>CM035444.1:65017103-65154603 GCA_020310875.1 Ceratopteris richardii
AAAGCTTTGGCATGCATGCTTTGGTTATCTGAATTTTGCTAGTTTGCTACGCCTGCAGAAATCTGATATGGTGTCTTCTTTGCCCAAGCTTGAGGCACCTGGAAAACATGTATGTGAAGGCTGTATTTTGGGCAAAATGTAGCGTTCCTCCTTTCCAAAAGATGGTTCAGTTCGGGCTACGCAGAAATTGCAGCTTGTACATAGTGATGTCTGTGGTCCTATGCAGACACCCTCTTTTGGGAATTACCTTTACTTCATGACTTTCATCGATGATTTTTCCAGGCATGCATGGGTATATCCATTGAAGGCAAAGTCGGAAGTGTTCATGTGCTTTAAACAGTTTTTGGTTTTGGATGAAAATCTATCAGCATGTAAAATGGGCACCCTCCGTTTTGATCAAGGGGGGGAATATATGTCTTCTGATTTTAATGCATTTCTGGCTGAACGTGGGATAAAACACCAATGTACAGTGTCGTATACACCTCAACAGAATGGAGTTGCTGAACGAAAGAACAGGTCACTCATGGAGATGGCGAGGTGCATGGTCAAGAGTTAGGCTTTACCACATAGTTTCTGGCTTGAGGATGTCATGTGTGCAACATATGTACTGAACAGGTGTCCCACTAAAGCGCTGCAGTCTATCACTCCATATGAGGCTTGGCATGACCGCAAGCCATCTGTTGCTCATCTGCGTGTTTTTGGTTGTTTGGCATATGCATTACTGCCTGAACAACATCGCAGAAAATTGGATGATAACGCAGTAAAATGTATTTTTGTTGGGTACAGTTCTAAAAGTAAAGGCTATCGTTTGTATCATCCACAAAATAAACGCATTCTGGTTAGCCGTGATGTTGTCTTTGTGGAAGATGCTATTCAGCCATTGCTTTCATGTACTAAGGAGACATCTGTTAGCTCCAAAGACATGTATGATACGTTGATGCCTCTTTTTACAGGTGGACAGTCTAGTGCTGGTCCTAATGAGGCAACTTCTCAGCCTTTGCAGGTTTCATATGATGATGCAGATCATTCTATTTCTGATGCAGATTTACATGATGCATTTGTTGATGAGAGAGCTGATATTGAGCAGGCAAAAACTATGCCAAAATGGTTGGTGCAGACTTTTGCGTGACAGCAAATTAGATGCACCTTTGTCATATCGTACTCGTTCAGGCTCTCATAGTTCCTCCTTTGCATCAGATTGTTATGCTATGGCTGCGTCTAGTCTCTCTGATGAGAATGAGCCTGTTTCTTTTGATGAAGCACAAAATTCAGAAAATTGGATGGCTGCCATGCAATCTGAATATGATGCTATAATGAAGAATGGTACATGGTCTTTATGTGACTTGCCTCCTAGCAAGAAGGCCATTGGCACTAAGTGGGTATACAAGCTGAAGCGTAAACCTGATGGTACAGTTGACAGGTATAAGGCTAAGCTTGTTGCAAAGGGTTATGCGTAGGAAAGAGGCATTGATTTTGATGAGACCTTTGCACCTACATGCCGTATGACTACTGTTCGGAGCATTTGTGCACTTGCAGCCCATCATGGTTGGAATGTACATCAGTTGGACATTAAAACAACATTTCTGAATGGTGACTTGCATGCAGAAGTGTATGTTTTTCAGCCCCGTGGCTTTGTGCAGAAAGGGCATGAAAAACCAGGTGTGCAGGTTAAAGAAGGCATTATATGGTTAAAGTAAGCACCACGTGCTTGGTATGAGAAGATACATGCCTATCTGGTTGCACATGGTTTTGTGAATAGTCCAACTGAAAGCACCTTATATGTTAAGCGTGCTAATGATGTGCTTCTGATCATTGTTGTCTATGTTGATGACATGCTGCTCACTGGTCCTATTGAGAAGCATATTGCTGATTTCAAGGCTGATTTGCATGCCTCATTTGAGATGTCTGATTTGGGGCATTTGCATCACTATTTGGGCATTCAGTGTATGCAAGTTGATGGTGGAATGGCTTTGTGTCAAACGAAATATATTGACACATTATTGCAACGTTTTGGCCTTGAACACTGTAAGCCTATTGCCACTCCTATGGAGACAGGTTTACGATTGAGTCTTCATGATGCTGGAGATGCATTTGATGTTGTTCTCTATCAGCAGGCTGTTGGATGCTTGATTTACTTATGCATTACTCGGCCAGATATTCAGTTTGCTGTCTCACAGATGAGCAGGTTTATGCATTGCCCAGGAGTCATGCATTGGAAGGCGGTTAAGCACATCTTTCACTACTTGAGTGGTACTCGACTACTTGGGTTGTTTTATCCCAAGGGGGAATCACTACCGCCAAATTTGCATGCTTTTTCTGACTCTGATTGGGTTGGTTGCTATGACACTCGTGTGTCCACCAGTGGTTTTTGCTTCATGCTTGGTAGCTCATGTATATCTTGGTTGAGCAAGAAGCACCCTACTGTGGCCACTTCCAGTTGTGAGGCTGAGTATAGGGCAGCTTTCAGAGTGACTATTCAGTGTGTGTGTGGCTCAGACGCCTTATGGCTGATTTGGGTGTGGGCCAGTCTTCTGCCACCACCATCTTCACTAACAGTCAGAGCGCATTGGCAGTTGCGAGGAACCCTATGTTCCATGCTCGCACTAAGAACATTGAGGTGCATTATCACTATGTCAGGGAGAGGTTCTCTGCTGGGGAGATCAGCTTGGCATATGTGCCCATGCAGGAGAACATTGTAGACCTTTTCACGAAGGCTCTGCCTAGGGAGAAGTTTGAAGCTTTCCGCAAAGCTTTGGGCTTACTTCCTTTTGTGGAGTGATTTCCACATAGCTTGGCACTTCCTTATACATGAGTGCCAGCTCCTTGTTCACCGCATCACTCCCAGGGGGGATTTGTTGATATATTTAGGTAGTGATGTGTGTGAACACACTAGGACCGTCGGGGCACTTTTTCCCCTCTTTAGGAGGTTTTTTTCCCCCGGCTTGTATATATGCCTATTGCCCTAATGGGCTATTTATCTTTGTACATTCTCTAGTAATACATTCAGTATTGTGTGTTTGTGCTCCAAGCTTCTTCTTCTTCCTTGTGCTGTTGGCGTGCTTCCGTAGACATCTATCTCCAACACATCCCTGTCCGAGAAATTCAAAACACTATCTCACTTTGCACTTTGATAAACTGATCAAAGTTCAAAGTAGTGAGTGAATAATAAGGGTGGATCTAAAAACACCCCTTGCCAATTCATAGTTTCTCGATGTGGGATCTAGGCACAAACATATGAATTGGGTGGATTCACATTACTAGTCCATTTCTAGGCATAACTAGTGCATGGACTTAGTAACGAAAGCAAGATTCTTATCCCGATCAGGACTTTGAGAATTCTTGATTCATTTGTATTTGATTTGGAAAACTAGAAGTTTGGTTATCCCAAACATCTAACTTGGATGTTTTTACAATGGGTAATACCTATCCAACAGTTAATTGATTTTATCAACCGACTGGAGGACTCCTTTGCCCTAAAAAATCCTATGTAAACTGTTGGAGAAAGTTACCATTTTCTTTGAGTCAACCATACTATAACTTTCCCAATATAAATTTGCAATGAAATTTGTCCAACTTAGGATACTTTTCACAAAGACTTGTTTTTAGCTAAAAGTTCTTGGGAATTGTCAATCTATTGAGCAATTCCTAACTTCTCTATTCTAGAGTATTCTGGACTTTAAGAAATATTTTATGCTATAACTTGAAGCGAACTCAAATAAATAAGTCCACTTAGACGTATTATCTTTTGAAGATTGAAAAGGTTCCTATACATAACATCTATTAGGGATGTTAATTTAGTTACCTAGTTCTATTCGGCTAAAACCTGGTCTTTTCAAAAGGAATCAGGTACCATATCTGAGCCAATTCCAAAAGATTTGGAAAGCGGAAAGAAATAACTAAAAATTTGTACAACCAATTCAATCTTCAAAAATATGTAAACTTGCTATGAATCAAAGTCTAGATGACTCAGGACTTTAACTTCTCAAAGATCCGTTTCAACAAGGTATTGAAGCATTTTCGTTATCTTTAAGAGAAATAAACTAGATTCTCAAAAAGATTCAAAGCAACTCAAAAAAATCATCTAACCACAAGATACTAATGTGGTAACCAACATCAGTGTGTCAACCCACTGAGGTTCTATTGATGAGTCTAGTATTCAAATAATGCTTCACTTAAGACTAAGTTCAGGTCATAATCAGTCTTTCTGACTCCTTACTAGGAATGCAATTCTGGCACATTTCTTTGAGTCAAAAGAGTGAATTTACCAAGTTACACTAGGAACTTGGTGCTTGACTTAGTCAATCAAATCCTTGGTTGAAAATATCAACTCAAAGTCAAAGTCCAACTTTTTAAAAAATTTATTAAATATTTTAGATCGACAACACTTAAGCTTGAAGTGTTCTAAGAAGATCTTAGAAGTTACTTACTTCATATCTTCAATTTCCTTGATCTTGAAGTTATCTTGAAGTATCTTGAGATACTACTTTCATCCTTCTTGAATTAAACTTCTTCTTTGAAGTTTTAATTTCCTTGAGGATCAAACCTAACTTCAAGATTTAATCTAGGACTAAAAGATAATCATCATCTCATGGTCCGATGTCCCATACCATCTTTCCTACATCAATCTGAGTATAAAATCTGGTGTCCCATACCACCCTACTTTATACTTACATTGATGTGAGTGAATTTTACCCTAAAGTCTAAACATATTTTGATAGAGTACCTTCTTTCTTCAATTCTTTACGAGAATCTTGAAGTTTCAAGCATTATCTCTAACTTCGATTTTCTAGGTTTTTGATCCCTTCACATGATCGTTTCACGATCTCGCGCTTTTCTTGGGGAACTTGAAAAAACTTTTGATGGAACATCCATCCTTCTTTGCTAGGGTTTTCAAATGAAAACCAATTCAAATTCCAAGTACTTGAAATTTCACAAATTCAAGTTCAATTGGTTTATTCTGGACCAATTTGTAGTGACAAGAGCTCTTAACTTCTTGTCCTTATATTCCTTCTTTACTAATGCTTTAGATACCTCTCCCGACCAAGACTTTTATAGGAATCTCTCTACTGCTTAAGTCTAAGCATCTGCTCATGCTCTCCGGATTTGTACCAAAATCCCTTAAAGGATAGGCAAACATTTATGTTTTACCTTCCATAGACTTAAGTATCGTCTTCACGGTTGCAGACTACATTCTTGGAATTTCTTCTCTCTATTCAGACTTGGAACAACTTACTCTTTTCACAATTTTCCATTGGATAAATGGAACCTGAGTGAATAATTCTCAAAAGTAATTTTACCGCCAATACTTAGGAAATCTACAAAGTAGTTCCAATCACACATACTTGGACAATCATGGCCAAGTTTGATCAAGCCTAGTTGATCTTGTGACTAAAATAAAGAATAAGTCTTTATACTTAACATCTCTTGAACTATCAAAAAGCTTCTTTGCTTACCCGCAGGATTTTTAGAGATCTTTTCCTGAACTTCAGTCCAAGCATACACTGATGCCTCTTAGATTCCAAAGCTAAGAGTCTTTGATATACCTTTAGGTTATATCACTATTTGGACTTAAGTACCAATACTAGTGGTTTGGGAATTACTCGGAACTACTTGCTTTTAGACTTTTCTTGAAAGATTCTAGTCTCACATCTAGGGAGATTATTTTTCTTTTAAGAACTTTAGATTCCTGTCAAGGAATCATTAACACTAAGCCAATGATTCATCTTGGAATTTTTTGCTTTCTAGTCCAATGATTCATCTTGGAATCCTCAGTTTTACTAGAATCTTCTCTCTAAAAGAAATATTGACTATTGAACAAGAACAAGACTTAAGGCTTTATTGCTTATCCAAAAGATATTCCTTTTTAACTAAGGAAATAGTTAACTAGGCTAGTTCCTTTATTGGTTTAACTTTTAGGAAGTAGCTTAATTCCTAAAGATTACTTTGACATATCTTTTAGAAAAATATCTTGATTCCCAAAAATTATTTTGACTTGGGTTTCTTCTTTAAGCTCGAATTAGCTTAAACAAAACCAAGCATAATAATTCCTAAAAGGCACTTTCTGAGGTTTCTTCATGAGATATGAATCTTGAACCCACAAAGAAACTTCTTAGAGCTTTCGAAATCTTCTAAATAGAAGAGTGCTTCCAAAGTTTCCATGTTTTCATGGCCCTATGCATCATTAGCAGAGATGCAAAACATGAACAAAAGACAAATCTATTGAACTTCAAAGTTCAATTTGTATTTGATTCCATGGAACTTGGAAACATAGCTAAAGTTATCATCCAATCTTGGGATGCTTGAGAAGTTACATAAATTCTATAACTAATCAACTAAAGCTTATCTACATGACTTTCTAAATATCACCTATACTTAGAGTAATCATTATAAACTTATCTTCATGACTCCCTAAGTACATCTGGGACTGAACTTTCTCCTTGTGCCTACTGATACTTAGTAATACATTAAACATACTTAATTGTTATTAAGTATATATATTTGATAACGGAGTATCAACTTGGGAAGGAATCGACTAATTACTTGAGCTGCAAACTAGAATTGACATGTCTTTGCAACTAACTAGTCCTCTGTCTCCCTAAATGTCAAACCGTGAGCTTTATAAAGTAAGATAAATACTAAGAGAGTACAATATCATATCTACTTGCAAACAACATCCCACTCTATCATGCAAATGCATGTGCTCACATGCGTATGCATGCATGTTCTTTGCATGCCCAAAAAATAATGCAACAATCATGCATGAGCTTGATGCATGACTTTTCCTTGTACTTAGAATGTATATCATGCAATCTTGATGCATGTATAGCCTTTTCTTTGTCCTAATGCACTATGAAAACATATCCTTGTGGTGCAATAAAAAGCTTACGCAATGAAAAGGAAATATGGAATTAAACTACCAAAATACATTCTTTCATGCACAAGGATCCTTTTTTTTTAACCAAGTCTTTCCTTAATGCAAACTAATGCTTGGAATGAGAAGTGGATTGTTTCATTATTCTAATCTAGACTTAATCAATTGAAATCTTAACTATTGCAATGTGCATCTAGGATTAAGTGTAGAATAATGAAAACAAGATAAATCAAGAATTAAGGCCAAGTGCAAATTGGAACATACTTAGCTTTTATCATAGCTTCGTCCATCCTCTCATCCTTGCCAGGAGCTATTCACCAAAGACTTTGGCTTGAATTCAAAGTTAGCTTGACTTTGATCACCAAAGGACTTCATAGTATACACCCGAGTCGGTTGGGAATTGCAAAAAATGCAATGGTAGAAGCCTTCATCCAGAAGGAATACATCCAAAGTGTATACACCCGAGTCGGTTGGGAATTGCAAAAAATGCAATGGTAGAAGCCTTCGTCCAGAAGGAATACATCCAAAGTCCCATACCTTTGAGGAAGAACTTTCTGTCCTTGATTTTTTACTATAGATTCTGGATTATCGTCTAAAATTAATCCTCATGCTCTCTATGAGATGGTATTCATAGCTTAGCGCACCGGTTGAAGCATTTGCCTGAGTTGCAGATGGGTTGCTATCTGAATCCCGTCTACGTTAATCCTTTTTTTTGTTTGTCATATCGAATATTTTTAACCTTCTATCAAGATCAGCCACGAACATGGCATGCTTCCGTGGATAGAGAAAATGATTTTCGATCGGTGTTGTGGGTTCGAATCCCAGCAGCCACACTAGTATATCTGTTGTATATTTTGTTATTGATCATATATAACAGGTGGATTATAGACCTCAAAAAATAAGTAACCAAAGCGCCTTGATCTGTTGGCTGTAGCAAATCTTCAACGTGGTAACATTGCGAGCTCAAGCCCTCACTATCTACATGTATTCGTTTTGTATATTTTGTTGTGCGAATACAACACCAAAATCAATGCAATATAATCAATGACAGTAGCCGAATGTATACAGCAGCCGAATATCAAAAAGTCACTCTCGCCATCAAAGACATAGCGGATTCTAATCACCGTCAAGGAGAATCATTCGAAACTCCGTAGTACGGGAATTTGCAGACGTTGTTCAGCTTTTTGCCATCTAGAGAACTACGTCAAACTGTATCCCGCTTGAGTAGTCCCGTGTTTCTTCATTGAATTCGGCCTCGGTTCGAAACCAGCAGGCGGCGGCAGGGAGATCTTTACTTGTCCTCTTGTTGCTGTATGAAGGCGCAGACGGGCAAATGATTGAGACCATAATAAGGCAATCATTTTGATGCCTAATCGCTCTGGATTGTCCAGAGATGACTTCGACCCGCTTCTACAGAGCAAATGATTGATTTTTTCGTGGCACCTGATTGTCATAGAACAATATGTAGATTGAAAATAGAATTTAGAACACTACAAGGTATTGGTGGAGTGGTTATCTCCCGTAGCCCAAATTCTAGAGGTTTCGATTTCGAGGCCTATATGCTGCTGATCACCATGCATATCAAATATGCGAGCTCTCTTTATACATCCCCAAATTCGAAATCGCAAGAAGATTTCGCCAACAGAATCAAGAAGCAGGTGTTTGGATTACATCCAAAGAAAGAGAAATATGAAGCTCGAAAATTCTTCAAAAATTCCATTAAGTAATGAAGATTTTGTGAAGATTTCCATGAGAGCTTGCAAAGAAGGTGATGAAAGCAAGGTCTCCATGAAAGCTTGCCTAGAGCTTTGATACCAATGCAACAAGACTACAATTACGACCACCACATGCTAGAGAGATGACTCTCCAAGTTTTGCCCAACGTGCTCTAGAGCCTTCTAACTTAAGTTAACTTGAGTTAACTTGAGTCCAGGGAGACTTAACCCAAGAGGTGAGTACAACAACCACTAGTGGACTCTAGTGGAAGGTATGAAAGGAGTGGAGGAGATTGCACATGCACTTGTGGACTCTAATTACATTTGTGGTCCTTGTTGATTCGAGCAGCTATATATACAGACATAAGGTTGGGAGGAGAGTCATCTCTCTAGCATGTGGTGGTCATAATTGTAGTCTTGTTGCAACCTCTCTCAAGATGACACATGAAAGCTATGTGTGCTACTCACTTCTATCTTTCTTATTCCCTTTCTCGCAATATAAGTAGTCCCTATAGTGTCCTAATATAGACAAATGGCCATCATTCACACTTGAGTTTATGACTTACCTATGAATGTTAACATAACCCACAAGCTAGGGACATAAACTAAACTAGCCCTCGTCCCACACACAGTGATGACCTTATTGCCCTATGTCTAACACTTCCCCCTTCTAAGATCATTGCCCTCAATGATCAATGGGAGAAAGCACTTGTAAAATAAAGATTTTGATTCCCAAATAAAAACTTATAGTGGAAATCCTCTATAGGCTATTAGAGACTCCTAGATGGCATAGTTTCTTGATCGCTTCTACCTCATATCTAGTACCTACCTATATAATGATGAAAACTCTCACATTCTTGCAAAGTAGTACCTTCTATTCATAGTGAGAAGGAGAGAATTAATTCGTGAGAATTAATTCGGGAATTTTTCTTTTAATTCATTTAGTTCCTTCGACCAAAAAATAAAATCGAGAATTTTATCCATCTGGAGAGAATTTTATTTTTTTGCATATAAAGTGTATATATATATATATATATATATATATATATATATATATATATATATATATATATATATATATATATATATATATATACATACACATATATATATATATATATATATATATATATATATATATATATATATATATATATATATATATATATTAATCTCATGTAACTTGTAAGATTCATGGATTTTATTGAGAAATAGCCTATAAGTTACAAAAAAACATTCATAACAAGTTACAACTTAAAAAACATCATGATTCAATCATTCATTATAATATATAACTTTCAACACACAACAATTTACAAATTACAAGATACATCATAGATGAATCATAACTCATGGCATATAGTAGAAATGATACTGAGTCCTGACAACATGATACTGACAAATGTGGTCTGTATACATCATACATAAAGTAGAAATGATAATGTATAAATCATAACTCAATAGTCTGTAGAGTCTAGACTATCACTAAGCCAATACATCATATATGAAAATCTGTCAAAAATCAAGAGTCAATATAATCATCTATGAGATCTTCATCAAAAGAACTAGCCGATGATGAAGTGTTAGTGCTATGGTCCTCTCTAGACTGCCAAGATCTAGCTCTCGTATCATCATCATCATCGCAGCTAGATGATACTGACCTCTCCTCCCAATCATCAAGTGGACTCGCCCGCCTTGATCCTCCTTGCTACTAGAAGTATGTCCATATGAAGCATGTCCTCGTCTACCTCATCGAGAAGAAATCTTTGAAGGCCTTCGACTCGTAGATGGCTGATCTGGATCTGCTGCAATATACAATGTACAATGGATTAATAAGTTATAACTTATTAGTTTAACTATGTAATAATCAAACAAGTTTTAATTTATAATAATCATTAAAACTTAAGTTACAAGTAATCTTGAGTTACCTAATCTTCCACTAGATCTTGAACTCCTACGTGTTTGTCTCACAAATTGTTGAGACTCCTTAAATAACATGGTAAAGATATCCCACTCTTCTTGTGGAATTTGAGGGATATCTTTAATCTCTCCAATATTAATGGATTCAACATTAATCTACACAAACAATCCAATGTCCATCAATAATAATTGATTAGAGATATCACAACTCACATGGTAGCTAATATTTTGAAATGAATCAATATATTTCAACTTACAGTACCTGTAGAGGTGCAATATGACTTCCTTTGCTCTCCAATAACTTGAGATTGCAGTGTGTGTACACCAACTTCTCAAGTTGTGTAGGACTTAATCTATTTCTCTTTTTTGTATGAAAAAGAGCCCATGTGCTCCAATTCCGTTTAGCAGGCCCAGTGCTACAATCCTGTGATAATATTTGGAGGGCCAACTTCCTCTACATAATTGCAAAATACAATTATAACTTGTAGTTCGTCATTCAATAATCATGAAAATTGAAAGTACCACTAAGTATTCTACTCATCAATAGAGGAGTAACCCACTCCATATTTCTCCCACCACGTTACAGGAGTAACCTGGTTGTCTCGTAATTGTGCAGTCCGTTGCCCAAAGTATCGTTCCATGCAACGGAAGTGCAACCGCTCACTCTCCAACTGTGACTGAAGACCTACATCACTCTGCATCCAACGCTTCACATACTCTATCCAACTATCTTCTAAGGCCTCGTCGACATTTTGCTCCTCGGACCTCCACAATGGATGGAGTATGTGAGCAACGGCATGGATTGGCTTGTGAAACCAATCCCATCTCATCTACACTACATCACATAGCTCACGTTTCCTAATTAAATTGGGCATCCCTATGTAAAAGTATAGATGTCAATATTCCATGCACTTTTACTAAATGTATTGTTAAATAGTTTATTGTACTTCTCCTTCTTTTCAAAAGAATGACACCAATATTAAACAATATGGGTAAGCAAATGTGTGTGAAATAATTTCTCCATGCTTATAGAAGCTATTCATTAGGAAGATGAATTATAAGGAGGACATGATTGATGTTGCTACAAAATACTTACACATAAAAGAAAATATGCCTAGGTATGTTTAGCATGTAGCCATGACTAAGGATTCAATGAAGAAATCATATCCTTAGTTTATGAAGAACTCATTCATATATGCTTCTCTTTGTACAAAACAAAAGAAAATAAATTTTTAATCTATAGAGGCTTCAAAAATCAATTTTTTTCTTCTAGAATAAAAGCTACCTCTACTAATTTTGTTTTCACATCCCTTTTTTATTTGATTTTATATATGTTTATCTTGTTGGTACATGTTGTGGTGATAGACTCAAATTCATATTAAAGCTTCTAATCATCAATGATTTGGAGTAGTGAAAGGTAAAGTACACTCTACATTCAAATGTTGTTTGTTTCTTTAGGTTGTGCTCATTTTATTAATTGAAATATTACATGTTAATTCAGAATGTTAAGTTGGTGTAGTAGTAGCATAAAGTGAGTTCGTAGATTGGGAAAATACAAACAAGGCCTCTGTTTTACAAACCCCTAACCATCCCAAGAACCCAGATCTTATAAACAGTTTAAACATTAGTTTAACACATGGAGTAGCCAGTTGAAGAAAAAGGTTAAGGGTCGAAGAAGAATCCTTTGATATATGTCGATAACACGTTCTGGCGAATTGTATCCCAAATACCAACGTGATCAACATCCCTGGGCAGTTCTGAGTTGGTTAGGAACACCCTCTAGCGGTAGAAGTGAAGAACAACCAATTTCAGTTGCAGAAGGTCCAATTAAGCAAGCCAGTGGCAATTCTCGTAGCAGTTCGGTGCTGTGCAGAAACAATTCGATAGCCTGTGAAGGTAATCCGGTGTGTTTCGGTGATAGTTTGGTGCATTTTGAAGATAGTACGTTAGTTTCTGGTTGTACTTTGACGTAGTGCGGTGACAATTTGGTATTATTTGGTGACAATTCGGTGATCTCCGATGACAATTCGGTGATTTTCGATGACAGTTCGGTAGTATCCGGTGAAAATTTGACAGCTTGGTAGTGTCCAGTGACAATTCAGTGATCTTCGATGAAAATTTGGTGATCTTCAGTGATAATGCAGTATTGTTCGGCGGGAATTTATTGCATTCACCATTTTTAGGTGCAAGTTTAGCAAATTTCGACAATAAAGTTGAGAAGGGGCACTTAGATTTTGAGCCAAGTAATTGGTTTAGAGATATCTTCGGATCGAAAAATTAGCAAAGTGACCATACGGCTCAGGAACATCAAAAAATACTTCCCCAAAATCCAGGCAACATGGGTAGTTCACAACAACAACAACAACAACAACAACAACAACAACAACAACAACAATAGCAGCAGCAACAGATCATTCCACCACGTCCGGTGCCAGCTGGAGTCACATACACAAAATTTAGAGGTTTTTCGGGAGATGATCTCGATGCACATGTGCTGGACATTTGAAATTAATTATGCAGTTTTGAATTACCCAGTAGACCTTGCTTATAAGGCCATTGTGTTCCACTCAACTTTGGTTAATGAAGCTACACACTGGTTAGCCGAGTATAACTTGAATCATTCCTACAGTACGATGATGTGAAGAATGCATTTCTGCAACGATTCCAATTAAGGAAAAACTCTGTAGAAATCTTTCATTACCTGCAGAATAACAGACAAAAGCCACACCCGAATGTACAAGACTATGCCACTCTATTCCGAATGCATTTACAGCAGCTACCACTAGTGTATGCCAATTTACCAGACGACATTATTACTCAGTGGTTCATAAACGGATTAAATCCCCAATTGAAATAGATCATGATTATACGATGTGTGGGAGGAATGACCTTGGATGTCGTAATCGCTATGGCTTTACAGTTAGAAAAGAAAGTGGGTGGATTCACTGAAGATTTAGAGTGGTTGAAGGCATCTAAGCATTCAAATGAGGATCCTCTGAAACAAATTTATTGTACCCAATGTAACAACACAGGACACAGTAGCTCAGCATGCGCTCTGAATTGTGCCATTCGTCATACAACGGACCAAACTACGGAGACCTATCCTTATAATGCAAAGGTACAAAGCAGAGCGACTGTCAATGCTATCATTCAAGAGCACGGGCAACCGGCCAGTCACTATGTACCACCACAAATGAGGAATACTCCTTACCAAGGATACAAGACTTATAGAGGAGCACGGTCAACTAACTTTGGACAAACTCGGTGGAATGTGGGTCCATCAGATGAAGCTGCATCTCCTCCATCACGTAAATGTCATTTTTGCAGCGAAATAGGGCATATTTGTAGGTACCGTAAAGATGCAGCTGAGTACGATAAAAGAAAAAAGGAACAACAACACCCGATGGAGAACATGGTGTACATTTTAGCAATAGACACTCAAATGACGGTGGTGCAAACACGCTCGAGAAAGCAATTACAACCAGCTGCGGAGATTTTTGAACCAGGAATCTGTGAACAGCAGAAGGTGTTTACTAAAGCAAGCAAGTGGGCAACTCAAGAACAAATTGTTTTTCCTGACCTAGTTCTGGTGACGTAGCAAAGTATACTGCAAGAAGTACCAGAAGGAAGAAATTTGACCACTACTATACCGGAGCCCCCACCGGACTCCGTACCGAAAACAGTAGAAATTGATCCGGTGTGGGATGTCTTATCGAAGGCATCAACTATGCTATCATTGGGATAATTATTAGCTTTGGTCCCTGGCGTGTGCCAACAATTCTAGCAACAAGTTAGTCCAGGACCCTCATGTGCTCCTTCGACAAAAACAATCCAGCCCGAATGGGACTCGATGGTGGACCATGTGGTGCCCTTGATTACGGTCTGGTATAAGAATCATAAGATAACACAAGTATTAATTGATGGAGGTTCTGGAGTAAACATTGCAACAGCAGCACTTTGTCGACAGATGGGATGGACACAAATCGAACCTGTCCAATTTTTTGTCTGCATGACTAATCAATCCCGAGTTCATCCGGTTGGATTGGTGCGAGACATTCCTATTACTCTTCAAGGAGCTGTATTTAAAATGACCTTCGTTGTTCTGGAATTACCTGAATCCAGCCTTGATTATAACCTGATCTTTGGACGCACATGGTTAAAGCAAGCTAAGGTAGTTCAAGATTGGTTAGTGCATGAATTGATTTTTAAGAATAACCATCGAAAATATGTCGTTCCACTGGACGACATGAAGCCTTGTAACCTACATGCACGACCATATGTAGCCAAACCTATACACATGCTGGACGGTCTTTCAAATGATGAAGAGGAAGCTTTTCTTAAAGCCAACAAGGATCTGATGGCACTCGGAACTGTGGACTTACAAATGGTTGCAGATAACTGGAGTCCGGCAGCCTGTACGGTAGTACCACTGATCGGTGAACCCAAACCAAGTTTAGCACAGACCTTGGATGATACGACACTACAACAATTGCTTCCACCAGTCGATGATTTTGCCATGCCCCGGCAGTTCTACGTACCAGAAGACCAATTGGTTACCTGCAACTTAGGCGATGAAGCCAATCCACGACCAGTGAAGATTAAAGTGGGACTATCAGAGACCTTCCAAGATAAATTACTGCAGCCTATACGTGAATTCTCTAATGTATTTGCATGGGATTACCGTGATATGAAGGGGTTTGATCCGCGCATCTATCAACACCGGGTCATGCTGAAACCACATGCTCGGCCTATTAAACAACCCAGCTATAGAATGAATCCTCACTATGTGGCCCAGGTCAAAGAAAAAGTGGATCGATTGCTGAAGGTTGGGTTTATTTTCCCTATCGAGCATGTGGAGTGGATTTCCCCCATTGTCATAGTCCGTAAGAAGAACAAGTAATTACGAATATGTGTGGACTACCAAAAACTAAATGCAGCAACAGTACCTGATCCATTTCCTATGCCATTTCTAGATACAATGTTAGATGATGTGGAAGGCCATGAGATGTACTCATTTCTGGACGGATATAGTGGTTGTTGGTGCATGACAATCATAAATTGAAGAATTATGGAGGAATGAAATCAAGGAGTCAAGAAGAAAACAAAGTCAGATGGTTGAATGAAGGACATGTTCAGAAAATCCAAAGATATGTACACATATGTACATTAGCTGACTTATATCTTTGTTTAGTCATACACTTGTATATATTCATATATAAATATGTTGGAAAATGTCGGGCAAGGAGAGCAGAAGAAGATTAGAGAATAGGAAGAGAGAAATAGTGTCATTAGACACATTGAAAGTGAGTGAATCATCTATCCTCACTTGTATGTAAATTTTCTGAAGAAATCGAAAAACTTGCGCCCGATGTTTAGCAGTCTGCTCCTTCTGTGTTTAATCTTTTGAGAAATCCTTCTGCACGTGTCTAAGTCCATAGCTAATCTATCTATGGCTAGAATTTGAGAGGTTAATTGAAATCAGGCTGAGAGAATTTTGATTAGGAACATTCATATGTAAGAATGTTCTAAGAGTCGTAAAATCTGGCGCACATTTCATCTTCAATGAAATGATCATTGCTCAGTCCACAGTGTAAAGTTTTACACAAGTGAGGGCTTAAAATCTAAGTTGGAAGGTAAGCCATCTATGGCTAAAAGATCTTGATCAAACGGGATTTACTTTGGGAGAACCAGTGCTAAGAAGTAGCAGGTGTCAAAGTCGCCATTGCAGAGAAGCTCTTTCAGACATAGGTAAAGTGTTTCACACATTTCTCAGTATGTACTCAATCTTTTTGAGAGATTTAACTTGGCAAAGTTGCGCAACCTTAAGGCGAAGTGTTGTGCAAAGTTTTATCAAAAACTTTACAGGATTGATTAGTCAATGAGTGATTAATCTGCAGCAGACTTTTCTGAAGAAGCTGAATTTTTCAGAATAATCAATTTTCTGATAAATTGGTGAAAGTTCTCTAAGTTTGGTGGAGTCTAAGGTTAATCTTGATATAGAGGTGATCTAAATTCAAGGTTAACTTGTTCTTTTGGAGATTAACACTCTCCATCAGTGGTATCAGAGCAGGTTGTGTCAAAATTGAAGTGAAGGTGACTCCAACTACTACAGAAATACAAATCTTTACATCTCGAAGGTGCAAAAGGTTAAAGTGTGAAGAAAGATTGAAGGAAGACATACAAAGAGTATCAAAAGGATCAGAAGGAGCAACATTCGAAGTAAAGGTACATCCATTATCTGTAAAGGTTAAAGATTTGGAAATACAGGTGAAGCAAGGATGGGAGATAGTCTCCAAATTGAAAAGTTGGATAGAGAGAACTATCCTGCATGGTCTATGAGGATGGAAGCTCATCTTATGAGCAAAGATTTGATAGCCTACATTACAGGTGAAGAAGAGAAGCCTAAATTCAGAGATCCCAGTGTTCCAACTAGGGAAGAATTGTCAGATCTAAAGAATTGGATGAAGAAGGATGCTCAAGCAAGAAGTATCATCTACATGGCAGTCAATGACTATTTGCTTCCTCACATTAGAGGACTTGAAAGTGCATGTGACATTTGGAATGCTTTGGAAGAGCATTTCCAAAATACAACCAAATCAAGGAAAGCTTCACTATGGGCAGAGTTTACTACTTTTAAGAAGAAGGCTTCACAATCAATCTCTGATTATGTGACAAAGATAAAGGACATTGCAGACTCTCTAGGTGCAGTGGATGAAGATATTGAAGAAGACAAATTGGTAAGACAAATACTCACAGGGCTAAGAGGAGATGAGAAGTGGAAGCCTTTCATTTTATCTACAGAACTTTCATTAGATCATTTTACTCCTGATTTGAATCAATTGTTAGGACATATGCTAACTTTTGAGAATGATATCAAAGGAGATGTTGATAAGAGTGCAGGTCATGCAATGTATTCTAAAGACAAGAAGAAAGTTAACAAAGGGAAGCAACAATCAGGTGAAGAAGAAGGTACTTCAAACCAAGCAAACTTCATAAGAGGAAGAGGAAATGGCAGAAGTAGAGGAAGAGGCAGAAACAACAAAGAGAATTCAAGAGCTTGTTGGATATGTGGTAAGACCAATCATCTATCTCATGATTGTTGGCATAATAATCAAAACAATGGTAATTATCAGAACTTTAATCAAAGAGCAAGAGGTGGTAGATTTCAGAGAGGAAACTTCAGAGGTACAGGTGGTAGGAATTCTTTTGGAAGAGGTGGAGGAAGAAGCTTCCAAAATCAATCCTATAATAGCACCTACTACAACTATGCATCAGATCAAAAAGAGGACTCGACTCTCATTATGAATACTTGTGAAACCTCACATGAGGACATGAGAGTGTTTTATATTGATTCAGGATGTAGTAATCATTTGAGTGGAAATATTGCTTTGATGACTGACCTAGATCATAATGCAATTAATCATACAGTTCAGACAGGTGATAATACAAAGCATAAGGTAAAGTCAATTGGTTCAGTCAAAGCTAAGGATGGGAGCACTCTTCTGAGTAAGGTTCTTTATGTTCCCACAATTCCAAAGAATTTGATCAGTGTAGGTCAAATTGTGGATAAAGGATATGAGGTAAGGTTTACCAATGATGGAGTTTATGTGGAAGACCCTAGTCAAGGGTATAAACAAATTATTGCAGGAAAGAAAGAAGGAAGGCTTTTCACATTGAAGGTACAAGGAAATGTTGGACATGCTATGTTCACATATGGAGAGCAAAAGGTGTCAGAATTGGATCTTTGGCACAAAAGACTTGGACATTTTAATGAAAGAGGTATTAAAGAAATGATTAACAATGATTCAGTGCTTGGATTGCCTAACATTGCAGGTCAACACATGACATACAGATGTGAGGCATGTCAATTAGGTAAGGCTCATAAGCAATCCTATTCCAAGCATGGATTTATGTATTCAGAAAGACTTGAATTGGTGCATACAGATGTGTGGGGTCCTTCAAAGGACTTTAGTATAAATGGTTCAAGATATTATGTCATATATGTTGATGATGCTACCAGGTGGATCACAATTTATGTGATTAAAGAAAAGTCAGAAGTGTTTAATACATTTAAACACTATCATGCATATGCAGAAAGGATTACAGGTCAAAAATTAAAGAGACTAAGGTCAGATGGAGGGGGAGAGTATTTTTCAAATGAGTTCAATGATTATTTGTGGAATGCAGGTATAAAGAGAGAAGTTACTTGCAGGTATTCTCCTCAACAAAATGGGGTAGCAGAAAGAAGAAATAGGACTCTTGTTGAGTTTGCAAGGTCCATGATGAAAGAGAAGAATTGTCCAAATTATTTGTGGGCAGAGGCTGTAAATACAGCTACATACTTGGTCAATAGATTGCCTTGTAAAGCTTTGCAGGGCATGACACCATATGAAGCTTGGTGGGGTAAGAAACCTACCTTAGATCATTGCAAAATATTTGGATGCTTGGCATATGCATATGTGCCATCTCAATTGAGGCATAAGTTGGAGCCTAAGGCAAAAAAGTATGTATTCATTGGCTATGATGATAAGCAAATGGGATACAGGTTGTGGAGTCCATCCACAAAGCAATTTATTGTATCCAAGGATGTTACATTTGATGAGCAAGGTACTTGGTATGCAGGTAAATATAATGTACATGCAGATGATGAAGAAGTAGTGGATCAAAGAAAAGGTAAAGCAAAGATTCAATTACTTGATGAAAGTGAGAACAATGAAGTGCAGGTTGAAGTTGAAGAGAGGCCAAGGTTTGATCCAGAATGTGATGAACCAGAAACTTCAAGAAGTGCAGAAGTTAGAAGGTCATCTAGGCACAAATGGCAACCTACAAGGTATAGCTATGACACTTCATTCTTAACTACTAAAGATTATGCTTATTTGGTAAAAGCAGATGGAGACCCTTCTACATATGAAGAGGCCAAAGGAAAGAAGAATTGGGAAGATGCTATGCAAGAGGAGTATGATGCATTGATAGAAAATCAAACATGGGATTTGGTTCCTAAACCTAATAGTCAGAAAATCATTGGTTGTAAGTGGGTTTACAAGACTAAAAGATTTGTAGATGGAAGTGTGTCTAGGTACAAAGCTAGACTTGTTGTGAAAGGATATGCACAGACATATGGAGTAGATTATGATGAGACTTATAGTCCTGTGGCAAAGATGACAACCATCAGGACACTCATAGCAATTGCTGCTTGCAAAGGTTGGAAGTTATCTCAATTAGATGTCAAAAATGCTTTCTTGAATGGTTACATTTCAGATGAAGTCTACATGGAGCAACCAGATGGGTTCAAAGATCAAGTGAGTCCAAATTATGTGTGTAAGCTCAAGAGAGCTTTGTATGGGTTGAAGCAGGCCCCAAGGGCTTGGAATTATAGGCTTGTAAAATTCTTGAATGATCTTGGATTTCAAGCATCAAAGGCAGATAGTAGCTTGCTAGTCAAAGCAAGTGAAGATGGGTTCATTTATGTGTGTATTTATGTTGATGACATAATACTTACAGGAACAGATGATAAGGGAATACAAATGATCAAGAAGCAGATGGAGAAAGAGTTTAAAATCAGTGATTTGGGGAATCTATCATTCTTCTTGGGAATGGAGATCTCTTATACTCAACATGGAGTATATGTGACCCAAGAAAGGTATCTTAAAAATTTGTTAACCAAATTTAAAATGGAAGATTGCAGGGTTGCACCTACACCTTTGGAAGTGAACCATAAATTGTCTAGGTTTGGAGGAGAAGAGTTCAAAGATATGAAACTCTATCAAAGTTTGGTTGGTAGCTTGATCTATGCTACATTGACAAGGCCTGATTTATCATATGCAGTTGGTGTGCTTTCACAATTTATGCATTGTCCTAGAAAGGAACATTGGATTGCAGGACAAAGAGTACTTAGGTACATCAAGGGTACACTCAGAGAAGGGTTGTACTATGGATTTACTTCTGATACAAGAGTGAAGATATATAGTGATGCAGATTGGGCAGGTAATGTGGATGATAGAAGATCAACACATGGATACTTGTGCTATGTAGGAGACAAATTGATTTCATGGTGTTCCAAGAAGCAACATACAGTTGCTTTGTCATCTACAAAAGCAGAATATAAAGGTATGGTGGAAGTTGCAAAAGAGGTAATATGGCTAAAGACACTTTTGAAAGTTTTTGATGTGATTCAGAGTACTCCTATTATTTGTGGAGACAATATGAGTTCATTATACTTGGCAGCTAATCCTGTATTTCATGCTAGAACTAAGCATATTGAAATACAGTATCATTTTATGAGAGAGAAGGTCATTGAGAAGGAGATTGAAGTCATACACACTCCCACAAAAGATCAAGTTGCAGATATGATGACAAAAAGTCTAGATGGACCAAAACTACAAAGATTCAAGGATATGGCTGGAGTAAAGAAGATAGAGAAGAACCTCAATTAATGATTGAGGGGGAGCTGTTGGTGCATGACAATCATAAATTGAAGAATTATGGAGGAATGAAATCAAGGAGTCAAGAAGAAAACAAAGTCAGATGGTTGAATGAAGGACATGTTCAGAAAATCCAAAGATATGTACACATATGTACATTAGCTGACTTATATCTTTGTTTAGTCATACACTTGTATATATTCATATATAAATATGTTGGAAAATGTCGGGCAAGGAGAGCAGAAGAAGATTAGAGAATAGGAAGAGAGAAATAGTGTCATTAGACACATTGAAAGTGAGTGAATCATCTATCCTCACTTGTATGTAAATTTTCTGAAGAAATCGAGAAACTTGCGCCCGATGTTTAGCAGTCTGCTCCTTCTGTGTTTAATCTTTTGAGAAATCCTTCTGCACGTGTCTAAGTCCATAGCTAATCTATCTATGGCTAGAATTTGAGAGGTTAATTGAAATCAGGCTGAGAGAATTTTGATTAGGAACATTCATATGTAAGAATGTTCTAAGAGTCGTAAAATCTGGCGCACATTTCATCTTCAATGAAATGATCATTGCTCAGTCCACAGTGTAAAGTTTTACACAAGTGAGGGCTTAAAATCTAAGTTGGAAGGTAAGCCATCTATGGCTAAAAGATCTTGATCAAACGGGATTTACTTTGGGAGAACCTGTGCTAAGAAGTAGCAGGTGTCAAAGTCGCCATTGCAGAGAAGCTCTTTCAGACATAGGTAAAGTGTTTCACACATTTCTCAGTATGTACTCAATCTTTTTGAGAGATTTAACTTGGCAAAGTTGCGCAACCTTAAGGCGAAGTGTTGTGCAAAGTTTTATCTAAAACTTTACAGGATTGATTAGTCAATGAGTGATTAATCTGCAGCAGACTTTTCTGAAGAAGCTGAATTTTTCATAATAATCAATTTTCTGATAAATTGGTGAAAGTTCTCTAAGTTTGGTGGAGTCTAAGGTTAATCTTGATATAGAGGTGATCTAAATTCAAGGTTAACTTGTTCTTTTGGAGATTAACACTCTCCATCAGTGGTTATAACCAAGTACGAATGGTGGAGCAAGACATTCCAAAGACAACATTTATAACAAATTGGGGCGTTTATACATGTACAATGATGTGTTTTGGCCTGCAAAATGCTCCAAGTACATTTCAACGCTGTATGCAGGAAGTTTCTCTCCATATCTAACTACATTCATGAGAGTTTATTTACATGATTTCTCCTTATCCGGCGATACTTTGGTGCATCTGTATCATTTACGGTGCTGTTTTTTAAAGGGTCAAGAATACAATTTGTGTTTAAACCCCAATAAATCGGTATTCTCTATATCTTGCTGAAAGCTGCTAGGGCACATCATCTCAAAATAGGGGATCCAAGTTGATCCAAATAAAGTGAAGGCGGTACTAGAGGCACCTGCTCCTAAGACACCCAAAGAAGTGATGCGCTTCTTGGGCCAAATCTGGTGGCATGGGCCACATTTGTGGTGGCTTGATCATCTGGCTACCCTACTCAATCAACTGATAATCAATACTCCTCGCCAATTTGAATGGACCGAAGCATGTCAGCTGTCTTTCGATTGGTTGAAATCACTATTAACACAGGTACCTATTTTACAAGAGCCAAATTGGGAACTCCCATTTCATGTCTTTGTGGATGCATCCAACATTGCAATTGGTAGCGTGCTGATGCAACAAATGAAAAAATGGTTTCATCGAGTGTATTATGCGAGTAGTAGATTAGCTCCGGTAGAGCACAATTATTCAGTCACCGAATGTGAATGTCTCAGATTAGTGTATTTAGTGAAGAAATTCTGACATTATTTACTGGGATATCGCTTCATCTTCCACATCGATCATCCAGCCTTGGTGTACCTTGTTCGCCAATAGCATCTCAAAGGAAGGTTAGAAAGATGGGTGTTATTGCTCCAAGAGTTTGATTATTCAGTAGTACATAGACCAGGGTCCGCACAGGTGCTCGCTGACTTTTTATCTCGGTTGGATTTCGGTGAACTTTCGGAAGGAGTTGATGATACCACACCCGCTATCTATGCAACTGAGACTGTACAAGATGATTAGCAAGAATTGCCAGTACCCTCCTCCTACTATGACACTTTAATGCTTTTCTTGACCAGTGCCTCCCGGCACGACCTCTCCTGCTACTCGACGGAAACTGGCCATGTATAGTCCACGATTCTGACTAATTGTAGGGCAGTTATATTACATGGATCACTCGGGAGTGCTGCTAAGATGTGTTCCACCACACAAAACTATTTCAGTAATCACAATGGCTCATTCTACTCCACCTAGAGGTCATTTTTCCATTGACGTGACCCACCGGAAGATTCTGCAGAGTGTCTTATGGTGGCCTACGATGTACCGTGATGTGAACCAGTATGTGCGACAGTGTGACATGTGTCAGCATTCGGGTCAACCTTTACTGAGACATTACTTTCTACTCCAACCCTTTTTGCCTCTTGAACCCTTTCAAAAATGGGACTTGGATTTTATCGGACCGATAACACCTCCTGCAACACTTATCAGTAACAGATATATCCTTACATGCACGGATTATGCGACTCGGTGGGCCGAAGCTTGGGCTCTATGGTCAGCCACAGCTCTTGCGATCGCTAAATGTTTGATGAAATATATTTTTCCATGCTATGGTTTACCTTGGAGCTTGTGACTGATCAAGGTACACACTTTGCTAACACATTAATGCAAGTGCTTACTAATACCTTCCAGATTGTGCATAAGTTCAGTTCCCCCTACTACCCGCAAGCGAATGGACTTGCTGAGAGCACAAACAAATCTCTATTGAACATCTTAAAGAAATTTGTATTGGATTGCCTAGAGCGGTGGGATCAATTCCTACCTGCGGTATTATGGGCTTACCGTACAACATATAAAGTGGCAATCTGAACAACTCCCTTCAAGTTGGCATATGGTTTGGAGGCAATTGCCCCTATGGAACTGGTGGTTCCTAGTCTACGAGTGGCATTAGAGCAGAAGTTACTACCGGAAGAATCATTTCCTTTCCGATTGGATGCTTTACGGTCTTTGGATGAACAACACCATGAGAGTTTTCTAGTGCTGCAGGAAGTTCAACTCAGACAAGCCAGAACCCACGATAGTTAACTTAAAACCCCACTTTTTATGATAAACCAATTAGTGCTCTTTTATAATGCTAAATCTAATCGATCCGCACAAAAGTTTAAATTGTGCTAATTCGGTCCCTACCGTATTGCCCAACAAGTGGGACCAGTGACTTTTTGGTTATCCACCTTAACTGGAACACTGTTGCCTAAGCCTATCAATGGATCTAAATTGCGTCCATATTGTACATCATCCCGTTCTGACTCGTAGTTTTACCTTCACTCCTTTGCTCTGTATTTTGCACATTTAGGCAGACCAGTGAGCTATAATTTTGTTGATTAATTTTCAATTCACCGCCACTTTCCATCACTACGTATTTCTAACGTGTTTATGACGATAAATGCATGCATGTTTCCTTCCCCGATGATAATGGCATTTTGGGTCGTGCGTTTTTACTTAAACCCTTCTGTTCATCTTGTTGTTCCTATTGTCTTCCTGAGTGTTGCTTACTCTGTAGTGTATTGCGCATAGTGACCATGGCTCTCATGCTAGATACCCTTGTCAATCTGACCACCTTCCACACAGGTTTATCACTTGAGCTGGGTGCTTACCTGCGCCAGTGAGGGTTGCTGGCGTTCACCGAACTACCTTGGCATTCGGTGGGATGTCACCGTTTTGCAGCTCAGCTCATTACCGCGATTGTTGCACTATCTCCAACTGATACATGTTGGTCGATTACCTGCTTGAACTGTTGCACAATGATCACTATTGCCACTGTTGTGCAGCGGTTCCATCTAGCTCTAGAAGGACAAGTAGAGGTTCCACTCCTTCCCCTAGCCACAATGCACTAGTTGTTTCCCCGCCAGTCTTCCAACGAATTCACTATCCTCTGCCGCCCCAAGCCTGAGTGTATCGCGCTCCAATTTTTAGTTGCTTCCCTTGTCTTAAAGAAATGCAATTGTGGTATATCTCGACCCTTTTACTCCGCCATTGGGGTTGCATCCCATGAATCGGTTAATTGGGCAACAATTTTCTTTAAATGCATCCATCGAGAGTGCCAAGCCGTTGTGAAGCAGGCCTCCAAGCAATACATACCACGTACCCGGCTCCCCAAATTCTGTCTCTTCTCTTTGCTATCGAGCCCGTGCTGCCAAATGTTCAACCCCATCCTTTGCTTATTCGAGAAGAATCCATCATGGAGGTTGAGGATGATAATGCAGATCTTCTCCAATTCTTCCGGCACAAGCGGAGTCGCATCAGCCCATCACAAAGTCAAGTGTAGGTATCAACCACTGCACAAGAACTTGAAGTCTTTCATGATACAACAACTTCATTATAGGTAGCATCCGCACCATCTTCTCCTATTAAGCAGTAGGATCCCAATGTTATCATGGAAGATGTGGCTGAAACTTCATGGCGGGATGAAACACAACAACTGGATACTAAGGCTATGAAGGATACAGTGGAAGATAGCACTGCCATTGTTTGTCATCAATCATCCTCGCAATTAGCAGATGATCAAGAAGACAAGTCAAATCAACAGGAAAACGGTGAAGTGGCAATTACCTAAAATGCCAAAGTTGCATCTTTGCCCCAAAAAGAAACAGGCATTGTTTTGGTCCAGACACCTCTTATTCCTCTTCCTCCTCCAATCACCCTTCTTGCCCCTTTTGCTCCTCCTCCCTCCTCGCCTCCGACAGTAGTCTGTGAAGCCTCGTCCAATTTCCCTTCTTCTCGCAGCTGTTCTCCAACCTCCTCCCCACACCTCCTTTCTGCCCAACCATCGCAGCATACACCTCCTCTTCCCGCCCCTGCTGCGTTCACCCAATTGGCGTCAATGGGTCAATTTTTATTACAATGATCACAACAACTACCCCATTCAATTGCGGAATGTACAACAAGCTATTCATCATGAGCTGCAAAGCGAAGTTGACATCTTGGAAGCGGACATAGAACCTCTCCAGGAAGAACTCCTCAAGGCCAAGATAGATATTCATTCATTACGAACACAAACTCAAGACGCAGAAATTAAAGTGTTGAAGCAAGAAGTCACAGATAAACAAGATGCAATGACTGTGTTAGGCAACAAACTCCGTAAAACAAGGGATAAGCTTAGTGTATTAGAAGAAGCTTCTCAGGCGCTAGCTACAAATGTCATAAACGCTGAGACAGAACTCAAGCAAGTCACTGAAGAACTTTTCCACAAAAGCTGCTCTTTGGAAATAGAAATTGGTCAAAATATACAATTAAAGAAGGAGATTGAAGCCATTCAAAAGGAGCGACAAGATTTCTACAAAACCATGCAATTCCAGTCTCAAGAACTCGAGCGCCAAGAAAAGCAGCTAGGAATCTAGGCCGAGTGTTTATCGAGGATTGATGCAAAAATTCCAGAGATGAAGTTGCGCAGAGATGCAGTGTTAGCCAACGATTTCTATTTGCAAGAAGCTTTCTTGCAGACTCAGACTGAGTCTTTGATTAGTCAAGTGATCGCTGCCAGTTTGCTCATAATTGATGCGCAGCTTATTGAACTGGAAATTCTACAAAATATGCTGGCATCACTCAAGCTCAAAATTTTGCGCACATTCAAGATAGCCCGTTCCATGTATATATAGGGCATTATAGATGATTCCTAAACTGTTGTATTTATCAATTTGGGTTCGAGTCCACCGTGCGTGATAGTGTGAGCCGTCGGAATAGAATTAATATATTCTTACTGTAATTATGAAAAGTCGCACGCACACAAAAAGGCGTAGCGCAAACGATGTAACCTCTTCGATTAATGAAAGAAGTGTCCATGTGAAACAGAGGGGTGACGATGTCGGACCGTGAGTCTGGACGAGTGCCTGACGTGAAGCATGGCACATTGTCTACAATTTGGTGTATTTTGTAATTCTGTTAATCTAGTTCAGTAGTTAATTAAGTCTCTGTTGAGTGTTAAGTTAATTCGATATCGTGGTGAAGTGGCAAAGTTACGCGTTTATGCATATTACGATGAATAACATCGTAATGCGCAGAACAGAGAAGTAGTTGAAGATAGTCTAATTCAGAATGTTAAGTTGGTGTAGCAGTAGCATAAAGTGAGTTAGTAAATTGGGAAAATACAAACAGGGCCTCTATTTTAGAGACCCCTAACCATCCCAAGAACCCAGATCTGATAAACAATTTAAACATTAGTTTAACAGGAAAAAGAGACGACAATAACTAGGCAGAGGACTAAAGTCAAGAAGATTCATTATTGGTTATGAATCTATCAGTGAAGAAGGATAAGGATGATGATCACATCTTTTACATTGATTCAGGATGCTCAAACCATGTAGCAAGAAATGTGGCTTTACTTTTTGATTTGGAAGATCCTTAGAACAAACATGAAGTGCAAACAGGAGATGATACAAAGCACTCAGTGGAGAAGAAAAGTAATGTGAAGACATCAGATGTGAATATGAACCTCTTAAGCAAAGTCTTGTATGTCCCTACAATTACCAAAATTTAATAAGTGTTGGATAGATTGTTGAAAAAGGATTGCAGGTTAGATTCAACAGATTTGGAGAATATGTTGAAGACCCAAGGCCAGGTTTTAGAACAATTGCCAAAGGAGAAAAGACAGGAAGGCTTTTCACTTTTGAAGTGGAAGATACAAAGAACATAGCTTTATTTAGCTATGGATCTCGACCCTTCTCTTTTTCATGAAGCACAAGGATGAAGTTTTTAATTGCTTTAAGAAGTATGTTTCTCTTATTGAAAACCAAATAGGTAGGACTTTGAAAAGACTTAGATCAGATGGTGGAGGAGAATACTTCTCTTCTGAATTTGATGCCTTCTTGCATGAAAGAGGCATTAAAAGGGAAGTCACTACAAGGTATACACCCGAACTCAATGGTGTATCAGAGAGGAGAAACAAAGCTATAGTTGAACCTAAAAAGTCCATGCTCAATGAAAAGGGATTGCCAAACTACCTATGGGTAGAGGCTATGTCTACAACCACATATCTCATAAATAGACTTCTATCTAAGTCACTAGATGGATCCACTCCATATGAAGTGTGGAATGGAGGAAGTCCTAGTCTAGAGCATTGTAAAATCTTTCGATGCTTAGCCTATGCTCACATTCCTTCTCAAGTAAGAGGAAAATTGGATCCCAAAGGTTGTATTTGAAAGAGATCTTTGTAGATTTTGTATTTTGCAAGGTGAGCACAGAGGAGGGATTTTTATTTTGTCAAAAATCAATCAAGCATATGTTGTCAAATCTTCATCACCGATGGAAGATATGAAGTTATGAAATGAAAGATTTGGACATATTAGTTTTGGAGCTCTCAAGAGTATCAAAAACAGAGATATGGTTGAGAGTGTACCCTCATTCAAGCTACCAGATGATTTAGATATATGTGAAGGATGTCTTGAAGGTGAGATGCATAAACTACCTTTCAAGAAGCACGGTCATATTACAACTACCAAGAAATTGCAGATTATACATTCAGATGTGAATGGACCAATGAGAGCAGTCTCTATTCAGGGTTTTAGGTATTTTGTTCTTTATGTTCCAGAACCAGTGGAAACTGAAGAGTGAGAAAGAGTATCACCACTATTTAAGGATACACCTACTTAGTTATTTTACAAACATGGAAAGATAAGGGTATAAAGACTTTTACAAGAAGAACAAGGATTCAGACTAGACAACACCAACAAGATCATGTAAGTTTTGCTGAAGACTTTGAGATTCATGATATTTTAGCACTCACAACAGTTTTCAAATGTAACATTGTTGGGTTCTACATGAACCTTGATACTTGCAAAACTGCAAACTGTATATCTAGATGTGTATTACAAAGATATATCAAGCACCCAACTACTTGACAATATAAAGTAGCATCAAATGACTCTTCATCTACTACTATTTGTAAAGACGTGTTCTTATCCATAGGTGTTTGCATAGGTTTAGCTTCAGTCATCTGAAACCTTTCTAATAGTTTCAAATTTTTTCTTCAATTGTTCTTTGAACATCTGCAAGTCTTCATCTCTGGGACGTGTGACTATAATATCATCCACATAAATGATTTCTATAATCATCAAACTTGTTTTAGCTTTGACATAAAGAGTTGGAGCCGCATCTGAGTTATGGAAACCAATGGATAAAAGACATGTATGTATCGTTTCATACCATGCTCAAGGTGTTTGTTTCAATCCATAAAAATCTTTTATAAGCTTACACACTAAGTGTTCTTTACCTATTTCTTCAAAACCTTCTAGCTGCTGAACATATATATCTTCATGTAAATTTCCATTTAGAAAGGAGTCTTTATGTCAAGTTGATATACATTCCAACCAAAATGTGCTGCCAAAGCAAGTATTGACCTAATAACTATCATCCTAGATGTAGGAGCAAATGTCTCATCATAATCAATACCTTTTTGTTGTGCATACCCTTTGACAACTAATCTGTCTTTGTACCTATCAATAGTAACATCTGCTTTCGATTTTGAAGATCTATTTTACACCTATAGCTTTATTGCCCTTTGGTAACTCACATATCTACCAAGTTTGATTCTTATGAATAGAATCAATCTCTTCCTGCATAGCTTTTCTCCAAATAGGAATGTTAAGTGCATCTTTAACATATGCAGGGTCATCTTCTAGTAAAGTGCATCTTCAGATTTTTGAACGGAACTTCAAATTATGCTATGGTATTCTCAAAATCTCAACATTTGTTTCTAAAAGGATTTTCAGATTCTGATTGGGCAGGTGATAGAGACACTAGAAGAAGTACCAGTGGATTTTGTTTTTATCTTGGAGATTGTCTTATCTCATGGCTTTCGAAGAGACAAACCACCATTGCAACTTCATCGTGTGAAGTTGAATATCGTGCAGCATTTACAACTAATTTGGAGTCAGTTTGGTCGTAGAAGATTTTCAGTTATCTAGATGTAAGAGTACATAAACCCATTCCGATATTTTCAGATAGCTAGACTGCAATAGCTATAGAAAAGAATCCAATGCATCATGCAAGGAAAAAACATATAGAGGTTCACTACCACTATATTTGAGAACAGATAGCAAAGAAGCACATTGAGCTGGTTTATGTTCCTTATAGTGAGAATGTTGCAGATATATTTACCAAAGCATTGACTAGATATAGTCACGAGAATTTGTGCAAGTTAGTGAAGCTTGTACCAATATGACATTGAAGGAGGGATTGTTGGAAATCAATGTACATATGGTCCATTTCCAGCAAATCCAATTTAGGACTTAACCATTTTTTCTGTACATTTTAGGTAAAGCTTTTTTAGGCTAGATAGATAGAGCTTCATGAGAGCTATCTAGTGATATGCTTCATTCTATCATCAGAGTTCAGAGTTAGGAGAAAAGTCAAACCCTAACTTCTATCCTAAAATGGTGGATTTATATTTCTAAGGTTCTAGAAGTACGAAACATAAAAAAAGCTACATTATAAGTTAAGAGATGGCAAAAGCACATAAGTTCGGGTGATAAAAAATAAAGCAACTTTTAAATTAGCAAAAAGCTAATTTTAGTGATATTTTTTTAAAACCATCAAAAGCAGATTTTTGTGATAAAAATTATGATAGTAGCTTTTAGAGATAGCGATCAGCTTTTCCGAAAAAATTATCGCGTTGCTTTATTCATGGAGTACAAGGCTATAAAAGAGGGGTCATGGGAATACTTTTGGACAATTGAAGCAAGAGTTGATACTCACATAGTGTCAATTTTGGAGTTTTGAAGCTTTGGAGGCTAAGGAGAGGTGAAGGAGAGACTACTCTCTTGGAGCAAGGAGTCTTGTACAAGTTTGTGGTAGGTATCTTTTGTAAATTAATCCTCTTTTTTGTTTTTAGGGTCTTTGTACAAGCTTGGTTAAAGCTTGAGAATCTTTTTCAGAGCAGAAATCTTGCTAGGAAAGTTCACTTGAGGAGACAACTAGCAAATACAAGGATGAAGACTGGTGAGTCAATTCAAACCTACATTCCAAAGCTCATTGACTTGAGAGATCAACTTCTTAATCTAGGAGTTGAGATATCTGATGAAAAAATGATAAATACGGTGATTAATTCACTTCCTATGTCATTTCGGTCTTTTATAACCACTCTTACTCTTACAACAAGAGATAGAGAGGTTACATTTGAAGAATTAGAGTTCTTGTTACTTAAGGATGAAGATCAGTTGAAGGGAATGGAGAGAATGAAGAAGCACTTTTATCTTCATCAAAGGGTAAAAAGAAGAAGAAGGATAAGAAGGAAAAAGGAAAGTAAGTCCCTTTCACCTTCTACTTCAGATTCTATCTCTACTACAACTAAAGAGAAGTCTTCTAAGAAGAAGGAAGCATTATGCCACTATTGCAAGAAAGCTAGATATTTCATAGCAGTTTGACAGAAGAGGATTGCAACAAAAAAGAAAAAGGCATCAGATAATGTTGCAAAAGATGATAAAAAAGGGAAATCTCAAGGTGATTCTTATGCTTGTATCATCATTGAGGAAGTATCTTTTGATCAGATAGCTTTACAAGTTCTTTGAGCAGATCCTTGGATATTTGATTAAAGTGCTACAAAGCATATGATAGGATGCAGAGAAGTATTTTCTTCTCTTTCCTATGCTTCAGGTAGAAGAGTTACTATTGTAGATGGAAATGATTTGGATGTTGTAAGAATAGGTATAGTAACCCTAAAGTCAAGAGAAGGTGGTAATTTTCAGATTTCAGATGTTTTATATGTACCTAATATCAAGAAGAATATGCTATCTATTACTGAATTTTTAGATGATGGTTACAAAGTTCTGACATACACACTTAGTTAAGATGACTGATTATAGAATTGAGATTGAGGACAAGTTGGATGAATCATCTAATTATCCTATGTGGAGTTTCATGATGATGAATTTTTTCGTGACCAAGGATTTATGGAGAATCGTCAATGGATCCTTAACAAGATCAAGAAAAGTAGGCAAAGAAAAGGACACAACAACTTCAAGAGGAACTGGTGTTGCAATCATAGAACCAACTGAAGAAGAGGTAACACTTCTACATCCAGAGTCATGGGTAGATCCTTACCCACAGTTCCTCCTACTCAGGAACAAGCAAGATGGGATGCTAAAGATGCTTTGGAACTCTCATTCATAGCAATGAGTGTCAAAAAGCATATCCTACCACAAATCAGATCTTGTAGAACTTCTGGACAAGCTTGGTTAAATCTTGAGAATCTTTTTTAGAGCAGAAATCTTGCTAGGAAAGCTCACTTGAGGAGACAACTAGCAAATACAAGGATGAAGACTGGTGAGTCAATTCAAACCCACATTCCAAAGCTCGTTGACTTGAGAGATCAACTTCTAAATGTAGGAGTTGAGAAATCTGAAAAAAAATGGTAAATACGGTGATTAATTCACTTCCTATGTTATATCGATCTTTTATAACAACTCTGACTCTTACAACAAGAGATAGAGAGGTTACATTTGAAGAATTAGAGTTCTTGTTACTTAAGGATGAAGATCAGTTGAAGGGAGTGGAGAGAATGAAGAAGCACTTTTATCTTCATCAAAGGGTAAAAAGAAGAAGAAGGATAAGAAGGAAAAGCAATCCAAGAAGGAAAGTAAGTCCCTTTCACCTTCTACTTCAGATTCTATTTCTACTACAACTAAAGAGAAGTCTTCTAAGAAGAAGGAAGCATTATGTCACTATTGCAAGAAAGCTGGACATTTCATAGAAATTTGTCAGAAAAGGATTGTAGCAAAAAAGAAAAAGGTATCAGATAATGTTGCAAAAGATGATAAAAAAAGGGAAATCTCAAGGTGATTCTTATGCCTATATCATCATTGAGGAAGTAGCTTTTGATCATGTAGCCTTACAAGTTCTTTCAGTAGATCCTTGGATATTTGATTCAGGTGCTACAAAGCATATGATAGGATACAGAGAAGTATTTTATTCTCTTTGCTATTCTCCAGGTAGAAGAGTTACTATTGTAGATGGCAATGATTTGGATGTTATAGGAATAGGTAGAGTAATGCTAAAGTCAAGAGAAGGTGGTAATTTTTCAGATTTCAAATATTCTATATGTACCTAATATCAAGAAGAATATGCTATCTATATCTGAATTTTTATGTGATGATTACAAAGTTGTATTTGAGAGAGATCTTTGTAAGATTTTGTCACACAAAGATGAGGTGTATTTTGCAAGGTGAGCACAAAGGAGGCATTTTTATTTTGGAAAAAATCAATCAAGCATATGTTGTCAAATCTTCATCACCGATGGAAGATATGAAGTTATGGCATGAAAGATTTGGACATATTAGTTTTGGAGCTCTCAAGAGTATCAAAGACAAAGGTATGGTTGAGAGTTTACACTTATTTGAGCTACTAGATTATTCAAATATATGTGAAGGATGTCTTGAAGTTAAGATGCATAAACTACCTTTCAAGGAACATGGTCCTATTACAGCTACCAAGAAATTGTAGATTATGCATTCAGATGTGAATAGACCTATGAGAGTATATTCTATTCAGAGTTTTAGGTATTTTGTTCTTTATGTTGATGATTTTACGAGATATTCATGGATCTATGGTCTTAAGTTGAAGTCAAAAGTCTTTCCCACGTTCAAGAAATTTGTATCTATGGTTGAAAATGAAAGATAGACAACTATCCAGATTCTCAGAAGTGATAGAGGCTGAGAATTCTTGTCAATTGAGTTCCAGAAATTTCTTGAGAAAAAAGGTATTACTCGAAACCTTACTATTGCTTACACTCCATAGCAGAATGGTGTTGTAGAAAGGAAGAATAGAATACCTGTTGAGATGATGCGGAGCATGATGACATCCAAGAAGCTTTCACCAAAATTATGGTTTGATGGAGTGCATACAACTAATCACATTTTGAACAGGTCTTCTACAAAAGCTTTAAAGGTAATCACACTTTATGAAGTTTATTATGGTAGAAAACCTAATGTGAGCTAGTTTAGAATATTCAGATCATTATCTTATGTACATATTGAGAAAAAGGTTCGTGGCAAACTAGATGTAAAGGCAAGGAAAGCTGTCTTTATTAGATATCCTATTGAGAGTAAAGCCTATAGGCTCTATGTTCTAGAGAGAGGTGAAGTTATGCTTTCATGCTATGCACATATTGTTTAAAATAAGACATATGATAAAGAAGTAGAAATTCCAGAGTTCATTAGTGAAAATGACTATGGATTTTTTACAAGGAATTCGGGTGTACATGTTCAGCCATATCAGGAAGGAGCTAGAATTCCTAGGATCGAAGAAAGAGGAATTTCAAAACCTTCTACAGAATCAGTTCCACATGAGACTTTAGTTCTAGAAATGGAAGAGAGTATGACAGTTTCAGAAAGTCCTAGTACCTTAGAGGGACATGTTCCAGAACTAGTGGAAACTAAAGAGTCAAAAAGAGTATCACCACTATTTAAGGATACACCTACTTAGTTATATCAGACATGGAAAGATAATGGTATAAAGAATTTTACAAGAAGAACAAGGAGTCAGACTAGACAACAACAACAAAAAGATCATGTAAGTTTTGCTGAAGACTTTGAGATTCACAATATTTCAACACTCACAATAGTTGAAGATGAACCTGCATGTTTTAAAGATGCACTTAACATTCCTATTTGGAGAAAAGCTATGCAAGAAGAGATTGATTCTATTCATAAGAATCAAACTTGGTAGCTATGTGAGTTACTAGAGGGAAAGAAAGTTATAGGTGTAAAATGGATCTTCAAAATCAAACCGAAAGCAGATGGTACTATTTACAGGAATAAAGCTAGATTAGTTCTCAAAGGGTATGCACAACAAAGGTATTGATTATGATGAGATATTCGCTCCTACGTCTAGGATGATAGTTATTAGGCCAATAGTTGCTTTAGCAGCACAGTTTGGTTGAAATGTATATCAACTTGACTTAAAGATTACTTTTCTAAATGGTGATTTACATGAAGATGTATATGTTCAGCAACCAGAAGGTTTTGAGGAAACAGGTAAATAACACTTAGTATGTAAGCTTATAAAAGCTTTGTATGGATTGACACAGGAACCTAGAGCATGGTATGAAAAGATACATACATATCTTTTATCCATTGGTTTCCATAGCTCAGATGCAGCTCCAACTCAGGTTCATGCAGAATTTGACAATGTTACATTTGAAAGCAGTAAAGTGGATCTTCAGATATTTGAAGGGAACTTCAAATTATGCTATGGTATTCTTGAAATCTACACATTTCTTACTAAAAATATTTTCAAATTCTGATTGGGCAGGTGATAGAGACACTAGAAGAAGTGCTAGTGGAATTTGTTTTTATCTTGGAGATTCTCTTATCTCATGGCTTTTGAAGGGACAACCCATGATTGCAACTTCATAGTGTGAAGCTGAATATCATGCAACATTTACAAATACTTTGGAGTCAGTTTGGTTGTAGAAGATTTCAGTTATCTAGATGTAAGAGTACATAAACCCATTCATATATTTTCAGATAGCTAGAGTGCAATAGGTATAGCAAAGAATCCAATGCATCATGCAAGGATAGAACATATAGAGGTTCACTACCACTATATTCGAGAACAAATAGCAAGGAAGCACATTCAGTTGGTTTATGTTCCTTCTAGTGAGAATGTTGCAGATATATTTACCAAAGCATTGACTAGAGATAGTCATAAGAAGATGTGCAAGCTATTGAAACTTGTACCAATATTGTTGGTGCAGATCAATCACCAATTGAAGATTTGAAGGACAAAGAATGGAGATAAGAACAATTCTTGAAGCATAGAAGATGGATACATTCACAGAGTGAAAGACATGTACACATATGTACATTAGTTAAGACATAGGTTACTTATACTTATGCTTTGATATAAGTCTGTACATAATTGCCTATAAATACTTTGGAAAAATGTCGGGGCAAGGAGAGAAGACAAGGAGAGACCATGTATCAGTATAGGAATAGAGAAATAAGAAGTTTTAAGTGTCATTAGACACAGGAGAAGTGAGTTGAAGTCTCTCTCTCATTCAGTTGTAGTCTTCTTCAGAAATGATAGAATTTTTGCGCCCGATGTTTCTGTGTTTTCTCCTTGTGTGGTAGATCTTTTGTGAATTTCTTTTGGAGATATCTAAGTCCATAGTTAATCAATCTATGGCTAGAGTTTGAGAGTCTAATTGTGATCAGGCTAAGAGAATTGTGTGTAGGAACATTTACATGTGAGAAAGTACTCACTGGTTCCTGAAAGAGGCGCAAATTTCGATCTTAATGATTTGATCATTTCTCACTCCACAGTTTAAAATTTTGTGCAAGTAAGCACTTAATCTTTAAGTTGAAAGGTAAGCTACTCGTGGCTAAAAGCATTTGCTTAAAGGGGTTCTATACTGAGAGAATTAAAGTTAAGAAGTTAGGGGTGTCCAAATCGACTTCTCAGAAGTGCAGATTTAGACATAGGTAACTTGGTAAGTAGATTTCTCAAGATCTACTGAATCTTTTGGAGTGATTTGACTTGGAGAAGGTGCGCAATCTTTAGGCGACACCTTGTGCAAAGTTTCATAAAAAACTTTACACATTTACTCAGCTAATGAGCAAGATCTATGCAGCAGAATTTCTGAGTAATTTCCTTCTTCACAGTTTAGTCAAGAAATTGATATTTGGTTATTGATCTCTTAAATTGGTGAAGGTTTTGACTTACTCTTGATATAGAGGTGTTCTAAATTCAAGAGTAGGTTGTTCTTTTGGAGATTAACACTCTCCATCAGTGATATCAGAGCAGGAAGCATCAGAATTGAAGAAAAGGAGGATCTCGACTGTTGCAGCTTCACAGAATTTGACATATGAAGATTCAAAGGGTGAAAGCTTGCAAGGAAAGCTTGAGAAGGAGATCATACGACATCAAGGAAGTCAAAAGGAGTATTATTCGAAGTAAAGGTAAGCTTATACTTTATAAAGGTTGAAGAATTCAATATACAGGTGAAGGAAGATGGGAGATTCTCTTCAAATAGAGAAGTTGGATAGAGAAAACTATCCTCCATGGTCAATGAGGATGGAAGCTCATCTAATGAGCAAAGATTTGATAGCCTACATTACAGGAGAAGAAGAAAAGCCTCAATTCAGAGATCCTAGTGTTCCAACTAGGGAGGAATTGTCAGATTTGAAGATTTGGATGAAGAAAGATGCTCAAGCTAGGAGCATTATCTATATGGCAGTCAATGATTACTTGCTACCTCACATTAGAGGTCTTGAAAGTGCAAGTGATATATGGAATGCCTTGGAAGAGCATTTCCAAAACACCACAAAGTCAAGGAAGGCATCTTTATGGGCAGACTTTACAACTTTCAAGAAGAAGGCCTCTCAATCCATTTCAGACTATGTAACAAGGATGAAAGACATTGCAGATCCATTAGGAGCTGTTGATGAAGATATTGAGGAGGATAAATTGGTAAGGCAAATCCTTACAGGTTTGAGAGGTGATGACAAATGGAAGCCATTCATTTTGTCTTCAGAGTTATCACTTGATGATTTCACTCCTGATTTAAATCAGTTGCTAGGTCATATGCTAACATTTGAGCAGGATGTTAAAGGAGATGGTGACAAAAGTATAGGTCATGCAATGTACTCAAAGGACAAGAAGAAAGCTAACAAAGGAAAGCAACAATCAGGTGAAGATGAAGGCACAACTAGTCAAGCCAACTTCCTAAGAGGTAGAGGAGGTGGCAAAGGTAGAGGAAGAGCCAGGAACAACAAAGATGGAGCCAAAGCATGCTGGATTTGTGGTAAGACAAATCATTTAGCTAATGATTGTTGGCATAATAATCAGAGTAATGGTGGATACAATCAAAACTATAATTCAAGAGGAAGAGGAGGTAGAAATCAAAGAGGTAATTTCAGAGGCAGAGGTAGTAGGGGTTACTTTGGAAGAAATGCAGGTAGAGGTTTCCAAAGTCAACAATATAACAATACCTACTACAATTATGCTTCAGATCAAAAGGAAGATTCAACATTGATAATGAATGCAACTTGTGAAAGGCAGAATGAAGATCAAAGAGTCTTCTACATTGACTCAGGGTGTAGCAATCACTTGAGTGGTAATATAGCCTTGATGACTGATTTGGAGAATAAGGTATCTAATCATGTTGTTCAAACAGGTGACAACACAAAGCACAATGTGAAGTCAATTGGATCAGTGAAGGCCAAGGATGGTAGCACCTTATTGAGTAAGGTCTTGTATGTTCCTACAATTCCTAAGAATTTGATAAGTGTAGGACAAATTGTGGAAAAAGGTTATGAAGTAAGGTTCACTAATGAAGGAGTGTTTGTGGAAGACCCTAGCAATGGGTATAAACAAATTGTTTCAGGGAAGAAAGAAGGAAGATTGTTCACATTGAAGATTCAAGGTAATGTTGGTCATGCCTTGTTCACCTATGGAGGACATAAGATCTCTGAGTTAGATCTTTGGCACAAGAGACTTGGACATTTCAATGAAAGAGGTATTAAAGACATGATTAATAATGGTTCAGTGCTTGGATTGCCTAATGTTGCAGGTCAACATATGATATACAGATGTGAGGCATGTCAATTAGGTAAGGCTCATAAGCCCTAAAGCTGAAAAATATGTGTTTATTGGTTATGATGATAAGCAGATGGGATACAGGTTGTGGAATCCATCCACAAAACATTTTCTTGTATCAAAAGATGTTACATTTGATGAGCAAGGTACTTGGTATGCAGGTACTATCAATATTAATACAGATGATGAAGAAATTGTGAGCCAAAGGAAAGGTAAGTCAAAGGTTCAGATATTTGATGAGCAAGAGAATAATGAAGTGCAGGTTGAAGTGGAAGAAACACCAAGATTTGATCCTGAATATGAAGAACCCGAAACCTCAAGAAGTGGAGAACTTAGGAGGTCTACAAGGAACAAATGGCAACCTACAAGGTATAGCTATGATACTTCATTTTTTGCTACCAAAGATTATGCTTACATGATTAAAGCAGATGAAGACCCTTCAACATATGAAGAGGCAAAAGGTAAAGAGATTTGGGAAAAAGCTATGCAGGAAGAATATGATGCATTGATGGAGAATCAAACATGGGATTTGGTTCCAAAGCCAAATAGTCAGAAGATCATTGGATGTAAGTGGGTTTATAAGACAAAAAGATTTGCAGATGGAAGTGTGTCTAGGTACAAAGCTAGACTTGTTGTCAAAGGGTTTGCTCAGACATATGGTGTTGACTATGATGAGACTTATAGTCCTGTGGCAAAGATGACAACTATCAGGACACTTATAGCAATTGTTGCATGTAAAGGTTGGAAATTGTGTCAATTAGATGTGAAGAATGCTTTTTTCAATGGTTATATTTCAGATGAAGTTTTCATGGAGCAACCTCAAGGATTCATGGAGCTTTATATGGCTTGAAGCAGGCCCCAAGGGCATGGAACTATAGACTTATAAAGTTCCTAAAAGAACTTGGATTTCAAGTATCAAAAGCAGATAGTAGCTTGCTTGTCAAAGCAAGTGATGATGGGTTTATTTACATGTGCATATATGTTGATGATATCATACTTACAGGTACAGATGAGAAAGGCATTCAAAGCTTAAAGAAGCAAATGGAGAAAGAGTTCAAAATCAGTGATTTGGGAGACTTGTCATACTTCTTGGGCATGGAGATTTTATACACTCAACATGGAGTGTATATGACTCAAGAAAGGTATTTGAGGAACTTGTTAATCAAGTTTAAAATGGATGAGTGCAGGGTAGCACCTACTCCAATGGAGGTGAATCATAAATTAAGCAGATTTGGAGGTGAAGAGTTCAAGGACATGAAGCAATATCAGAGTTTGGTTGGTAGTCTTATCTATGCTACATTAACTAGACCTGATTTATCATATGCAGTTGGAGTTTTGTCTCAATTCATGCATTGTCCTAGGAAAGAGCATTGGATTGCAGGTCAACGAGTGTTGAGGTACATTAAGGGTACACTCAAAGAAGGTTTGTATTATGGTTTTACATCAGATACAAATATCAAGATCTATAGTGACGCAGATTGGGCAGGTAATCCAGATGATAGAAGGTCAACCTATGGATACATGTGTTATGTGGGAGATAATTTAATCTCCTGGTGCTCAAAGAAGCAACATACAGTTGCTTTGTCATCTACAGAAGCAGAGTACAAAGGCATGGTTGAAGCTGCAAAAGAAGTGATTTGGCTTAAGACTCTCATGAAGAGTTTTGACACTATACAGAGCATACCTATCATTTATGGTGATAACATGAGTTCATTATATCTAGCTGCTAATCCTGTTTTTCATGCCAGGACCAAACACATTGAGATACAGTATCACTTTCTAAGAGAGAAGGTGATGGACAAGGAAATTGAAGTCATACATACTTCAACAAAAGATCAGGTAGCTGATATGCTTACAAAGAGCTTGGATGGACCAAAGCTACAGAAGTTTAAAGACATGGCAGGCATAAAGAAGGTTAGAGAAACCTCAATTGATGATTGAGGGGGAGCTGTTGGTGCAGATCAATCACCAATTGAAGATTTGAAGGACAAAGAATGGAGATAAGAACAATTCTTGAAGCATAGAAGATGGATACATTCACAGAGTGAAAGACATGTACACATATGTACATTAGTTAAGACATAGGTTACTTATACTTATGCTTTGATATAAGTCTGTACATAATTGCCTATAAATACTTTGGAAAAATGTCGGGGCAAGGAGAGAAGACAAGGAGAGACCATGTATCAGTATAGGAATAGAGAAATAAGAAGTTGTAAGTGTCATTAGACACAGGAGAAGTGAGTTGAAGTCTCTCTCTCATTCAGTTGCAGTCTTCTTCAGAAATGATAGAATTTTTGCGCCCGATGTTTCTGTGTTTTCTCCTTGTGTGGTAGATCTTTTGTGAATTTCCTTTGGAGATATCTAAGTCCATAGTTAATCAATCTATGGCTAGAGTTTGAGAGTCTAATTGTGATCAGGCTAAGAGAATTGTGTGTAGGAACATTTACATGTGAGAAAGTACTCACTGGTTCCTGAAACAGGCGCAAATTTTGATCTTTGATCATTTCTCACTCCACAATTTAAAGTTTTGTGCAAGTAAGCACTTAATCTTTAAGTTGGAAGGTAAGCTACTCGTGGCTAAAAGCATTTGCTTAAACGGGTTCTATACTGAGAGAATTAAAGTTAAGAAGTTAGGGGTGTCCAAATCGACTTCTCAGAAGTGCAGATTTAGACATAGGTAACTTGGTAAGTAGATTTCTCAAGATCTACTAAATCTTTTGGAGTGATTTGACTTGGAGAAGGTGCGCAATCTTTAGGCGACACCTTGTGCAAAGTTTCATAAAAAACTTTACACATTTACTCAGTCAATGAGCAAGATCTATGCAGCAGAATTTTTGAGTAATTTCCTTCTTCACAGTTTAGTCAAGAAATTGATATTTGGTTATTGATCTTTTAAATTGGTGAAGGTTTAGACTTACTCTTGATATAGAGGTGTTCTAAATTCAAGAGTAGGTTGTTCTTTTGGAGATTAACACTCTCCATCAAATATGACATTGAAGGAGGGATTGTTGGAAATCAATGTACATATGGTCCATTTCCAGCAAATCCAATTTAGGACTTAGCCTTTTTTTTTTTACATTTTAGGTAAAATTTTTTTAGGCTAGATAGATAGGGCTTCATGAGAGCTATCTAGTGATATGCTTCATTCTATCATGAGAGTTCAGAGTTAGGAGAAAACTCAAACCCTAACTTCTATCCTAAAATGGTGGATGTATATTTCTAAGGTTCTAGAAGTACAAAACATAAAAAGAGCTAGGTCATAAGTTAAGAGATGGAAAAAGCACATAAGTTTGGGCAATAAAAAATAAAGCAACTTTTAAATTAGCAAAAAGATAATTTTAGCCATACTTTTTTAAAACCACTAAAAGTAGATTTTTGCATTAAAAATTGCGATAACAGTGTTTAGAGACAGCGATCAGCTTTTTCAAAAAAAAATATCTCTTTGCTTTATTCATGGAGGTACAAGGCTATAAAAGAGGGGTCATGGGAATACTTTTGGACAATTCAAGCAAGAGTTGATGCTCACATAGGTTCAATTTTGGAGTTCTGAAGCTTTGGAGGCTAAGGAGAGGTGAAGGAGAGGCTACTCTCTTGGAGCAAGGAGTCTTGTACAAGTTTGTGGCAGCTATGTTTTGTAAGTTAATCCTATTTTTTGTTTTTAGGGTTTTTGAACCCTAATTTTAGAATTAGGGTTTGTTAATTTTTAGATTTGTTGCACTATCTTGAGAGTTTAGGTTCACTCTATTACTCATTTGCTTCAGACACACTCAGATTATAACAACATAATCTGAATTCTGTACATCATCATCTCCTTGGCTATTCTTCCATTTAGTGAGTCCACCATCATATGGTTGAGTAGTACTCCCATGTAATTCGGCCATCTATATTAGTGAGAAAGCAATTTGCTTACATTAATTATTCTTGTCTCAAGGTTTCTTTCTATCTCTCACTTATCATCTTGTTTAACTAAGTGTGTATGCTCAAAGGTTTTTAGTATTGGAAGATCCTGGGGCCCCAAATTCCAACAAGTACTATCCAACTTATCCTTAACAACCAACATATGGAATACATTACTACTTTTAACCATGGCCACTGACTAAAATAACCTAGTGCAAAAAATATATTGTATCTCAAAATTTGAACAGAACTACCATGTCAGGTTTTAAGCAAACTTTGAGACGCTTGTACTGGCAAACCAAAACCTATATATATCTTTGGCACAAAAAGATTCGCCTACATAAGCACTACAATAGTGCATTCAGAGGCTGAAACGAGCTCAAATCGCAATTTTGACACCACAAACAAAGTAGTTTTGATCTCCTAAGGTATTTGGAAGCCGTCCTGAATAAAACATTATGCACTAGAGATGTGAATAGGTACACAATGGTGTTAGTATACAATCAGTGCCTACCTATCATGATTGCACATCTATAAGGATATTATTATGAAGAGAACCTAATAGAAAATCATCCAGTCAATGTGAAATCTAACTTATAGACTAGATGAAGCATATATTGAACCCTATATGGTTAGTAAATGAGTACCTAGATTTGAAATATAGATTTTGGTTGTAATCGATATGGAATGTTGTAGAGAAGCAGATTTCATCTCAAGAACTTTGTTTTGAAGTGTAGGATAAAATGTATTGCATAATGTCCATTGCCCTTTTGTGATTATGAGGCTCGTAGAGAAACTACAAACCAGTTCAATAACAAAAAGATCTCCGCTGGAGATGATTGGGGTATTGGATTCAAGGTCATTGTTGAATGCTACAATTTGCATGATGAGCTTTTGAGGACCACACTAATAAAGGTTGCTAACATGTTTTTTTTTGATAAAGTAGTGGCACAAATTGTGATTTTTTTAGGAGTGTTGTAGAAATATTTATGGTCCTAACACGAAAGTAAAGAAAATCAAACTGAGACTTCAGAGTTGGTTAGTAGATCCTTTGAGCTTCCGTAATCCACAACAAAAGCACCCAAGTGCTTTGGAACAAGTATCTCAAAAGTTTGAGTCAAAACAGACTAGTTGCAAAATGACTAGCTCCCAAAACTTGCTATTTATGTACATAGAATTGCTAGAAAGAAATCTATGAAATAGCAAGTAGACTTAGATAGATTGCTAATCCAAGTTAAAAAACTTCAATTGATCAATTGAGCACTGAGAACAACACTTAGCAAAATTTGGAACACTCCTGCCATTTTCGGGGCTCTATAGAGATTCGACCAATGAGTAGAAAAACAAATATTTCCCACAAATCATAAATCCAATGACATTGAAGTCTTTAATCATAAACTAGACTTATAGAGAATTCCAATGCACTTTTAAACTTTGACAAATGTTATGTATAGCCTGAGATATGAGCTTCTGAAGTTACTATTCTGAGTGAGTATAATAGAGAATATAATAGACAAGAAGTAAATGATGAATGTATAGATTGACATATAATTAGAACCACATTGGCAATGAATACTTGCGCAATGGGAGTGGAATGATAGAGCTATGGAGTAAGCTCTTCAATCTCTACAAATGAACATGAAGTGGGCACGATCAAGCTCTCTTATGGCGACTTCCTTCTTGCTCTTTTTATAGCTACTTTTGGAGGTAGTTTTGAATTTGAATTCAAATAACTTCACCTAAAAGTGATGCTAAGAATTAGGAGATATTCTCTCAGCTGATGAATTCATGGTTTTAGGTAGTTAGAGTCACAAATTTCCTTTTTACATCATGATGTAAGCGATTCTTTCTTTCACAATTACAAGAGATCAAATATACTCTTTTACAAGAGGTGTTCATATGTCTACACATATGACTACAAATGAACATAAATCAAATCATATCAAGCATATAGGCTTGGGTAAAATGCAGCAAAAGCTCCCCCTCAAGCCTAACATGCTTGGCCTCCAAATAAGTCTTCAATTGTCCTTGATTTCCTGCAAGACAATCATCAACTTGAATCTACTCAATTTCATACCATCAAGAGCTTTCGTCAACATGTCTGCACATTGCATATCTGTAGAGACATAGGATAGATGAATATCCTTGCTCATTAGCATCTCCCTTACATAATGGTAGTGGATTTCAATATGCTTGCTTCTAGCATGGGATACTGGATTAGCTGCAAGATGTAGTGAGCTTGTGTTGTCACAAAAAAAGTGAGGTGTTGAAGAATGAAGTCCAAGATCTGTATACAAAGATTTTAACCACATGACTTCTTGAGTTGCATTAGCCAAACCTATATATTCCGCTTCAGTAGAGGATAAAGCCATTGTTGGTCGCTTCTTGGATGACCAAGAAATGATTTTTGAACCTGCAAATGATACATATCCGGATGTGCTTCTTCTATCATCTCTAGATCCGGCCCAATCCTGATCTGAGTAGGCCTTTCACCAAATACCTAAAGTAAATGGATAAAACAAACCTTCATTCATGGTCCCCTTTAGGTACTTGGAGGACTCTCCTGGCCGCTTCCATATGTGGTCTTATTGGCTTATGCATAAACTAACTCAATATGCTAGCACTGTAGCATATATCCACCCTTGTGAGTGTTGCATAGTTCAAACGTTTAACCAAAATTTGATAGCTTATGATGTCTTCAATTGGCTCTCCTTCATAAGCACTAAGCTTATGATTTTTCTCCATAGGTGTACCTGCACACTTGGTGTTTCCCATCTTAAACTTGATGAGCATGTCATGCTCATACTTCCTTTGTGTGATGTATATACCTGAACCTGTGTAGATTAACTACAATCCAAGAAAATACGAGTGGTCCAAGATCACTTATTTTGAACTCCTCCTTAATTTGATTCTTTACCTGTTTGATTCCTTCAGGATCATTCCGTGTGATAATAATATCATCAACATACACACATAGATAGATCACATCAGATCGATTCCTCTTTATGAACAAAGATGTATCCACCTTGCTAGCTTTGAATCCTTGGTCCTGCAAATAAGTCACTATTCTAAAATTTCCAAGCTCTTGGAGCTTGCTTCAATCCATACAAGGCTTTCTTTAATTTGCATACATAGTTAGGATGGTGTGCATCCTCATATCAAGGAGGTTGTGCCATATACACTTCCTCAGAAATCCATTCATTTAAGAAAGCATTCTTTACATCAAATTGATAGAGCTTCCAATTTCTAGATGCAACAAGACTAATGAGAACCCTAATTGTAGGAATTTTTGCAAGAGGAGAGAAAGTCTCCTCATAATCAATACCATGGGTTTGAGCAAACCCTTTAGCAACTAACCTTGCTTTATGTCTATTTATACTTCCATCTAGATTCCTCTTGATTTTGTATATCCATTGAGATCCAATTACCTTCATAGATGGCTTGTTAGGTACAAGCTCCGGTGTCATTCTCCTTCAAGGCTTGCATTTCTTCATCCATTTCATCTCTCCAAGCTTTCTTGCTTTGTGCTTCTTCAAATGTGGTAGGTTCTTCATTGGTTGAATCCTTTGCAATGTACATTTAGTGCTTAGTGACCAAAGAAGTGTTGGAAACCTTTTAATCTCCCAAAACTTGATCTCTACTGATCTAAGAACACCTCTATATCAGTTATAGGCCAAACTTTACACAAATGTTACTTTGATTTACCAAATCATTCATGAACAATTATTTGAGTGAGAATTTTTCTTTTTCAAGAAGTCTGCTTCAATAATTGACTTCATTACCTGCACATATCTTCAAATTTCTTCAATCTAATGATGTACATACCTCCAAGCTACCTTTGTGCAATCATATCAACCATTAGTCCTTCAAAAGAATAATTAAAACTTCAATTTGATCCTTAAGATCAAAAGTATGTCAGAAACTGTCTTCCTGAATAAGTGACTTTGACATAGGTAACTTCTAAGGTTGATTTCTCACAGCAGAGATCCCATTTTGCTAAATGTTTTTAGCCATAGCTTCCTTACCTTCTAACTTAGATTTTGAATTCTCATTCATCAAAAACTTTACACTGCGCACTGAGATCTAAGCAAAACATTGACACGAAAAAGTGTGTGACTCTGAGAGATTTTTCTGCAGACTTTATATACACATGTTCCTAATGATCATACTCACAGTAGAAGAGGATTTAGACCATGAAACGTTAAACATAGCTTCATTAGCTTCTAGATTAGATGTTTACAAAAGGATTTCTGATCGATATGATCAGATTGAGAGAACTCAGAGAAAAACTTGTCGCTAATTTTCTGAGAAAGACTCTCTACACATCTACCACAATGACACTTGTCTTCTAATGACTCTCTCCATGTATTTCTTTACATCATTGACTTATATACATATGGTTCTAGACTTATCCCACGTCTATTACATTACTCCTTATCATCCTAAGAATTATCTATACTCATAATACAAAAATTTCCACCTGTAATGTAATATAAAAGCTATCATTCTTAAATCTTCTTCACTTTCTCAAGTAACTTCTTTCACTTCAAACTGATCATTGACTTTCTTCAAGTTGTTTATAATCACCAATTTGTGATTGTTGTGTTCCAACAGCTCCCCCTCAATCACTAATTGTGATTATTCCATTCTTCTTCACTCCTGCCATCTCTTTGAATCTCTCTAGCTTAGGTCCATCTAAGATTTTTGTCATCATATCTGCAACTTGTTCTTTTGTTGGAGTATACATCACTTCAAATTTGTCAAGTACCTTTTCCCTCAAGAAATGATACTGAATCTCTATATGCTTAGTTCTGGCATGAAAAACACGGTTAGCTACCAAATACAATGAACTCATATTGTCTCCAAAAATAATTGGAGTACTCTGATCAGCTCCAAAACTCTTTAACAAGGTCTTTAACCATATCACTTCCTTTGCAGCCTCTACCATTCCTTTATACTCAGCTTCTGTGGATGACAAAGCAGCTATATGTTGCTTCTTTGAGCACCAAGAAACTAATTTATCTCCAATATAACAGAGATACCCATGAGTAGACCTTCTATCATCTGAATCACCTGCCCAATCTGCATCACTAAATACTTTAATTCTTGTATCAGAAGTAAATCCATAATAAAAACCTTTGCTTAGGGTTCCTTTGATATATCTGAGTACCCTTTGAGCTGCAATCCAATGAGTCTTCTTTGGACAATGCATGAATTGTGATAACACACCTACTCCATATGATAGATCTGGCCTTGTCAAGGTAGCATAGAATAAACTACCTACCAAACTCTGATATTTCTTCATGTCATTGAATTCTTCACCCCCATACCTACTCAACTTATGATTGACCTCCAATGGTGTGCTTGAAGGCTTGCAATCCTCCATGTTGAGTTTGACCAGAAGATTCTTCAAGTACCTCTCTTGTGTAACATATACTCCATATACAATCTGCATTCCTAAGAAATAAGATAAGTTTCCCAAATCACTTATCTGAAACTCCTTCTCTATTTGTTTCTTAAGCTCATTGATTCCTTGAACATTTGTACATGTGACAATAATATCATCAACATAAATACACATGTATATGTATCCATTTTCACTTGCCTTCACTAGCAAGCTACTATCTGCCTTTGATGCTTGAAATCCACATTTATTCAAGAACTTAACAAGCCTGTAATTCCATGATCTTGGAGCCTGCTTCAACCCATACAAAGCTCTCTTGAGCTTACACACATAATCTGATCCAACTGAATCCATAAAACCTTCTGGTTGCTCCATGTACACTTCATCTGCAATGTATCCATTAAAAAATGCATTCTTCACATCTAATTGTGATAGCTTCCATCCTTTATAAGCAGCAATAGCAATCAATGATCTAATTGTAGACATCTTAGCAAAAGGACTAAAGGTTTCATCATAATCTATCCCATAAGTTTGGGCATAACCTTTGACCACGAGTCTAGCCTTGTATCTAGACACCTTACCATCTGCAAATCTTTTTGTTTTATACACCCACTTACATCAAATAACTTTATGACTCTTTGGTCTTGGCACCAATTCCCATGTTTCATTTTCAAGTAGAGCATCATACTCTTCTTGCATTGCCTTCTCCCAATTCTGTTTACCTTTAGCTTCTTCATATGTGATTGGATCCTCTTCTATCTTCACAATGTAAGCATAATCTTTTGTTGTTAAGAAAGATGTATCATAGCTATACCTGATAGGCTCTTTTCTTTCCCTTGAGGATCTTCTAACCTCTGCACTTCTTGAAGTCTCAGCCACATTTGATTCTGGATCAAATCTTGGCCCATCTTCAACATTATCCTGCAATTTACTTTTATAATCAACATCATCAATATCTTCTTCATACACATTTACTTTTGCCTTCCCTTTCCTTTGTATTTCTTCAACACCTGCATAATCATTTGTTGACCCTGTATACCATGTGCTTTGCTCATCAAATGTAACATCTTTGGTAACAAGAAATTGCTTTGTGGATGGACTCCACAATCTGTAACCCATCCATCTATCATCATACCCAATAAACACATACTTCTCTGCTTTGGGTTCTAGCTTATGTCTCAATTGTGAAGGAACGTAAGCATATGCTAAACATCCAAATACCTTACAATGATCAAGCGTCGGTTTCTTACCCCACCATGCTTCATAAGGAGTTCTTCCCTCCAATGCTTTACAAGGTAACCTATTCACAAGGTATGTTGCAGTGTTGATAGCTTCTGCCCATAAGTAATTTGGAAAATTCTTTTCCTTCATCATTGCTCTTGCAAACTCTACAAGAGTTCTATTTCTTCTTTCTGCAACTCCATTTTGTTGAGGGGAGTACCTGCAAGTAACTTCTCTTTTTATACCTGCATTCCACAAATAATCATCAAACTCTATAGAAAAATACTCTCCCCCTCCATCTGATCTCAACCTCTTGAGCTTTTGTCTTGGAATCCTTTCTGCATAAGCATGATGATGCTTGAATGTCTTGAACACTTCTGATTTATCCTTGATTACATATAAAGTAATCCATCTGGTTGCATCATCAACAAACAACACATAATATCTGGATCCATTTATGCTATAATCCCTTGAAGGACCCCACACATCTGTATGAACTAAATCAAGCATGTTTGAATATTTGTATCCTAATTTGTTATAAGAACTTTTGTGTGCTTTACCTAATTGACAAGCTTCACACTTGTACACCATGTGTTGCCCTTCAACTTTTGGCAAACCAAGCACCACATCATTCCTTGAGATTTCCTTTATGGCTCTCTCATTGAAATGACCTAACCTTTTATGCCATAGGTCTAACTCAGACATCTTTTGACTTCCATAAGTAAATAGAGCATGTCCCACATTACCTTGAACTTTGAGAGTAAACAACCTTCCTTCCTTTTTACCTGCAATAATGTTTCTATATCCCTGATTTGGATCTTGCACATAGACACCATCATTTGTGAATCTGACTTCATATCCTTTCTCCACAATTTGCCCTACACTTATCAAGTTTTTAGGAATAGTAGGAACATAAAGTACCTTGCTCAGGAGTGTACTTCCATTCTTTGTCTTCACTGATCCAATGCTTTCCACCTTATGCTTAGTATTGTCACCTGTTTGAACTGTATGTCCATTCACCTTTGCTTCCATATCAGTCATCAGTGATATATTGCCATTTAGATGATTGCTACATCCTGAGTCAATATAAAACACCCTTTGGTCTTCTCTTACTGCTTCATGAGTTTCATTCAAGATGAGAGTCATGTCATCCTTTTGATATGATGCATAGTTATAATAATTGTTGTTGTAGGACTGAGATTGAAAACTTCTTCCACCTCCTCTAGCATATGATGTCCTACCACCTCTTCCTCTTAAGTTGCCTCTTTGGTTTCTGCCTCCTCTACCTCTTTGATTGAAGCTCTGGTTATTACTTCCACCATTTTGATTGTTATACCAAGAATCGTTTGCCAAATGATTGGTTCTGCCACAAATCCAACAAGCTTTAGTATTATCTTTTTTCTTACCTCCTCTTCCTTTACCTATGAAACTCATCTTTCCTTTTGTAAAGTTAGCTTGGCTTGAGGTCCCTTCATCATCAGTTGACTGCTTCCCTTTGCCATTCTTTTTCTTGTCCTTGGAATACATGACTTGACTTGCACTCCTATCATTATCTCCCTTAATGTCTTGCTCAAAAGTTAGCATGTGTCCTAGCAATTGATTAAGATCAGGAGTAAAGTGATCTAGTGCCAATTCTATGGACAATATGAAAGGCTTCCACTTCTCATCTCCTCTCAGACCTCTAAGTATTTGCCTTACCAACTTATCCTCTTCAATGTCTTCATCTACTCCTCCCAAGCTATCTGCAATATCCTTCATTCTTGCCACATAATCAGAAATTGATTGTGAGATCTTCTTCTTAAAGGTTGTAAACTCTGCCCATAATGAAGACTTCCTTGACTTGGTTGTATGTTGGAAATTCTCTTCCAAAGCATTCCACACATCTGTTGCACTTTCTAAACCTCTGATGTGAGGTAGAAGATAATCATTTACAGCCATGTAAATGATGCTCCTAGCTTGAGCATCTTTTCTCATCCAGGTCTTCAAATATGCAAGCTCTTCCCTAGTTGGAATACTAGGAACTGCAAACTCAGGCTTTTCTTCTTCTCCTGTAATGAATGCCATCAAATCTTTGCTCATGAGGTGTGCCTCCATCCTCATGGACCAAGCTGGATAGTTCTCCCTATCTAGCTTATCAATCTGCAAGCTCTCTCCCATCTTTTGATCTTCTATATCTGCAATTACTATGATCTATGATAGTAAAGTGTACCTTTGATATGAAAATTCAATCCTTTTTTGATCCTTCGAACTCGTGCTTTGTACTTCTGCAAGTTATCTTCAAGATTTGTCCTTGTCTACCTTCAAATAGAAGGAACTTCAATATCTGCAGCAGTCGGGACTTCCAATGCCTTTACTTCACTTTTATTGCACCTTTAGCTCTGATACCACTGTTGGAAACCTTTTAATCTCCAAAAACTTGATCTATACTGATCAAAGAACACCTCTATATCAGTTATAGACCAAACTTTACACAAATGTTACTTTGATTTACCAAATCATTCATGAACAATTATCTGAGTGAAAATTTTTCTTCTTCAAGAAGTCTGCTTCAAAGATTGACTTCATTACCTACACATTTCTTCAAATTTCTTCAATCTAATGATATACATAGCTCCAAGCTACCTTTATGCAATCATACCAACCATTATTCCTTCAAAAGAATCATTAAAACTTCAATTTGATCCTTAAGATCAAAAGTATGTCAGAAACTGTCTTCTTGAATAAGCGACTTTGACATACGTAACTTCTAAGGTTGATTTCTCACAGCACAGATCTCGTTTTGATAAATGCTTTTAGCCATAGCTTCCTTACTTTTGAATGCTCAATCATAAAAAACTTTACACTGTGCACAGAGTTCTAAGCAAAACATTGACATGAAAAAGTGCGTGACTCTATTAGATTTTTCTACGGACTTTACATACACATGTTCCTAATGATCATACTCATAGCAGAAGAGGAATTAGATCATGAAACTTTAAACATAGCTTCATTAGCTTCTAGATTAGATGTGTACAAAAGGATTTCTGATCCACATGATCAGAGTGAGAGAGCTCAGAGAAAAACGCATCGCTAATTTTTTGAGAAAAACTCTCTACACATCTACCACAATGACACTTGTCTTCTAATGACTCTCTCCAGGTATTTATTTACATCATTGACTTATATACATATGGTTCTAGAGTTATCTCGTGTCTATTACATTACTCCTTATCATCCTAAGGATTATCTATACTCATAATACAAGAATTTCCACCTATAATGTACATATGTGTACAAGCTATCATTCTGAAATCTTCTTCACTTTCTCAAGTAACTTCTTTCACTTCAAACTGATCATTAACTTTCTTCAACTTCTTTATAATCACCAATTTGTGATTGCTGTGTTCCAACAAGAAGTATCATAACCATACCTCTCTGGTTTCTTCTTCTCCCCTGAAGACCTTCTAAGTGGTTGATGTGAGCTCTCGGGTCCATATGTAGCATCTTGCATCTTTGCTTTACCTTTGCTCTTCCATAGATTTAGTCTTTCCAATTCTTATAGTTCAAGCTCTGAATCACGTTCTTCAATTTGCTTTGGCTCATTTAATTGAAGTGATGGAAAATTTTCATCCAAGTCATAACGCAGCTTCACTTTCCTTGCATCATCAAACCATTATTTGTTCTCATAAAAAATTACATCTTTACTCATAGAAAATCCTTTATTGGTTGGACTCTACAATTTAGGTCAAGCTCTGAATCACGTTCTTCAATTTGCTTTGGCTCATTTAATTGAAGTGATGGAAAATTTTCATCCAAGTCATAACGCAGCTTCACTTTCCTTGCATCATCAAACCATTATTTGTTCTCATAAAAAAATACATCTCTACTCATAGAAAGTCCTTTATTAGTTGGACTCTACAATCTATATCCTTTATGGTTTTGGTCACAACTAAAAAATATACATTTCCCTGCCTTGGGATCCAAGTTCCCTCTTACTTGAGAAGGAATGTGAGCATAGGCTAAGCATCCAAAGATTTTACAATTCTCTATACTAGGTCTTCTTCCATTCCACTTTTCATATGGAGTGGTTCCATCTAGTGACCCTTTTAATGCCTCTTTCATGAAAGTAGGCATCAAATTCAGAAGAGTATTCTCCTCCATCATCTGATCTAAGTCTTTTCAAAGTCCTACCTGTTTGGTTTTCAACAAGAGCAACAAAATTCTTAAAGCAATTAAAAACCTCATCCTTGTGCTTCATGAAAAATAGAATGGTCCACCTACTACAATCATCTATGAAAGACACATAATATCTTGAACCTGATATAGATGGCTCCTTACTAGGACCCCACACATCCATGTGCACTAGATCCAAAAGATTTTGATACATATATCCCTTTCTATTTAAAGGTTATCTATGAGCCTTACTGAATTGACAAGCTTCCATTCTTTCTTTCATAATTACAAGAGATAAAATATACTTTTGTACAAGAGGTGTTCATATGTCTACACATATGGCTACAAATGAACATAAATCAAATCATATCAATCATGTAGGCTTGGGTAGAATGCACCAACATGAAAGTTGCCCTATACTCAGCCTCACAACTAGAAGTGGCCACAGTAGGCTGCTTCTTGCAAAACGGAGATATACATGAACTACCAAGCATGAAGCAAAAGCCACTAGTATGTTGGTGCAGACCAATCACCAATTGAAGGCTTGGAAGATCAAATGATGAAGGAAGAATCAATTCCTAAAGTGTGGAAGAAGATTACATTCAGAGGACAAGAGAAGTGTACACATATGTACATTAGTATAGTCATAGCTGACTTAAATCTTTTGTTTAGTAAGAATCATGTACAAATTTATCTATAAATACTTTGAGAAAAGTCGGGGCAAATATGAGAGCATATGTGACAATAGTTAGAAGTCAAGATTGAGGAAGGTAGAAGTCATGAGATAGAGGAAAAGTTAGTTGAGTTAGCTCTCATCACTCAACTGTATTTCTTCTGAGTAAATGAAAATTTTTGCGCCCGATGTTTCTACGTGTTCTCCTTCTACAGTAGATCAATTGTGAAATGCTTTTGTACAAGTCTAAGTTGAGAGTTGCTTGACCTCTGTGCAAAGTTTTAGCTTCCAATTGTAATTAGGCTGAGTGAATTAAGTGTAGGAACATTCATGTGTGAAGTATGTTCACTGGTTCCTAAAACAGGCGCAGATTTCGAAGTTAATGTTTTGATCATTTCTCCTAGCACAGTTTAAAGTTTTGCATGAGTGAGGGCTTAATCTTTAAGTTGGAAGATAAGCTACTCATGTCTAGAAGCATTTTGGAAAACGGGTTCTATTCAAGGAGAACCAAGTCTTAAAAGTTACAGGTGTAAAGTCGACTGTTCTGAATGACAGTTTCTGACATAGGTAACTTGAGAAGTTGATTTCTCAAGTTATACTAAATCTTTTGAAGTGATTCAACTTGGAGTGGATGCGCAATCTCTAGGAGATACTTCGTACAAAGTTTCATCAAAAAATTTACATGTTTGATAGCTCAATGTGGAGAAATAGTGCAGCAGACTTTTCTGTGTTTCATCTTCTTCACAGAATTGTTAATCTTTTGATAGTTAGTAATTGATCCTCTAAATGAGTGAAAGGTTTTGACTTATTCTTGGTATAGAGGTGCTCTAATCACAAGAATAGGTTGTTCTTTTGGAGATTAACACTCTCCATCAGTGGTATCAGAGCAGGAGACATCAATTTGAAGAAAGGAGGATCCCGACTGCTGCAGATTCAAGAAATTCAACACTTGAAGGACTAAGAAGTGAAAGCTTGGAGTCAAAGCTCGAGGAGAAGACTATTTGACATCAAGAAAGGCAAAAGGAGTCCAATTCGAAGTAAAGGTACATACATTGTTTGTAAAGCTTGAAGATTTCAATACACAGGTGGACACAAGATGGGAGAAAGCTTGCAGATTGATAAGCTAGATAGGGAGAACTATCCAGCATGGTCCATGAGGATGGAAGCACACCTCATGAGCAAAGATCTTATATCATTTATTACAGGAGATGAAGAAAAACCTGAGTTTGCAGATCCAAGTATTCCTACTAGGGAAGAGCTTGCAATGTTGAAGACTTGGATGAGAAAAGATGCTCAAGCAAGGAGTATCATCTACATGGCTGTAAATGATTACCTTCTACCTCACATCAGAGGTTTGGAAAGTGCCACAGATGTTTGGAATGCCTTGGAAGAGCATTTCCAAAATACAACTAAGTCAAGGAAGTCCTCACTATGGGCTGAGTTCACAACCTTCAAGAAGAAGAGCTCACAATCAATTTCAGATTATGTGGCAAGGATGAAAGATATTGCAGATAGCTTGGGAGCAGTGGATGAAGATATTGAAGAAGAAAAGTTGGTAAGACAAATACTTACAGGTTTGAGAGGAGATGAGAAGTGGAAGCCTTTTATATTATCCATAGAATTGTCACTTGACCACTTTACTCCTGATCTTAATCAATTGCTAGGACACATGCTAACCTTTGAGCAGGATCTTAAAGGAGACAATGATAGAAGTACAAGTCAAGCTATGTACTCTAAGGACAAGAAAAAGAATGGCAAGGGAAAGCAATCAAATGATGATGAAGGGAATTCAAATCAAGCTAATTTCACAAAAGGAAAGATGAATTTCAGAGGTAAAGGAAGAGGAGGTAAGAATAAAGATAATGCTAAAGCTTGTTGGATTTGTGGCAGAACAAATCATTTGGCAAATGATTGTTGGTATAACAATCAAAATGGTGGGAACAATAATCAGAATTATAGTCAAAGAGGTAGAGGAGGCAGAAACCAAAGAGGCAATTTCAGAGGAAGAGGAGGTAGGACATCATATGGTAGAAGAGGTGGAAGAAACTTCCAATCTCAGTCCTACAACAATAATTATTACAATTATGCATCAGATCAGAAGGATGACATGACTCTTATCTTGAATGCAACTCATGAATCAATGGGAGAAGATCAAAGAGTGTTTTATATTGACTCAGGGTGCAGCAACCATCTGAGTGGGAATCTATCCTTGATGACTGATATGGAAGCAAGGGTGAATGGACATACAGTTCAGACAGGTGACAATACCAAACATAAAGTGGAGAGCATTGGATCAGTGAAGACAAAGAGTGGAAGTACACTTCTGAGCAAGGTACTTTATGTTCCTACTATTCCTAAGAATCTGATAAGTGTAGGGCAAATTGTGGAGAAAGGATATGAGGTAAGATTCACAAATGATGGTGTTTATGTACAAGATCCAAATCAGGGATATAGAAACATAATTGCAGGTAAAAAGGAAGGAAGATTGTTCACTCTCAAAGTCCAAGGTAATGTGGGACATGCATTGTTTACCTATGGAGGTCAAAAGGTGTCTGAATTAGACCTATGGCATAAAAGGCTAGGTCATTTCAATGAGAGAGCTATAAAGGAGATGTCAAAGAATCAGATAGTGCTTGGATTGCCAAACATTGAAGGGCAACATATGGTGTACAAGTGTGAAGCTTGTCAATTAGGTAAAGCACATAAGAGTTCTTATAAAAAATCAGGGTACAAGTATTCAAATATGCTTGAATTGGTTCATACAGATGTATGGGGTCCCTCAAGGGACTATAGCATAAATGGATCTAGATATTATGTGTTGTTTGTTGATGATGCAACTAGGTGGATTACTTTGTATGTAATCAAGGATAAATCAGAAGTTTTCAAGACATTCAAACATTTTCATGCCTATGCAGAAAGGATCACAGGACAAAAGCTCAAGAGGTTAAGATCAGATGGAGGGGGAGAGTATTTCTCAAAAGAGTTTGATGATTATTTGTGGAATGCAGGTATCAAAAGAGAAGTAGCTTGCAGGTACTCCCCTCAACAGAATGGAGTAGCAGAAAGGAGGAATAGGACTCTTGTAGAGTTTGCAAGAGCCATGATGAAGGAAAAGAATTGTCCAAATTACTTATGGGCAGAAGCCATTAACACTGCAACATACCTTGTGAATAGGTTGCCTTGCAAAGCTTTGGATGGAGGAACCCCTTATGAAGCATGGTGGGGTAAGAAGCCTAGTCTTGATCATTGTAAAGTATTTGGATGTATTGCATATGCTTATGTTCCTTCACAATTAAGACATAAGCTAGAACCAAAAGCAGAGAAGTATGTGTTTATTGGATATGATGATAGACAAATGGGTTACAGGTTGTGGAGTCCATCCACAAAGCAATTTCTTGTTACTAAAGATGTGACATTTGATGAGCAAAACATGTGGTATACAGGATCACCAAATGAGTTTGCAGGTGTTGAAGAGATACAAAGAAAAGGAAAGGCAAAGGTAAAAGTTTGTGAAGAAATTGTTGATGAAGTTGACTCTAGAAGTAGAGTGCAGGATCATGTAGAAGAAGGGCCAAGATTTGATCCAGAATCAAATGAGGCTGAAACTTCAAGAAGTGCAGAAATCAGAAGATCTACAAGAGAAAGGAAAGAACCTATAAGGTATAGTTATGATACATCTTTCCTAACAACAAAAGATTATGCTTACATTGTGAAAACAGAAGAAGATCCAACCACTTATGAAGAAGCCAAAGGTAAACAGAATTGGGAGAAGGCAATGCAGGAAGAGTATGATGCTCTACTTGAAAATGAAACTTGGGAACTAGTACCAAGACCAAAGAATCAGAAGGTCATTGGATGTAAGTGGGTATTTAAAACAAAGAGGTTTGCAGATGGTAAGGTGTCTAGATATAAGGCTAGACTTGTGGTCAAAGGTTATGCCCAAACTTATGGGGTAGATTATGATGAAACCTTTAGTCCTGTTGCTAAGATGTCTACAATTAGGACATTGATTGCTATTGCTGCTTGTAAGGGATGGAAATTATCACAATTGGATGTGAAAAATGCATTTCTAAATGGATACATTGCAGATGAAGTATATATGGAGCAACCAGAAGGCTTCATGGAATCAATTGGATCAGATTATGTGTGTAAGCTCAAGAGAGCTTTATATGGGTTGAAGCAAGCCCCAAGAGCTTGGAATTACAGATTGGTCAAGTTCTTGAATGAATGTGGATTTCAAGCATCAAAGGCAGATAGTAGCTTGCTAGTGAAGGCAAGTGAAAATGGATACATTTACATGTGCATTTATGTTGATGATATTATTGTTACAGGAACAGATGTTCAAGGAATCAATGAACTCAAAAGACAAATAGAGAAGGAGTTTAAGATAAGTGATTTGGGAAACTTATCTTATTTTCTAGGAATGCAGATTGTGTATACTCAACATGGAGTATATGTTTCACAAGAGAGATACTTGAAGAATCTTCTAGTCAAGTTTAACATGGAAGATTGCAGGACCTCAACTACACCATTGGAGGTAAATCATAAATTAAGCAGGTATGGAGGTGAAGAGTTCAATGATATGAAGAAATATCAGAGTTTGGTAGGTAGTTTAATCTATGCTACCTTGACAAGGCCAGATCTATCATATGCAGTAGGTGTGTTGTCACAATTTATGCATTGTCCAAAGAAGACTCATTGGATTGCAGCCCAAAGGGTACTCAGATATATCAAAGGAACCCTAAGTGAAGGTTTGTATTATGGTTTCACTTCTGACACAAGAATCAAAGTGTTTAGTGATGCAGATTGGGCAGGTGACTCAGATGATAGAAGGTCTACTCATGGATATCTCTGTTATGTTGGAGATAAGTTAGTTTCTTGGTGTTCAAAGAAGCAACATACAGTTGCTTTATCATCCACAGAAGCTGAGTATAAGGGAATGGTAGAAGCTGCAAAGGAAGTGATATGGTTGAAGACTTTGATGAAAAGTTTTGAGATTGATCATAGTACTCCAATAATTTTTTGAGACAATATGAGTTCTTTGTATTTGGCAGCTAACCCTGTTTTTCATGCCAGGACTAAGCATATAGAGATTCAGTATCATTTCTTGAGGGAAAAGGTACTAGATAAAGAGATTGAAGTGATGTACACTCCAACAAAAGAACAAGTGGCAGATATGATGACAAAGAGCTTGGATGGACCTAAGTTACAAAGGTTCAAAGACATGGCAAGTATAAAGAAGACAGAGAAAACCTCAATTGATGATTGAGGGGGAGCTGTTGGTGCAGACCAATCACCAATTGAAGGCTTGGAAGATCAAATGATGAAGGAAGAATCAATTCCTAAAGTGTGGAAGAAGATTACATTCAGAGGACAAGAGAAGTGTACACATATGTACATTAGTATAGTCATAGCTGACTTAGATCTTTTGTTTAGTAAGAATCATGTACAAATTTATCTATAAATACTTTGAGAAAAGTCGGGGCAAATATGAGAGCATATGTGACAATAGTTAGAAGTCAAGATTGAGGAAGGTAGAAGTCATGAGATAGAGGAAAAGTTAGTTGAGTTAGCTCTCATCACTCAACTGTATTTCTTCTGAGTAAATGAAAATTTTTGCGCCCGATGTTTCTGCGTGTTCTCCTTCTACAGTAGATCAATTGTGAAATGCTTTTGTACAAGTCTAAGTTGAGAGTTGCTTGACCTCTGTGCAAAGTTTTAGCTTCCAATTGTAATCAGGCTGAGTGAATTAAGTGTAGGAACATTCATATGTGAAGTATGTTCACTGGTTCCTAAAATAGGCGCAGATTTTGAAGTTAATGTTTTGATCATTTCTCCTAGCACAGTTTAAAGTTTTGCATGAGTGAGGGCTTAATCTTTAAGTTGGAAGATAAGCTACTCATGTCTAGAAGCATTTTGGAAAACGGGTTCTATTCAAGGAGAACCAAGTCTTAAAAGTTACAGGTGTAAAGTCGACTGTTCTGAATGACAGTTTCTGACAGAGGTAACTTGAGAAGTTGATTTCTCAAGTTATACTAAATCTTTTGAAGTGATTCAACTTGGAGTAGATGTGCAATCTCTAGGAGATACTTCGTACAAAGTTTCATCAAAAACTTTACATGTTTGATAGGTCAATGTGGAGAAATAGTGCAGTAGACTTTTCTGTGTTTCATCTTCTTCACAGAATTGTTAATCTTTTGATAGTTAGTAATTGATCCTCTAAATGAGTGAAAGGTTTTGACTTATTCTTGGTATAGAGGTGCTCTAATCACAAGAATAGGTTGTTCTTTTGGAGATTAACACTCTCCATCATAGTAGACACACGAGTGTCATAGCAACTAGCCTAGTTAGAGTCAGAAAAGGCATGCAAATCTAGTGGTAGTGATCCCCCTCGGGATAAAATAATCCAAGTAGCTGAGTACCACTCAAGTACTGAAAGATGTGCTTAACTGCCTGCCAATGCTTGACACTTAGGCAATGCATAACCCTACTCATTTGTGAGACAACAAATTGAATATCTGACTGAGTAATGCATAAGTAAATCAAGCATTCAATATCCTATTGATAGAGAACAACATCAAATGCATCTCCAACATCATGAAGACTCAATCCTAAACCCAGCTCCATAGGAGTGGCAATAGGTTTACAATCTTCAAGGCCCAAACACTGCAATAATGTGTCAATATATATCGTTTGATACAAGGCTTTTACACCATCAACTTGCATAAATTGAATGCCCAAACAATGATGCAAATGGCCCAAATTAGACATCTCAAATGAGGCATGCAAATCAGCCTTGAAATATGAAATATGGTTCTCATGAGGACTAGTGAGCAGCATTTCATCAACATACACAACAATGATCAGAAGTACATCATTAGCACGCTTAACATATAAGGTACTTTCAATTGGATTGTTCTCAAAACCATGTGCATATGCAAAGGTCTTATCGAAATCAATGCCTCTTTCTTGAGCATAACCCTTAGCAACAAGCCTAGCCTTATACTTGTAAACTATTCCATCACATTTATGCTTCAACTTGTATACCCAGTTAGTGCCACTAGTCTTCTTGCCAAGAGGAAAGTCACATAAAGACCAGGTACCATTTTTCATGATAGCATCATATTTAGATTGCATTGTAGCCATCCAATGTTCAGAATTTTATGCTTCATCAAATAGAATAGGATCAGTCTCATCATAGAGACTAGATGCAGCCATAGCATAGAAATCTGATGCAAAAGAGGCACTATGAAAGCCTGAATGAGTATGATATGATAGAGGTGCATCTAGTTTGCTATCACACAAAGTCTACACCAGCCATTTTGGCATAGTTTTTGCCTCCTCAATATCATCTCTCTCATCAATAAGTGAATCATGTAAATTTGCATAAAAAATAGAATGATCTGCATCATCTCATAGAACCTGCAATGGCTAATAAGTTGCCTCATTAGGACCAAAACTAGACTATCCATCTGTAAAAAGAGGCAGCAAAGTATCATACATGTCTTTGGAGCTAACAGATGTCTCCTTCACACATGAAAGTAAAGGTTGAATAGCATCTTCCACAAAAACAACATCATGGCTAACCAAAATGGGTTTAGTATGTGGGTGATAGAAACGATAGAATTTGCTTTCAGAACTATACCCAAAAAAAATACATTTTACTACTTTATCATCCAGTTTCTTGCAATGTTGTTCAGGCAATAATGCATATGCCAACCAACCAAAAACATGCAGATGAGTAGGCGATGGCTTGCGACCATGCCAAGCCTCATATGGAGTGATAGATTGCAGTGCTTTAGTGGGACATGGATTAAGTACATTTGTTGCATGCATGATAGCCTCAAGCTAGAAACTATGTGGTAAAGCTTGACTCTTGACCATACACCTCACCATATCCATGAGTGACCTGTTCTTCCGTTCAACAAATCCATTCTATTGAGGTGTATATGGCACTGTACACTGATGTTTTATCCCATGTTCAGCCAAAAATGCATTAAAGTTAGAAGACATATATTCCCCCCTTGATCAGAACAAAGGGTGCCCATTTTACATGCTAATAGATTTCAGCCAAAACCAAAAATTGTTTGAAGCACATGAACACTTCGGACTTTGCTTTCAATGGATATACCCATGCATGCCTGGAAAAATCATCAATGAAAGTCATGAAGTAAAGATAGTTTCCAAATTTAAAGAGGATGTCTGCATATGGACCATAGACACCACTATGAACAAGTTGCAATTTCTGTGTAACGTGAAAGGAACCATCTTTTGGGAATGAGGAACACTACATTCTTCCCAAAATATAGCCTTTACATACATGTTTACCAAGTGCCTTAAGTTTGGGTAGAGAGGACACCATTTCAGATTTGTGCAAGCGTAGCAAAATTTAGATGACCAAAGCATGCATGTCAAAGCTTTGCATCTGACATAGCCTGAGAATCATGTATTGCACATGCTGAATCATTCATAGATCTTTCATAGTCTATGAGCTTATATAACCCACAACATAAAATGCCAGAAGCAATAATCACATTGCCATTTGATAGACCATGAATTGTACACCTTTCATCAAAAAATTTCACAACCAAGCCAATCTTGACTAAAGCTAAAACTGATAATAGATTCTTCTTGATCCCTGGCACAAATAAAGCATCTGATAAAGTGAAAGAACTATCATCAGAAATAGTTAGAATGACCTTACCAACTTCGATGATAGGATAAGAGGAGTTGGTGCATGTGACAGTATTCCCTATAGGGAAAGGCTCGAGTGAAGTGAAGAAACTCCACTGCGAGGTAATATGTTTGGTTGCCCCACTATGAAAATACCAAACAGGTGAGTCTACTACAGACATACACTGCTCATGAGAAGATGGGTCAAAATTGCATACACTAGTAAATGCCGATTCTTCATTCTGCACAAGATTAGCAGACTCTGTTTTTGGTGTAGAGGCCTCTTCAACAACCATTCCAACCTCTTTTTTCTTTGCCTCTTTAGCAACCAATTCTAGGCAACTCTTATGACATGATGATTTGCTTTATAGTATTTGCAAAACAATTTCTCCTTTTCCGATTTCTTCTCATCTTTGTCTTCCTTCTTAGAATGTGCAGCATTTGCATATTTCTGCTTACTAGTAGATGAGCTCCATTTACCTTTGCCCTTCTGACTAGCTAGGAAAGGTTGATCTACAACATGCATTAATAGAACTCTTCTACCTAGATTGATCTTCTTGCAAGAGAATACAAACTAAATCCTCAAATGACAAGGCATTTGGATTGCCTTTCATCACCAAACAAAGAGTAGAATCAAAACTATGATATGAGGCGGGAAGACCATTGAGAATAGTCTTCACAAGTGAACTGTCAGGAAGGACTTCATCAATAGAAATTCATTATTCCTTCAAATCCTTGATCTTTATCAGAAAACTATCCATATGTTGCAGAGCAAAGAGGCACGAAAAAGGAGCCCCAAAATTTTCAAATTAATGGGCATAGTTTTCTTCTTCAAAGTCTTTGTAAATTCCCTCAAGTCATGTAAATGCACTAGAAGATTCCTCTAGATGCATAACCCCAAATCATTGTAATATATTTCTTGTAAAATAGTAGGAGAATAGAGATTAACCAATAAAGTGCCGGTCACTTGTGTGAAAGGACCATTTTTAGGGCACATGTATATAAGTCATTTTATGACTCTTTTTAAGGACTTTTTGCCATTGTGAAGAAGGAGAGCTCCTAAATTTCGAAATTGGGTCTTTCCTACAGATTTCCATCTTCTCTTTGATCTTCTATGTGTGTGTAATGCTTGGAATGTGTGTGTAAGACTATTTTCTACCCCTCCCCACCGTTTTTGAGCTATTGTAGTGTGTGTGTGAGCTAGTACAAGTTGTGGAGTGAGTGTGTGTGTTTCCCACCATTCACTGTTTTGGTCATAACTTGAAGAGAGGTTGTCAGAATTGAGTGAAGCCACCATGAATAGATGCGTCTCGTTGAGAGCTTTGAAATGAATTCCCTATTCACCATATTCGGAGTTTGAAGCTAGGAGATATCCTCGATTTAGTGAAAACTACTTTAAGTGGTATCGCGGCAGACATTTTCAGTAGTTAAGTGAGTTTGAGATATAGATTAGTCTTTTCTCATGCATGAGAGTTGAACCACTTCATTTACCATCATGTGTGCACACGTCCTCATATGTTTGGTTAGGTCGGTTCTTCAGATTGATAATTAAGCGTGTGTCAATCCACCACTATACACACTTGTGTGGCAAACAAGATTTAGTCTCTTTGGCACAAGTCCCCAAAGCCTTATGACTTAGGTACACACGTGTTTGGCGTCGTTTCCGAGGAACACACTCGACCAAGGTGCCTTCGTGATGGTTATAGTTCGAGAGTGACAAAATCGTACTTGTAGAAGTGAATTCATTGAGTGGCAAGTAGTCAAACACTTCAACACTTGTTACTTCACATCTCGCAGGTGTGTGTAATGAGTTTTTAGGTTTAGGGTTAGAAGAGAAGGAGAGAAGAAATAGTTAGGGTTAGGTTCGGAAGAGTTTTGGAGGTGAAGTAAGTGGAAAAGTACCAAGAAAATCCCAAAAAATTTTCAAGATAGTGTAGGATAAGCCTTAGTTCTCAAAAAGTATAAAAACCAAAAATTTTTAGCTCATTTCTCATTTGCTCAAAAAGTGGTATCGTCTCCAGGCAGCGATCAGTATCATCCGCTTAGTATCACGCACTCTAGGCCTTCAAAGCTAGCTAGTGAACTCAAGACACAAGCAGGACATCACAAAGGTAAGCTACCTTGAGATTTCAATAGCAAAAACACAATAGAAGTGCACTAACACCTGATTGAATGCGCATTTGGTATCGCGGGGTGGGACAAAGTGTTTCTGGAAGTCCTTTGAGTGAGACAGTAGGCTAGAATGGAAGAGGGGTGAGAGAAGAGCCAGGGGCTGAAAAATTTTTTGAATTTGGAGGTGTTTTGGCTTGAGTATCGCAATCGGTTGAGTTTTTGGTATCCCAATACCAAAAATTCCCTTGTATCGCGATACTCGCTGAAGTATCGTATCGTCGATTACCAGCCTTGGTATTGGGATACCACTTTTGGTATCGTATCGCCTGGTTGGTATTGCGATCGCATTTTACCAAGTGGTATCGTATCGTGGTACACTTTTGGTATCGTATCGCCTCACTTCCTAGTATCGTATCTTGACCCTTTTTGGTATCGTATCGTCAAAAAAGTGGTATCGTATCGTGAGCCTATGTGGTATCGTATCATGCAGTTTCCAATATCGTATCGTCCCAATCTTAGTATTGTATCGCGCACGAAGTGGTATCGTATCGTGAGACTACGTGGTATCGTATCATCCAGATTTGAGGTATCGTATCGCCTGAGTTCAAGTATCGTATCGTGCTCAATAGCGGTATCGAATCGTCTGGCCGAGTGGTATCGTATCGCCTATTGCCATAGTATCGTATCGCCTAGAGAAGTGGTATAGTATCGTCTAGTCCTCTAGTATCGTATCGTGGATTTTCCAAGTATCGTATCGTGCATAAAGTGGTATCGTATCTTCTGACGAGTTGTATCGCCTAGTGCAGTATCGCCAAAGTGGTATTGCCCAGAACATTTGGAGCATTTTCAAGGGTAAATTTGAGGCATTTGAGGAGCCACTTAGGGAGAGTTTTAGAGATCTAGAGAGCCCCACGCGAGTGAATGAACTTGAGGTTAGAACGAGTTCTGAGTAGCCGGAGAAGTGTCATACCATCCATAGGAAGTACGGCTCGGGTCAGTCACCGCTCTTTCTATTCAAATACCTCTAGTGACTCAAAGGAGGAGATACCCATGGCCTCGGAAGACATGCAAGGTCCTACTCTCGGGAGAAACTTCATGACCGCTGTAGAAGGAGAATAGCACCTCCTTGCAGTATGTTTCCACTAATGCCGAGGAGATCCCCATCTACCTGGACAGTTTAAATAGATCTGTGACTAGGATGGTGACTTCCCTAGATGCAACAATTGTGCCCAGACCTGTTGTCAAGTATGAAGGTGGAGCATACATGGACAAGTTCGGTCACATCTACATAGTGACTGAATATCCTGATTTGATCAATGACAAAGGAGAGTTAGAGGGACAAGAAAACTTAGGGAGACCAAACCCTAAGGAGTTAGTGACTACCTCTAGAGGCAAGTCAATAGTAACACGACTCTTGAGAGGGGACTTGGTACCTCAAGGCGACTACTTACTGGAAGTCTATTTGATCCATGCATCAGACTTGTTACTTCAAATTGACTCACTAACTGAAGGAAGAGAAGAAAGTACGATGATGTTTTATGAGTTAAAGGATCCGGAAGACGAGTCTAGAGTAACATACCTAGACAAGAACCAAAGAAGGTATTGCCTGGTGGATGCCATAGACTAGGCTCGACTGAAATACATGGGATTGCCTGTATTCCCTTAGAGAGAGCAGGCAACCACCTCTCAGAACCCCTTCGGAACACAACAAGAGGCAGAGCACACAATGTCGGGAGAAACAAGCCAACAGAGCATTCTGAACCATGCTCATGTACAACTCGCGACTCCGAGAGTGCAAACACACAATCAGACCCACCCTGGAGTAGGAAATCAATACCAACCCCCAATAAGGCCACGACCACCAATAGGAGTGCAGCCCGGGATACCCCCAACTAGACCAGCAATCCGTGCCTTTCCCATAATGCCTAGACAGCCAGAACCAATGAGAAGATTGAGACCTATTCAGGTGGCCAAATGCATGAGGAATCATTATGATGGATTGGGAGAACCTTATGACCACATTGCCAAATTTAAACAAGTTTTAAGAGCTGAACAAGTAGACGACAGTGCAGTATGAGTCTTTCGGACTCACTCTCACAAGAACGGCTCTGACTTGGTTCCAACCATTGGATCCCAACCAATTTGGAAATATGGAGCAATTCTTTCAAGAATTGATAGGGGAATTCACTAAGAGAGGGATTAAACATAATTCTGCGTCTTTAATGCATAGTTTTAAACAAAACCCTAATGAAACCATGAAAATAGCTGCCCGAAGATTCAATCAGTATGTTGATAGATATCCAGTAGCATAGAGACCCACTCAACAAAAAATGATTTCATTATTCTTGGATGGATTAACAAAAGGAACCTTAAGAATGCTAGTATACGTAAAGAGGCTACACACATTGAGCGAATGCCTGCAAGAATGTATTGACTTAGAGGACAACCTAGCGGATGATCCCAAGAGTGCACCCAGCCCCACTAAATTAGAAGACTCTCGGAGTATGGTTACATCCAACTCTAGTAATGTGGAAGAATTAGTTGAGCTAGTGGCAAAGAGATTAGGAGTCAAAGGATAGAGAAACTATCAACATCAACCCCTAAGAGTACCCATGTTGCGAAGGTGTAGTCTATGTGGAGGAGATCACCCCACGCACATGTGTGTACGAGGAGGAACAGGTGTACTGCAAAAATATCCTTACATTAGACAACCCCATCAAGGAACAGCCCTGTATTCTCACATAGATTCAAAATACACCAATCACAGCACAGAAAATTTCCTGTTCAATAGGCAGACACGGCCTCTATAACCACCTTAGTATCGACCATATGGGTATCTATCTAGAGAGCTAGGTAGAGATATGCCCAGGTACAATCCCTACCCAACACCACCAGCCTATGAGCAAGCACAATATCCACAACCCCAACCAGTGTTAGGACCACAACTGTCAAAGCCCCAACATGTGGTACCGGTTAAGTACACTCAACCAAAGGAAAACCTAGAAAGAGCCATTGTACGAGCATCACCTATGACCAGCATGGAGTAGACAAACCCAGGTTACGAGCCATCTCAGGGAGAGTACTATCCCTATGACGCTAACATGTGTGAGTATGAACAACCTTATGATCCACACTACTACGGATACGAAGGATATCAATATGCCTATGGGTCAGAAGTGGCAACATTAATGTACACCGCACCTAAAGCACAACCACTCGTAAGACCACCCCTCATACCACCTATGCCAAGAGGACCTTGTTATAGATGTGGAGGAGACCATTTTATCAGAGAATGCACTCAGCCTTACAATCCACCACCTCCTAGGACTTGGGAAGGATATTGTAGCGATTGTGGGAAAGAACATCTCTTTAGAGATTGTCCTAAGAATCCTAACAAGGCTCAAGACACTGCACCTATTAATGTAATCGAGGTGATAGAAGCACCGGGAAGTGATAAGGAATACACTGTACCATTAAAGGCCATTACGCGAGCACAAACGAAGGAACGAGAAGGAAAACAACCGGATCTGGATCAAACAAACCATAGAACCTTAAACCCCAAAATTCAAATAGTGGAAGATTCGGAGGACCCACGTGAGAATACCCAAAACATGAAAGCACAAAAATGGAAGGAAAGAAGAGAGAAGCTCAAAGAAAAATGGATCAAAAACAAAATTCAAGAAAATAAGAAACACACAAAAAGCACTAAGAAGCATAAAGAACCAAAGATTCGAGAAGAAGTTCCCATTCCACCACCCATCCAAGAATCCGAGAAACCAGGATCAATTCTAGCTGACCGGAAACCAGATGATTTGGATATGTGGTTGAAAGCGTACCAAGCTAGAATTACGACTAGACTGAATGTGGAACAACACGAAAAGCTTTAGCCACAAGGAGAATTAGAAAAAGAGAGGTTGGCCATATGCAGAAAACTCATAGAGGTAGCACAAGCAACCCAAGAAAAGACCATCCCAACCCTCCTCGAGACAAGGATAGTGGAGGATCAATACAAGGATTGTATTAAAGCCAAGGACAAAGAACCTAAGGAGAAGGATGTGAGCTAGTGAAAACCTAGGACGAACCTATGTCAACAATATCGGACTTAGATGCTGACTAGGCAAAAGAATTATGGAATAGAATCTGAGAAGAAAAATGGAAGAGGAATGGAGTGACTAAACTTCCCTTTGAGGAATTAGATGTGGAAGTTTATCAGCCAAGTCCCAACATGGAAGAAGTGTATGAGGAAGTATCAAGACTAGACCGAAATAGAGAAGAAGCTCAGAGCATTTCGCCCCTACCAAATTACATGGGAGAGTACGAAAAGGAATCCATGATATTCCGAGCGCTCACAGTACGAGGAAAAGGAAAGGGAAACTCCGATAAGAATTCACACAATCTAACAGAACTTAAAAAGACAAAGGAAGAACTAATCCGGGTTAAACCGCAAATATGGAAACATCAACTGGAACTAGAGCAGGAGAAGGACGAAAAGAAGGGAAAAGAAAACCCATCCAAGGTATAAATCCCAGTGGATAAGGTTGGAGAATTTAGTGAAGGATATGAAGGTAACACATGTTTACCCGTCACTTACAATGGCTATATGACCAAAGCTATATTAGACACAAGAGCAAGAGTAGGAATTTCCACCAAGGAGATTTGGGAGAAATGGGGAAACCCTGCCTTACGACCAACTCACATGAAGCTTCAATTAGTAGATGGCCATGTTGAGAAACCATTAGGAATATTAGAAAAGATCAAATTGACCACTTGTGGAGTTGAATTTGAACATACTTTAGCCATCTGTCAATTCGAAAAAGCAAATAATTACGAGATGATATTGGGACGACCCTTTATGAGACAACTTAGGGTAGTGCAAGATTGGGGACGAGACTCTTTATACCTTCAACATCAAAGAAACACCACCAAAATAAACTTGCATACGTTTGCCTATCGAGATGTACCCCCACTACAATGGAATCCTATACACAAGGAAGAAGATGATCAATCTGTTCATAGCGTTGGATCAAGCGATCAATCATGGATGCATGAGGATGCCCAATTATGGATGTGTAAAGAAGCCAAGAAAGAGGATAATAAAAGGCAGCTGTGGCCATTAGGACATCCTAACTACCAACCGGTAGAGGACCCAATGTATATGCCTCAAATCTTTCCGGATGAAACATTTGAACCGCATGGATGGATGGAAATCTTAGTGACCTTGGATGTATGTGTGAATGAGGAAGTTCTCAGGATGAATGAATGTGTAGACGAAGAAGGCTATGATATAAGTTTGTACATGGTTGTCCTTCAAGAGGTAGAAGGAGGGGAACTCTTAGAAAAGGAGTGGAAAGAGGAATATGAGAGTATAGAAATGGAACCATAATTTGATTAAGAAGAAAGCTACCTAGAAACCATTCGAACCAAATATAAGAAGGAAATGACAAATGTCTTAGCGATAGAAGCAGCCCCCACAGTACCAAAGCAGGAGGAAAGAGTGAGTGAGATTGAACCAAATCGTGACCTTTTTGAGGTTCCGGAGCATTTTAAAAAGTACGAAGTAGAAGAGAGAAAGATAGCCATTCAAATGCCTAAGAGAAAGGCTAGAGAAGGAGAAGTGTACGACAACAAAGAACAAACAAAAAAGATCATAGTAACACTAATACAATTGATCCAAGAATATCGAGATGTATTTGCGTGGACATATAAGGATCTCAAGGGTGTGGAACCCTCTATTTTCTCTCATAGAATACCAATGATGGTGGAGGCAAAACCATCTAAACAACGCCCTTATACATACAATGAGGTCTATGCTACTAAAATAAAAGAAGAAATAGACAGGCTATTAGCGGTTGGATTCATTTATGAAATAGAACACCCTGAATGGGTATGACCACTAGTGGTTGTGCCTAAGAAGAATGGAAAACTCAGAGTATGCATTAACTTGGAAAAAGTGAAAGCAGCTACTATACGTGATAGCTACCCATTTCCCATCATTGATCACCTATTGGAAAGAGTTGCAAGAAAAGAAGTCTATAGCTTCTTAGACGGATTCATACAACCAAGTAGCTATTGCTACTGAGGATCAACATAAGACCGCATTCGCGACTGAATGGGGACTCTATGCTTTTCGAGTGATGCCTTTTGGACTCACTAGCGCGCCTGCCACTTTCCAAAGGTTGATGTGTCATGTTTTCAAAGAATTACTGAAGAAGAGTATGGAAGTGTATGTGGATGACCTATGTACATATTCAAACCAAAGGCAAGACCACATTCCTGAATTACGGAAGATATTTAATAAGTGCCGACAATATAGAGTCTATTTGAACCCCGAAAAATGTGTCTTCATGGTAAGACAAGGGAAGATCTTAGGACACATAGTCTCTAGGAATGGAATATCTACATATGAAGACAAGATTAAGGTCATCTTGGAGTTTCCTAGACCGAAGAATCCAAAAGAGGTGCAAGCATTTATGGGACATTGTGGGTAGTACCGTCGATTTATCCACATGTATGCCATAATTACCAAACCCTTGTATGGACTGCTGACTCAGTTCACTTGGACTGATGAATGCAAAAAGGCATTTAACGAGTTAAAAAGGTGATTTAGCACAGCTCCAATTTTGAAAATACTGAATTGGAACAAGCCTTTCCATATTCATGTGGATGCTTCAAATTATGCAATAGGATGCATCTTAGCTCAGTCGGCAGACAAAGGAAAGTTAGATCACCCAATTGCCTATGCAAGTAGACAATTGAATCAAGCTGGAAGGAACTATACAACTACAGAGCGAGAGGGATTGGGAATAGTCTATGCAGTGAAAAAATTTAGACACTATCTCTTAGCCAACAAGTTCAAGTTCTTCATAGATCATCAAGCTTTATTGTACCTAGTCAATAAGCCTTGTAACACGGGAAGACTTGTGAGATGGTTTTTGCTATTGATGGAGTTCAATTTTGAAGTAATAGTGAAAAAGGGAAATACCCATGTAAGAGCAGATCACCTCTCTAGGTTGGCACATGGAGAACCACCAAGTGGAGTGCCCGAAGAATTGCCAGACACTTACCTGTTTAATCTGGAAGTGTGTCCAAAGTGGGCAAAAAAACTAATTCCGATACTCACTCATGGCCCACAACACTCAATCAATAAAGAGAATAAAAAGGAAATTCTGCAGTCGAGGAATTTGCACATTATTGTGGGAAGTGTGTACTATAAGGAACCCAATGGTGTACTACTGAGATGTATTGAAGAAGATGAACAAAGGATGTTGATTGAACAAGATCATGTAAACAATTGGAGGACACACAAAGGAAATCATGGAACTCTAAGAGAACTAAAACGATTAGGAGTATACTGGCCTGGTATGCGTAAAGTTGTCCATGATTATGTTAGTAACTATGCAGAATGCCAGGAGACCATTCCTGAGGATCATACATCCTTACCTTTCTCTACAATAGCACCCAAATGGAGTGAAGCACTAGTGAAATTCTTAAAGACCAGAGAACATGAGGAGGGAATTAGCTTGGCACGGAAGCGATCCCTAGAGGAAATGAGCAAGGATTATGTACTCATGGGAAGACACTTGTTTAAGAGAGGGAAAGACAATCAATTACGGCTATGTGTGCATGAAGGAGAATACTTACCCATATTAGAGATGACACATGGAGGTGCTGCGGGAGGTCATTTTTCAGCCGAGAGAACTATAAAAATGATCCTCTTTGCGGGCTTGTGGTGGCCAACTCTACATATGGATGCGGAAACCTATGTACGAAGTTGTGAGACATGCCAAAGGGCTAAATACCCGATTCGGAGAGATGACATGCCATTGAGACCTATGGTCTGTGTTAGAGCATTTTCCAACTGAATTATAGATTTCATAGGACCCATTAATCCACCAACCAAAGGGTCTCATGCCGAATATATCATAGTAGCCACAAACTATTTGACAAAACGGGTAGAGGCAAAGGCTACTAGAAGAAACGATGCTCAAACCACTGCTAAGTTTCTTTTTCAGCATATATTCACTCGTTTTGGATTACCAATTGAGATTGTGAGTGAACGAGGAACACATTTCATTAATGAAGTGATAGAGTCTTTAATGAATGAGTTCTCAGTGATCCATAAAAAAGCAGCCCCATACCACCCTCAAGCCAATGGTCAAGCAGACAGTTCCAATAAGGTGTTATGCACGGTATTGACAAAGATCGTCAATAATGGGAGGTCTGACTGGGACAAACAATTGCATCATGCAATTTGGGCCTTCCTAGTTGCTTAAAAGACTGCCATTGGAACTACCCCATTCAATCTAGTATACGGACAGAACGCAATCCTGCCAATTGATTTTTTAGTACCCACTTTGAGAGTAGCCCAGCAGTATGAATGGACAAGACATGAATTATCCAAGCAACTAGACAAAATTGAGAAGCTACATGAGACTAGAATACAAGCGGTGGCAGGAATTTATGCGGCTAAGCGAAGATAAAAGGCATATTATGATGCACACATAAAAGACAAGGGACTAAAAGAAGGAGACTTGGTCGTGACATTGAAGAAACATGCCAAGAAATTACAAAAACGTGGATATGGACCTCTAATCATCAATAGGATTTCCACGAGTGGAGCAGTTAATCTAGCTACTCTAGATGGAGATGTCCTTCATAAGTGGATGCTGAGTCAAACGATATATGGAGCCATTGATGGATGAAATGCTAGCATGCCTCGTAGGTGCGCAAAATAGGAAGAAAGAGGAAGAATGGATTAGAGAGGAGGCATGGCGAGAAGCCTTAGAGCATATTAAGAAATGGAAGGAGTGGATAAAGCAAAGAGATGAATGGTATCTCCAAGGAGAAGAGCCTATTCCCATGGCTAATTACCAGGTTCATAAGTCTGACACGACTAATGTCAACATGTCCTAGCCTTATTTAAACCTAGGAGTTGGAACAATGGAGTATCGACTGATAGATGCCTTGATAGACTCAGGAGGAGGACTCAGTTTCATACAAAATACGGTCACCCGAGATCTTCAAACGATTATGAACCCACGAAAGCACATATGATAGAGGTTGGAGGTCAAGCCATAACATGCATTGGAGAAGCCATAGTATCCCTCCACCTAGGAAATTCAACTATGGAACAACGAGTTCTAGTGTGCAAAGATGAAGATTTAATAGAAAACTTGATACTAGGACAAGACTGGATCATTGAGAATGAGGTAAGCATCCACCTAGCGCAAGGATACATTTCAGCCAAGATAGGGCACAAGGAAATCTTTAGTCTATTAGGGGAGAAACCCTCATAGAGACCAGAAGTCATCGAAAGTGGGGAAAAGAACATGGAAGAGTACGTAGAAAATGATTCCAGCACCAATCACTCAAAAGCAGGTCCGAAAGGAGAAGAAATTTCAAACCCTAATGTATCCAAGGGAGAAGTGGATTCATCCTACTCGATTGATGAACAGAAAGAAACCAAGGAGATCAATACTCTTAGAGTTTCTCACACAAAAGAATGCTCACCAACTTGGAAAACCACCATCAACTACTCGCATTCAGGAAATGTCAAATTCAAATGGGTGCGCAAGGATCGAGTGAAGGAATCAGAGATCGCAACACCAGCTCATAAGGAGGAAAAGGTGGGCAAGAATTCTTCTTCACCTAAATCTTAACCAAAATGACTCATGCAAGTATGGCTTCCTAGGCCTTTGATTGAAGCTCAAAAAACACGGCAACAAATGTGGATTCCCAAGAAGGTTAGACAAGCGGTCATTAAAGAGATAGACAAGCACGAGGAAACATTATATCAACACAACAATACCATAAGGACTAGTGAGCTTCGTCACAGAGCGAAATGGATCTGGAAACCCAAGCAAAAACAAGAAATGGAACACCAGAACCAAGAAGATTTCTGTTGCACACATGAAGCTTCCAATGCACCTAAAGTATGCATGATAGGGCCACAATACAAGGCCATGCATTCAGCACATGATATACTTAAGAGAATTAGTGGTGCACATTCTCCAATGGGGAATAGGTCATAGCTTCAACTTCCTAGGAATGGACCTACTCTGTAAATAAATAAATGCTTCGGTTATGCTAATTCTTGTTTCTTTCAGGATAAAATGAAAAAATATATGCAGTAAGGGATCTAACTCATACACTAAAAGGGGACGGAGCGACGTAAAGAACGAAAGCTACTAGAACACACAACACTAATGCCATAACTTGTATAGCAGCTAATGTTATGTTCATTACAAGTGCTGATGGCCTGCGAAGATTCTAAAGCAACCATTCAGGAGGAAGTGATGGAATTTCCTCTACAAAGTGTGACTAAAGCAAAAGGACACTGGTTTAGGGAGGATCAACCAGTTGGGGATTATCTATTCCTAGTGACTATCAAGATCACGGACACAGATCATCAGTTCCCGATGATGTCCCAAGCTTTTAAAGTGGTACATGAGCTCCCATCGATCATTGACACCATCAAACCCGACTTTCAAAGGTGCACGCAAGTTATGAATACATTACAACCAGCTCTACATGATCCATTGGTGCCAGAGGCAAGAGTCATGGATGCAGTAGGTGAATGGGTCATAATCCAATTTACACATGATTTAATCAAAGAAGCTTTTGGATGGGAGAAGGATGACAATACAATATTAAAAGAAGAAATTCAAGGGGCAAAAACCAGGACCTTTACTGACATTAATCGCACTGATATTGAAGAAGAACTAAGACTCATTCATCAACACTTTTGCTTTCCGAACATGCATAGGTACATTGCTCCTCAGAAAATCATAGTATAGATGGTGTCTCATGCTATGAAACAAATTGGGAATCAAATCAATATGACTCCGTATATTCAAGAGAGGCTATTCAAGGCAAAGAAGCAGTGGAATCACAAGAAATTCTTGAACAGTAGTGTGGGCTTGACCCTATTGATATATCATGCCTTGGGCATTAGAGAGCATTTGCAAGAAATGCCAACATCGGAAGCCATGGCCAAATATGCAAATGTCGCTACAGTCTCGAGAAAGGAAAAAGGTGTCAAAATCATTGAGGAGGCAGAAACTAGCTCCCAACCTAAAATGAGAGGTACAAAACGACTAAGAGAAGTAATGCAAGTAGAAGCAGAAGTCCCAGCCACAAAAAGGACACATGTGCTCTCGAAATCAAGAATTGAAGAGCACCCACTAATCACTGAAGAGGAATTAACCGGAGCCCTGGAAGACACACATCAATACACTGAAGGTCAAGTCAATCTACCAGTGCAAGGGCACCATTACGAGCAAGCCCAACAAGATATGGAGGTAAAAAAGAGGCTCACCAAGTTGCATCGGTATAGGGAATTAGGGTTGGTAAATTCAAACTCATCTTCAGATGCACAAGGTGAACCAGACACCTCCCTATTGAATATAGACATTCGAAGTGAGTCAAAAGATGATGGACAATGGGATGAATTAAATGAAGTGAACTACAATGCAGAAGAAGAGGGCATGAAGGTAAATCAAACTCCCATCAACCCTAATCAAAACACCGTAGACAAAGAAGTATCCCAGGAAAGAGTAAATGTCATCAAAATAAATGTAACATCTAACATTCAAATCCATGAGACTAAGCTTGCAGGAGAGGGATCATTCAAGAATCCCAAAGAAGAACCAAAAGACACTACTGTGGAAGATTCCGCACCATTCACACCAATAAGGGTGGTGGTAGAACCCTCCAATATGGATGTCACATTTCAAGGGAGTGCCACGAAAATTATCAATATAGAAGAAGAAGGCAAAGAATCGGAAGTGCAGCTTCAAATAAAAAAACCACATAAGGAAACTATACATGTGGACCATGGAAAGGATGTCCTAACAGGAGAAGCTCCCAGCATTCCAGAAACATGGTTGAATGCCGATGCCGCCCAGCTCAAGCCAATGGTTCAACATATGATCAAGACTGCTATGGATACGTAACAATTAATGCTTAAAGTTGATGCTGACTATGACAAAGCGATGCAGGAAAAGCATAAACTTCATGAAATGGGTAAGAATCTCTCTGCCCAATTGATTCAAGTTCAAAAGAACGTAACAGATAAAGAGAATGAAGTCCAAGAAGCCAAGCAGCAATGTAAAACCCTAGAGACACAAAATGAGAAATTGAAAGAGCAACTACAAGATTTACAGAAAAAATATGATGCTAGTGAGGCCGAGAAGATACGGATGAACGCAAGAAGCAAGATATTGGAATCACAAATAAAAATATACATGGATGAGGCAAAGAACTTAAGGAACAGAAACAAGGAGCTGATGACAACTCTTCTATGCAATCAACCTATAGACGCTCAAGAAGTGCCAGGAAAAGACATAAAGGCAATGGAGGAAAAGATAGCTAGGTATGAAGATCAGCTCAAGCATGAGCAGGCCATCATTGTAGAATGGGAAAAGCGGTATATGGATGATACCGTGACACTAAGGACGAAGTGGAGGACTATAGAAAATATGTATATAGCACAATGTAAAGAAGACATTGATCAACTCGCTGTCGTAGGAGACGAGCTACTTAAAAACAAAGAAACAATTTTGAAGGCCAACGAAGAGACTAAGCAAAAAGATGAGATGATAAAGCAACTACGAGATTAGCTCGCACAGAAGGCAACAGAGGGGACACCAGTAGTTCCACACTCCATAGTGGCTACTGAGGAGATTGAGGTACGTCCTCTTTCTCCCCCCTTACATCATTCGCCGATAAGGGAGGAAACGGAGATCCAATCTGAACGTACTCATTGGGATATTGCAGAACTAAGCCAAAATGAGAGGGCACTACTGGTGTCCCAGCTTACTGCAGAATTTGAATATCAAATAATAAAGGTCATGAAGGAAGCTCAGATTGAAAGCAAAAATTTTGAATAGATATTGAAACCATTTAATGTACCATATGGACTCCTTAAAGAGCAGACACGGCAATACATAAAGTCCATGACAAATAAGGAGCCTGACAACAACCTCCAGTTTAGCAATAACACATTCAACTATAGTCAAGAGGAATTTGAAAGAGCTGACCCTGTATGGAGGAGAAAACTTCTGGAAAGAAACCCTACACTGCGGGTACAATGGGAATCATCGCCATATGCACTTCAGGTAAATCCATCTTTTTGTCAAGTACCCCGCAGACACTCCTGGATGCATTTTTGGGAAGGACATCAGCAAGGTAGCATAAATAACCAGTGGCTCAACTATCCACTATTACCAAGTCCACCACATAACTATCTACCAACGGAAGAATACATGGTTAAAACCATGGAATTTTGGATTTCTCGCTATGCCACTGTACCTGATTTGGTAGTAAAATTGACTAATAAGATTCTAAGCATGCTACTTACAGTTATCAAAGTCTTCCAACATGCCAAATATACTTTTTTGAACTTCATCGACATTACTCAGGGATCCGAAGCACTTGTTTTTTATCTCTCGACTATGCCGAGCTGATTAACACTTATGGCTGTATACTCACGGCTCATGTTCTTGCCAAGCACATATATGCAGACTTTTGAAGAAGCATTTTTCATCGGCTTCTTTGAAATTGATTCAGAAATTTTTGTGAAACTGACTTCCAATCTTAATGCAAGACTGTTTGCCTATGAAACAAGCTTCTTTGCGGATACCGACAGGCACCAGAAGATGGGGTGAAGTCAAGCCAATGGAAAGAATTCATGATATGTCACGCCAATCTGCTTAATCAACGAGAACAGGCAGCAATACAAACGTACTCATGCCGTGACAAAAAGCCCGTCGAGGACGACAGAGTTCAGGAGGAGGGACATGTGGAAGGGGAATCGAGAAAAAAGAGAAGAAGAAGAAAATCAAAGAATAAAGTTGCTCAATAAGGAATGAAGATCATCAAGAAAAAGAAAAACTCTCTGCCCAAAGCCCCGCAGGGGCACGCATCAGGCAACAACGCCAAAGGCCCAAGTCCTGAGGAGTGGAATTAAAGAAAGATAACAACCAAGACATTTCATGGGAGGTTGCACATAGCTTCCTCATCCACTAGGAGCTGGCGCTGAAGCGAAACAAGTCGAGGAGAGAGATAGAACACATAGGATGCTTCATCGGATAAGATAACCAATTGTCTGAAGGTCCTAGGTGTCTCCTCGTCCACTGGATGCATGTACTGAGAAGAAATGGAACATGTCCTAGAGGATGACAAAGAAGATTCAGAAATAGGACCTTTTAAACGTAATGCTCTCTTAAAAGAGAGTAGAGGTCAGCAAACTAAGGCGTGCGGTGGCAGAAGGCAAGCAGGCTCAGCGCAATACAACAGGGGAAGGTATGTGGGTTACAAGGGGCGGATCAAGGCCAAGAAGTATCCATGAAGAATAAGTCATTTTATGACTCTTTGTAAGGACTTTTTGCCATTGTGAAGAAGGAGAGCTCCTGAATTTCAAAATTGCTTCTTTCCTGCAGATTTCCATCTTCTCTTTGATCTTCTATGTGTGTGTAATGCTTGGATTGTTGTGTAAGACTGTTGTCTACCCCTCCCCACTGTTTTTGAGCTACTGTAGTGTGTGTGAGCTAGTACGAGTTGTGGAGTGAGTGTGTGTGTTTCCCACCATTCACTATTTTGGTCATAATTTGAAGAGGGGTTGTCAGAATCGAGCGAAACCACAACCAATAGATGCATCTCGTTGAGAGCATCAAAAGGAACCTGTTATTGGCCATATTCGGAGTCGGAGTTGGGAGATATCCTCGATTTAGTGAAAACTACTGTAAGTGGTATCGCGATAGACATTTTCAATAGTTAAGTGAGTTTGAGAGATAGAGTAGTCTTTTCTTATGCATGAGAAATATGTTTGGCTAGGTCGGTTCTTTGGATTGATAATTAAGCATGTGTCAATCCACCACTATACGCACTTGTGTGGCAAATGAGATTTAGTCTCTTTGGCACAAGTCCCTAAGGCCTTGTGACTTAGGTACACATGATAGAATCAGCTTCATTCATGTGCTTACTCTCCAACTGTTTTCGGAGGCAAGCAACACGAGCCTCATTCCTAGCCTAGTACAATGTGGTAAGAGTATCGCGAGCATCCTTACCTATTCTGCAAGAGTGAATGTGAGGAATAATGGCAGGTTTGATAGACAAAGCTATCAATGCATGTGCCTGAGCATCTCTGCCATCCCAATGAATTTTCTCTACAATAGGCATAATAGAAACAACAACACAAACAGGAATCTACAGAATATCACCATCTTTGACACCATCTGCATCAGCTTCAATACCTGTATTTATAGGTGTAATAGGACGTTTTTCAACACCCTACACAATGTTCCACAATCCTTTTTCAACCAATACATGTCAGATCATATAAGCCCACAGTGGGTAATTGGTACCATCCAACTTATCCTCATCAGCCAACATACGAAATGCATCACTGTTTTTAGCCATGGGCATTGGCTCAGATACCGTGATGCAAAAAGATGATTATATCTGAAAAAGTTGAACAAAAGTACCCTTACGAGTTTTGCTAAACATGTAGCAGACTTCCAGACGCTTACAGTAGTGAACTGGAATTGGTATATATCTTTGGCACAAAAAGATGAAATAGCCTGCATAAGCAGTATGATAGTGCATTCAGAGGCCAAAATGAGCTTAGATCCCGATTTTGGCGCCACAAAGTGAGGTGTTTTGATCTCCTAATCACCTTGAGTATGCGTACCGAATCTCATGTGATTCAGAGACTATGACCGGAGGAGTGTCGAGGATGCCCTAGATGAAGCGGCAACCTGCTCTAATACTAATTGTTGGAGCTGGATTTCTACGGAAGCATGCGAACATCACAAGGAAGAAGAATAAGAAGCTTGGAGCACAACACACAATACTGAATGTATTATCAATATTATGTACATAGATAAGTAGCCTGTGAGCGCAATAGGCATATATACAAGCTGGGGGAAAAAACCTTCTATAGAGGGAAAAAAGTGCCCCGGTGGTCCTAGAGTGTTCACACACATCACAACCTAAATATATCAACACTATTTAAACAGAGGCATATGAGTACTTTTGTAGGTAGACATAGAGCGACTAGAGCTGAGACACATTCTTGTAAAAGAATCATTTTGTGGAGTTGTGGAGTCACTCCTAGGGAGTGAAGAGGAGTAGTTTATTCCACATACTCTTGCCCATTACAATTTGTCTTCGTTTGTACTGTTGACCTCATTTGATAGAGTATTGACTTCAATCCTTTTAAGTACTTTGAGATTGAGTAAGCTTCTATTGTTGAACTTTGTAATCTTCTTTAGTTAAGGATTTCTCACTTATTTCTTCTCTCATATCTCTTCTCAATTATTCTTTGAGAGTGTGTTTAGTCTCAACTAATCATTTTTTATCATGGTATTAGAGCTTCTATGTTAGAAGTGCTTTGTGAGAGCATATTTGAGTGAAGGAAAGAGTCTCATTTCAACTTATTACAGCTAAAGATGGCACCAAGTCTCCACAACCTACACTTGGAAGAAGTTGAGAAACTCAATGCCAAGAACTATGCAGCATGGAAGATAAAGATGGGGTCGTTACTTTTCTTTCAAGATTTTTGGGATTTGATTTCAAAGGAGAGATTGAGTGGAAGTGTAGAGGAATTGTCCAAATGGGACAAGAAGGCAATGTTTGATGTTCATATGATAAGGTTGAGTGTCAAAGATCAAATTATTACCCATCTAATTGTTGTGAAGAATTCGAAGAAGGCATGGGAGACATTGAAGAATATCCATGATTCCAAAAGTATCTCAAGGCAGGTTGCGTTGAGGGCTGAACTTACAAACTATAAGGAGCAAGGAGAGGATGATTCAGGCTTCATCAAGAGAGTCAAGGATCTACATAAAAAACTAGTGGTTGTTGTAAATAAGGTGTCTAAAAAATGAGCTCTCTACAATCATCATCCATGGATTACAAGATGGATATGAAGGCTTAGTTGGAGGCCTCATCATCTTGAGGGAGAAGCGATCTCTTGGTAAGATGGAACAAAATTTTAGAGATGAAGATCAAAGGCAAGCTGCCATGAGCACGATATATGATGGAGCAAAGTCATCAACATCAAATGGCAAAGCACTCTTCTCATCAAGGGGAAGAGGGAGATTCAACACACGAAGAGTAATAGGGCGACATCAGCCCACACAACCAAGATCCACAAGATCATGAAGGTAATCAATCTTTCCAAGAAAGAGGACATCCTTCCTCAAGAGATAGAGGAAGAGGAAAAGATAAAGGTAGATACTATTCTATACAATGTTAAAATGATCTATGTATGGCCACCTTGCTAAAGATTGCAAGAGTTATCAAGACAATGGGAGTTGAAGGTCACCCCACTACATGGATGGAGAAGGTGGAAAAGAATCCAATCACTTCGAACAGAGTTCTTCACTGGTTTCGTTGGAAGAGATAGCAGCCCATACATGTGATCCCAAAGAGAAACCATATGATAGTGGAGCAAGCTCTCATATGACTTCTCATAGTGAATATGTTTCAAATATTGATGATTCCCAGTTTACCTGAATTGGTTCATGTTGACACATGTGATTCAGCTCACTCCTTGGGAATATTTATTTTTAACCTTCACAGACAATTTTTCTAGATATACTTGGGTTTACTTTATTAATTCCAAGGCTGAAATATTTCAGATTTTCAAAAACTTTCACTCTATGGTTGAAAAGATGACAGTATGAAGACTAAACGCTCTATCGTATGACAATGGAGAAGAATTATTAATGAAGGATTTCAACCATTATCTTCTTGAGTGTGGCATTCAAAGACAACTTACTTGCAGCTACACTCCACAAGAAAATGGAGTGGTTCAGAGAAAGATCATGAAATTATTTGAAGCAGCAAGGTGCATGCTCAAAGATAAAGGTCTAAGCACATATTTTGGGCTCATGCAATCAAAATTTCGTGCAATCTGATGAATAGATCTCTAATTAAGTCTTGACGGGAATTACCCTCTATCAAGCTCTTCATAACATCAAGCCTAAGCTACATCACATAATAGTTTTTGGTTGTGTCCAATTTTTGCATATGAAATGAGGACAAAAGTTGATGACAAGTGAAGGAAATGCATTGTTGTTGGATATAGTGATGTGAGCAAAACTTATAAACTTTATGATCCATGTAAGAAGGAGACATTCATATTCAGGGATGTGATTTTTGATACTAACTCAAGCTTAAATTCAGCCTCATTTTCAGATTTGGATAAAAAATCTTCAATCACAATTAAAGTTGAACTTCCCTCTTCTAGACATGAGGAAACCATTGAAGAACTAGAGGAAGAAGATAAAGATCACTGAGAAACTCTTCGAAAGTCTTCAAAGATTAGAACAAAACCTCAAAGGCTTACATATTAATGCAGGTATTCCTCAAAGTTTCAGCAAAATGATATTGCTTTTCGTAGCTCTATTTTACAACATGAAGAACCTTCAATGTATAAGGCTGCTTGTACTAAAACAGAATGGAAGGAAGCAATGGAAAAGGAGATGGCCGCTCTTAATCAAAATGGGACATGGGAGTTATTTGCATTACCTCCCAATAAGAAAGCAATTAGTTGTAAGTGGATCTACAAGCTGCAATTCAAAAAGGAAGGGAAGATTGTTTGACACAAAGAAAGGTTAGTAGCTAAAGGTCGTTCACAACAATGTGGAGTGGATTATCACAAAACATATGCTCTAGTAGCAAAGATGAGTTCAAACTTAGGTTACTACTTTCCTTGCCTCCATATTCCAGTGGAGGCTGAAGCGAATGGATATAATTAATGCATTCTTCAATGGCCTACTTGAGTAAGAAGTCTACATACAACAATTGGAAGGATACAATGTCAAAGGTAAAGAACACATCATATGCAAACTTCACAAAAGTTTTTATGGTTCGAAGCAAGCTCCCCGAGCTTGGTATGTATGGATTGATGAGCATCTTTGCTCTTAAGGTTTTCAAAGAAGCAATGCTATCATAGCTTGTATTATAAAGTCAAGGGAAAAGTTATCTTTCTTTTTCTTCTTTATGTGGATGATCTCATGTTGACAGGAAGCAAATGAAGTTATGATTGTGGATTTTCAAAGAAGACAATCCAAGAGTTTGACACGAAGGACCTTGGTGACTTGCACTACTTTCTTGGCGTCAAAGTCTCATGCCTAGAGAAGGGAGATAAATTTATCTCACAACAAAAGTATCTATTTTCCATTCTCGAGAGGTTTGAGATGTCTCACTCTAAGCTATTCTTCATGAAGTTCCAAAAAGCAAAGTACTATCAGCTTATCCTCTACAAAAGCTGAATAAAAGGCTCTCACAACCTTGGCTTGTAAAGTTATTTGGCTCAAAATATACTTGGAAAAGATTGTTTGTGGTGAAAATCAACCTAAAACTATTCTTTGTGATAATGTCTTATGAATCTTTGGCAAAGAATCTAGTGATGCATCAATGAACCAAGGAAATTGAATTTGAGGGCGCACTTCATTAGATAAAAGAATCAAAGTGGAGATATCATATTAGAACATTGTAACATGAAGGCGAATGTAGATGACCTCTTCACCAAATCTTTTGGCAAGGAATTGTTCATCAAGCATAGGTCATCACTTGGCATGATAGAGATCCCCTAAGGGAAGGAAGTCATGAGTAAGGGAAGCCTAATCATGCATCTAAGGGAAGGCCATTGATATGCTTTCAAAAAGATTTTCATTTGAGTTATTTTTCATTTCAAGAAGTTTCTTCATTTCAGTTAGATGATATTGGACTTGAGGGAAGGAGTTGGAGTATGCAAGTCCACATCATCTCTTCAAAGAGATGGAAAATAAGGTTTTATTATATGATGAGATTTTTACTATGGTTCATTGTGTTTTTAGAGTAATTTAATATGCTTTTCACATCAACAATGGTGATTAATATATCACATTTGAAGGGAATGCCAAGTTGGAAAAGTATTCCTACAACCTAGGAGAAATTTCATCACAACAAACCTATCTTGGCGGTTGTTTTTCACAACATATATCTCTCTATTTGTTTTTCATTTTGGGTTGACATAAAAGGTGAAATGTTCTAATCAATATGAAGAATAATCTCACCAAAAAGATCCCGCTATTCCAAGTCCTCTCCACATATGAAGGCAAAAAGATGGTAGGTAAAACATTTGTAGATTTCTAAAACTGGACAATGTGCTAACTTTGGAAGGTTTTCTCTTGAGCTACGTGCATCATCTCAAATCAGTTTCTTCAGTAAATTCTTTCTCGTATCATGAATAATCTCCATCTAAAGAATTTTTACGAAATTCCCATGTGTGCGAGATTTACATCTGTTTGAACAAAGGCTTGTGGACACTTTTGTAGGCCTGCACACAAATGGCTAGAGCTAAGAGATAGTCTTTGTAAAAGATTCATTTCATAGATTTTGGAGTGCATCTTAGGGATTCAAGTGGAATGTTCTATTCCACACATCTTTGGCCATTATACATTGGCTTCATTTATTACTGAGCTCATTTGATAGAGTATTAGCTTCAATCTTTTCAAGTAATTTGAGCTTGAGTTAGCTTTGACTGCTGAACTTTGTAATCTTCTTTAGTTAAGGATTTCTCACTTATTTTGTCTCTCATATCTCTTCTCAATTACTCTTTGCAAGTGTGCCAAAGCTTAGCTCCTAATTTTTTCTTACTTATAGAGGATAATTTTGCAGACATTTTCACAAAGGCTCTACCTAGGGAGGGGTTTGAAGTGTTTCGTAAATCTTTGGACTTACTTCCTTTTGTGGATTGATCTCTTTCCACATATGCTGGCACTTCCTTATACATGAGGGGTAGCTCTTTGTTCATTGCATCACTCCTAGGGGGATTTAGTGATATATTTGTGTAATGATGTGTGTGACATACATAGGAAACACTGAGTCACAACAAAGGAGAACAAAGACATGTTCTCTTTTCCTTTTTACCTAAAGACCATTATATCAAGCAATAAAGTGAGCATTTTACAATATCTAGAAAGCATCACTTGTTCTTGCTTGTAAATATTGTCACTAGAACCTTGATCTCATATCCCAAGTAGTCAAGATAGATATAATAAAATTCTTGTTGCCATGAAAACTAGTTGTTTAGCCGATCAAGAATCCCACATCATGATCTTTGACAATAGATTAGTGTTGAAGGTACAAGTAAGAGTTCCGGAAGCTCCTTCCTTACATCCATAACCTCAACAAGCACAGATTATAGCTGATTAAAAGTTACTCGAAAATTAGAGTACATGTGTTGCAAAAATCAGAACATTTTAACAAGGCAATTAAGATCATCCCCTTTGTATGGTTAAGATCCTCATTGAATGCATGGCCATATTCACAGAATATGAAATACATTTCACAAAAGCATTCTCAAGAGAAGATAATAATCAACAAAATTATACTAAGAAACATTCACACATGATCAGAGAAATGCTCAAGATAAATCAAGTTGAACACAAAGTGGAAGCAGAACTCGACATTATATTTATATTAAAATGATGTTTTACATTTCCTGTGTAAGTACAAGAGTAATATGAATCTACAATAGAAGCTGATCATAGCTTTCCTCAGGCTCAAGGATATTGGGATCCTCTGGAACATTAGAACACATATCCTGCCTCTCTTGCTCCAAGATTGGCTCTTCAAGGTCAGCCATGTCCCCCGGTTCATCTGCAAGTGGGGGAACAGGCTCCCTTGAAGCCGGTTGGAATCTCTTTGTGTCTGTAATGTGCTTCCTTCCAACCTCTTGGTCTTCATCTGGGCATTCATTCAGCCCATTGATTCTCATTCTAATAAAGCTCACTTGAGCATCATCCTTCTCCACAGCTATGCAGTGCCTGAACATCTTTAAGGAGCAAGCCAGAGTCGTTCCTGAAACAACAGAAAACCACTTAGAGGCGTCAATCAACCATGACTAATGAAAATTGTGAAAATTGAAATTACCTGTGCCCGAAAAAAGGTCTAGGACCCAGTCATCATCATTGGAGAATAGCTGAAGCAATCTCATTATGAGTTTTTGTGGCTTCTGATAGGGGTTAACCAATGTCATGTCCCCAGCTACATGACGAAGTTTCTTGGTAAGGGCTGGGAACATGAGCACATTTGAGATCCCATTCTCATTGCAATGCTCCCTGACTCTCCTTTTTCTTACTTCATCATAATAGCCAACTGTAATGCATTCAATGGAGCTCACAAACCTATGCAAAGGAGTGTGATTTACATTTGTCTTCACCCTACAAACAAGAACTATGAGTCACAAAGAGCATCATTAAAGCCACGGAGATAGAAAGAAGATTACTTACCACGTGAGGCACTCCACAGCATGACATCTTGCCTTCAGAGCACTTGAAACAGAGAAGGACTGGTCTCTGCTATGGAAAATTACTATCCTCCAAAGAGGAGACATAGTCAAGTCTGCAAAATCAGTGACCATCTTCCGAATCTGAGGGTGTTTGAAGGGTTCATCATCATTAACTGATCCCAACATCCTAAATCCATAGGGTATGTCCGCTATGAGAAGGGAGAAATGTTTTCTAGGCACAACAGAACAAATATTATTTACATCACTACAGAATACATTGTAATATACAGGCCTAAGGGGGTCTAGGGGATTGGAGAAACATTTCAGATCAGGTTCATCATCAAAATCCATCTCCTTGGCTTTCAGCCTAGATTTCTCATGCCTTGCTCTTTGAATGTCAGCCAGGAATGCAGGGGGGCAATCATCTAGTAGCTCCCAAGACTTACTTTTCTTTGGTTTCTGCAGAAAAAAGTGGAAAGACAACTAAATCAGCTCTTCAATACAGCAAACAGAACATAAGGAAGCGATGCATGGCATTGATTTCATGTGGGGGTAGATGCCAGGCATCGACTTTCTACTGAAAGTCGATGCCTGGCATCGACTTTGGGACATAAGTCGATGCCTGGCATCGACCTATGCCACGAGGTCGATGCCAGGCATCGACTTATGCTGCACGTCGATGCCGGGCATCGACGTATGCCCCAAGTCGATGCCAGGCATCGACTTTTGGCTGCAGGTCGATGCCAGGCATCGACTTTAGCCGTAAGTCGATGCCAGGCATCGAATTCGTACTAAAAGCCTGGCATTAAATTGGTTTGGTGAATCAAGGCATCTAACCTAATGGCAAACCAGGCACAACCTTAGAAAGAGAACCTACCCAATCACGGAAAAGGATGAAATATTCTGATAAAGCTTTGTAGGATGATGTGGTTGGATAGTCTGCTTGGACCTCTGTCCAAGAAAAGCAACCCAGCCTCTTCATCATGACCTCCTGAATCTTCATGTAAACTTTATGACTACAGTCACAGAAATTAAAAAGAGACTAGGTTAGACCAGAAACATGGGAGGAGGGAAAAAGGATCTGAGAATAACATACATACTTATTGAGCTCAGTCACCATCTCCTCCAGGCTTAAGTCCTTGGAGATTACCCTTGACAAAGTTGATATGATCAATGTATCATCCTTGATTCCTTGAAGGGCCCTCCATGGTGTCAGCTTCATGTCCTCAGGAGCCTCTTCAATTGAGAGGTCAGCTTTCCTTCCCTTTCCCTTCAGATCAACCTGTGGGTCTGGCCTCGACTTTCGTTGCTTCTGGCCCTTGACCTCCTTGTTCTCCCACATTGTGAAAATTTTATCCTGTAGATCCCAGATCTCACCTGATCTGAATGCCAGTTGAAAGCATGGATCATATTTCCTCAAGGCATCAGACTGTCTATTCTCATCCAGTGCAATTCCAACCTCAATAAGGCATTGCTTTCGTAGATTGGGATGTATTCTTCGAGCTTCCTTAACAAGACAATCTTCATATTCATGGTGGAAGAACCGAATTCTCTCTATGGAGGACATTTTTTGCCTGTAGTCATTGTCATTGTTGTGATCCCAAGCAAGAAGCTTGGCTTCCTCATTTGTAAGACCAGCATATATCTTACACTCTGCATACCTAAAGAAAAATGTGGTAGGGTGCTCCTTCACTAGCTCTCTACGGGCCTCTGCAGAGTGTGAACCTCCAATCACATAATAAGTATACTCCTCAAATAAACCCTCATTGAACTCGTCCACAGAGCTGCACTCATTCGGATCCACCATGACAAGGAATGGCACAACAGTAGCATGAGGATTTATTTTCATTTTCTTCTTAAGATTCTGCACATGCAAATTGTGTGGCTCCCTGATCTCAAGGGGCCTCCTCCCTGTGACTGGATCTATTGGTGGCCTGTGGATGATATTGATTGGCAGGTGGAACAACTGCCCCTTCTTCACAACTTTTCTTTTAGCTATGTCCTCCCTCATCTTGTTCTGCTCAGTACCAAGAACACCCGAGGCAAGCTCTCCACCAGGTGCAACAATTATATCCTGAGAGCTAGAGCTTGAGTCAGAAGACTCCTCTTCTGAAATTCTCTTCTTTTTCTTTTGAAGCTTTTTCTGCACGCTCTGCTTACCCCTTGCCTTTACAGGGGTTGTCATCTTCTGTTGTGTTGGCATGATGTTGCCCTGGATCCATGGCATCAAGTCCTTGATAAGATTGACTGAGTCCCTCCATATCTCAGCTAGACGATCTGGAACACAGCACTCTGGGCACAAGAAATCCATCTTGCATATAACATTTCTCAAACCTTTCGATGTCTCTACCAAGAAAAGGAGGTTGTCAGAATCCTCATCTTCATAATCCAGTTTGTACACAAGGCCATACTGAAAACCTTGTGTTGTCGTGATCTTTCCTCTCCCATATGCCCCTGCGAACACAAGAAGGACTGCATTCTTCTCTTCAACATACTGAAGGCACCACTCCAGATTTGTCATGTCCCGCAGTGGACGATCTGTCCTTAAGACCTCAGCGTCCCTCGACCTATCCTTCATAGTTGTATCATCCTCAGGAATTTTGATGCTACTCTGTCCACCTGAGGATATTCCTAGCGGGTTGCTGGCCTTCTCAGAGGATAAGGATACAATAAGTTTCTTTGGTTTTGCTTGGTGACCAATGCCTTTGTCATGTTGCTGATCACCAGAGCCCATGGTGACTCTCAGTTTCTTGAAGGGCCTCTCACTCTTGGACTCTGCATCCCTGAAGGCGCTTGGAATAATCAGCTCGTACGTAAATGTGGTTTTCAAAGGCCCAAGTCGATGCCAGGCATCGACTTTTAGGTTCAAGTCGATGCCAGGCATCGACTTTTAAGTGCAAGTCGATGCCAGGCATCAACTTTGTGTGCAAGTCGATGCCGGGCATCGACTTGCACTTAAAAGTCGATGCCTCGCATCGACTTGAACCTAAAAGTTGATGCCTAGCATCGACTTCCACCCAAAAGTCGATGCCTGGCATCGACTTTGCACCCTAAAGTCGATGCCTGGCATCGACTTTAAGGCAAACTTCGATGCCAGGCAAGTCGATGCCTTGCATCGACTTGAGGCTGCAAGTCGATGCCAGGCATCGACTTGCAGGTGCAAATCGATGCCAGGCATCGACTTGAAGCCTCAAGTCGATGCCTGGCATCGATTTGCACCTGCAAGTCGATGCCTGGCATCGACTTGCACACAAAGTCGATGCCTGGCATCGACTTTCAGGTGCAAGTCGATGCAAGGCATCGACTTGAGGCCTCAAGTCGATGCCTGGCATCGACTTGCACGTGCAAGTTGATGCCTGGCATCGACTTGCAGCCTCAAGTCGATGCCTGGCATCGACTTACACCTAAAAGTCGATGCCAGGCATCGAGCTATACCCTCATTGGATCTGTATTTTTAGAGCTAAGAAAAATAAAAACCTAGAAAGCAGACTCTTTACTTTCATACAAAGGGAATCTTTTAGGAATCTTTTTTTATGGTATGATTTTGTCTACCTCTTGGTACTCTTGCCAACATTCTTCTTCTCCATCATAGTTGCCTTGCTTGTATGCTAAGCTGTGTGCTCCATAGCTGTCTGTGCTCTGTTGCTCTCTGTTGCTCGTGGATTTTGAAAATGAGAATGATCTCCTCCTCTGCTATTTATAGGCAATTGGGTAACTTGAACCAGAGACTAACTGGATCTAACTGAATGAGTCCAGTTGCTAACTATATCTGTCAACCAATCTAACAAGGGAATACCACTCACACAAATAGGCTGTTTCAGAGCCACTTTAATGAAATATTCATAGAACATTGCTGATGGAGAGTGTTAATCTCCAAAAGAACAAGTTGATCTTGAATTTAGATCACCTCTATATCAAGATCAACTTTAGATTCCACCAAACTTAGAGAACATTCACCAATTTACCAGAAAATTGATTATTCTGAAAAATTCAACTTCTCAAAAAAGTCTGCTGTAGATTAATCACTCATTGATTAATCAATCCTGTAAAGTTTTTGATAAAACTTTGTACAATACTTCGCCTAGATATTGCGCAACCTCTCCAAGTTAAATTTCTCAAAATGATTGAGTACACACTGAGAAATGTGTGAAACACTTTACCTATGTCTGAAACAGCTTCTCTATAATGGCGACTTTGACACCTGCAACTTCTTAGCTAGAGTTCTCCCAATGTCGAACCCGTTTGAACAAGATCTTTTAGCCATAGATGGCTTACCTTCCAACTTAGATTTTAAGCCCTCACTTGTGTAAAACTTTACACCACACACTGAGTAATGTTCATTTCTATGAACATGAAATCTGCGCCAGTTTTGTCGACTCTCAGAACATCATTACATATGAATGTTCCTAAACTAAATTCTCACAACCTGATTACAATTAGCCTCTCAAATTCTAGCCATAGATAGATTAGCTATGGACTTAGATACGTGCAGAAGGATTTCTCAAAAGATTAAACACAGAAGGAGCAGACAACAGAACATCGGGCGCAAGTTTTCTTGATTACTCATAAAATTACAATTGAGTGAAGTTGATGAATTCAACTCACTTCTCATATGTCTAATGACACTCTCTACTACTCATCTCTCTTTTCGTATTCTCTATTCACCTTCTATCGTACTTGCCCCGACTTTTTAACAAACATTTATAGGCAAATATATACAATCTTATGACTAATCAAAAGTATGAGTCAGCTAATGTACATATGTGTACATATCTTTGGGTTTCTGAATATGTCCTTCCTTCAACCTTCTGAATTTGTTCTCTTCTTGACTCCTTGACTTCATTTCTTCATAATCCTTCAATTGATGATTGACATGCACCAACAATTGCAACTATTTATATACATTTGCATGGAAATTACACTTCAATGGCAAGAGTATGGTATGTACATGAGGATGTCTAATCTCATGTAGAAATTTTTTCTTAGAATCTCTTGCTTGGGAGAAAATCAAGTCTAAGTTGTGTTGAATATGGGAGATTAATGACATCTTTATAGTGTTATCCTCTTCACTTTAGTTCATACTCACATTTATCTTGTAACACATTGTTGAAATGGAAAATCGATGTATGAATAAACATTCAAGTAAAGAACCTTGCAACTATTTATGTACATTTGCATGGAAATTACACTTCAAGTCTAAGTTTTGTTGAATATGGGAGATTAATGACATCTTTATAGTGTTATCCTCCTCACTTTAGTTCATATTCACATTTATCTTGTAACACATTGCTGAAATGGAAAATCAATGTATGAATAAACATTCCAAGTACCTCTTTTACACATAATTCTTTTTTAATATACTTTCATCTACCTCTTTGAGATCTAGCCAAGACTACAATGAAACCTAATCCTTGAAATCTTATTTAGTACCAAAGGTAAAATTTCTTCTTGTAGTCTTCAATGGCACTACTACAAACAATTTTAATATATAATCCAGTTGGAACTCAACTTGGATATATTTTGATTCACTCACAATGCTAAGAATCAATGACTCATATCTAGTTAGAAATCAATTGTGTTTCTCATTTCAAAAGTGAATCAAATCTTTGGTTCCCTTATTAGTGTATATTTGAGTAATTAAGTTATTTGATGTAATTTGATGTTTAATGTTATTTAATGTACTTTAATAAACTTTTGATTTCATATCTTCTTGATGTGACATTTGATGTGACATCTTCACTTGATCTCGGATTTCTACTTATTTAAAAAGGTCATTCATCTTCATTCTTCTGTGAACTCAGTGAAGATGAGCTCAATCTTTTCAGTGGATGCTTGGGCATCAGCTTCTTCTGCTCATATTGATACAGTTTCGGATTCATTGTTCTCAGTTGATCCTTTCCACAGAAGTGATGATCCCTATGATTTAGGACGTGCTGATGGTTCCATGTTTTCTGTTGAGTCATTTAAGTTATCCAATTCACAGTGCAATGCTGGTCAACCAAATGCACCTCTTGATCTCCCATCTGATCCAACCATTGATCTCCCTTCTGACTCAAGTGCATGTGGAGCAACGAAAAAGCAAAGCAAGCTCAATCTACAATTTAAAAGAAGGCCTCGTGAAGTAAGTCAAAAAAGATTTAAATTTCTTACTTCAGATAGACAGATTGCATTGGATATTGTGAAGCATTGTTGTGGTTTGAAATGTTTGTACAATTTAGGAATGAAGAAACTAAAGCACCTAAGAGAAAAATTCTTCCATTTAGATAGTGAAAGGCAGGATATATACCTTGTTTCTCGCATGAAAATGATTGAGGATAACATGTCAGTAACACGTGTTGGTTTTGAATATTTCTTTAGTCAAGGGATGCGATGTTGTAGGGCTGCATTTAAAATTGCAATGGGTGTGGGAAATTTTAGAATACATAGGGTTCAACAAGGGCTTTTGAATGGGGATCTCATTTTGGATACGTTCCATGTTGGGACCAAAGGATCTGTTGGACGTCATGCAATGAATTGGATGATGAACTATTTTAGCTTGCATTGTGAGGTTATGCCTACAACTGGAAGGTTGCACTTGTTAGATAACTTTACTCGTCGAGAGGTATTTCAAATATATAGAGAAGACATGGAAAATAGAAATGAGAAGTATGTGTTGTATCGTCACTTTACTCGATTATGGAAGGAAGAGTTTAACAATGTTTCTATTCCTCGTAAAGTTAGAATGGGTGAATGTTCAGTTTGCGCCACTTTGAAAAACATGGCAAAAGGAGCTACAACACCACAGGAAAAGAATAATTTTAAAAACCTTCTTAACAACCATCGTGAGAGTCAATCTTTAGAGAGAAAGAAAGCAATTCATCATCGAAGTAAAGCACTCAGAAATCCAGAGCATTATATGTGTTTGTTGATCGATAGTATGGATAAAAAAAAAACTTGTTTACCACATTTTTATCGCATCCCTAAGGACATTGGAGATGAAGTCCTTGTGCAAATGCATTTGGTTGGTGCTTTGGTATACAATGGAACTGTAATGTCCAAGGTTTTCTTCACATATCTGAATGTGCATAATGATCCAAACCTTACAGTTACTGTCATTCATCGTGTTTTGCAATCATGGAAGGGTCTTTTGCCACCAACTCTATATTTGCAACTAGATAATACTGCAAGAGAGAATAAAAATTCTACAGTCTTTGGATATTTAAGCATGCTTATTGAAAAACAGGTATTTCAGAAGGTTAAGGTAAATTTCCTTCTGGTTGGCCACACTCATGATCACATTGATCAAATGTTCAGTACTTTCTCTAAGAAGTTGGCACGTAACAATGCTTTTACTCTTCCGATTTTATCTGAGCTGATTTCAGAAGCATATACTCCAAAACCAGAAGTTCAACACCTCACACAGATTTATGACTTTAAGCACTTTTGCTCAATGGGCCTTGATAACAGTGCTAAGGTTTTGGCTCCATTGCACAATATTAGTTTCAACCATGTATTCTTGATGAGGAGGGTTGATGAAATAACCCTTTTATTTGCAAAGCAGTATTCATATTCTCTTGGGTGGGAGCCTAAAGAGGGATGCAGATTCTTATTGCAGGTGCCTAATTTGTCTACTGTAACAGTGTATGGTGCAGAACAATCACCATATGAAGATAAAAACAATACAGAAAGATGTGGAAATGTGGTTGATCAAAGTAAAAGCTGGATTCATGCACTCATTGAAAAGAAGAGACATATTGAGCGTGCAAAAAAATATGCTGGAGATCAAGATGTATCTTGGTGGGAGGACTTTTTCAATCATCAAGAAGAGATTATACAGTATACAATTGCAGGTCACTGGCCAGTTGATGTTCCATTCACATGGGATTTTTGTACACAAAGATCTGTGAATGTGGCCCAAGCATGTAATGCAGATGCACTTCAAAGTTTTATACATCCACCAGAAAGAAATATTTATGTAGGCCCAAGGATGACAAAACAGGCAGAAGCAAGATGGCAAGGAAATTTAATAGAGATAAATGTTGGAACACTTATTGCAGTTCTTGCTGATGGTGATGAGGCTACCAGACCATTTTGGATTGCAAAGGTTTTAGAGATAACTAAAGATATTGATCAGAGAAGAATAGAGGCTTTGATGGTGCATTGGTATTACACTAAAAGTAGTAATGCATTCACAGGTAAATATAACTTAGAAATGGTGTGTGATACTAAACGAACAGGTTCAAAAAAGAAAAAGAATATTCGAAGCACATCCACTCTTAAAATGGATGATGTAGATATTCTTGTTTATGATTTTTCCTTGACAAAAACAGGTCACTTGAGGAAAGCAACCATCAACATGATAAAACAAAAGCTTCCGATGAAGACAGAGCTCTTGTGGATATAGAAGAAGAAGAAGAGAGCTCTCAACAGTATGAGACTGAATCAAGTGCATCAGATGATGAGGGTGTAGACATAGATCGACAAAGTTGTGACATGCATTGAAGGTCTCAGACATTTTTAGTGCTTTTGTAAATGCCTCGAAGTAGTTTGGTTAATGAAACCATGTTTTGTAGCAATTTTGACTAACAATCAGATATCCACCCATTAAAAATATGTCTAAAATGTTATTTTTGTATAAGAACTATTCAGTTCTACATTCTTTATATAGATTTTAGACATGTCAATGTCCTATCATATAGATTTTGGACATGTCAATGTCTTATCATATACATTTTGGGACATGTCAATGCCTTATATAGTGAAATTTTGACTACATTTTGAGCTCTTTTTTTATGAGAAAATGACAAAAAATGTCAAAAATCACATGTTTTCACCTCATTTTTGTAATATATGTATACTGGTATAAAGGAATCTCAAACATAAGCTGCCATTTGCTTGATTTTTGACGAGAGTGTTCTCTTTTTACGACATAGTTCTCGTTTGTTACGACTCGCTGTTAGGATTGCTTGGGCACTTTTGCCCTCTTTAGAGGGTTTTTCCCCTCAGCTTGTATATATGCCTTTGTACCTAGACTCAAAAAGTCTTAGGGTTTTGTGATGAAAGAGACTACCTCAATCATAAAGCAAATGCGTATAGTGGTGGTATGATACATGCATTAAATTAACAAATCTAGAGCTTGACCTGATCAAGTGCATGGAAACGATTGTGTGAATGATGGTTAATGTGGGAATGGGACAAGAAATGCATGCAAATAGGGAACATGCACCTCACATGACACCTCTTATACCAAAGTGTGTATCGTAATACCTAGTTCAGTAGCAGACACATATTGACTGATATCTCTTTAATCTAATTCTTCCATAGAGCAAAGTTTGTACCATCAAATTTTTGGATCTCAAAATGGTCTTTGTCCTACAAGTTATAACTTCTTTTGGGAACATTGGCACTAGACCCTGATCTACCAGATGTGCCTTAGATCTCTCATGCCATGATGATCGAGAACCGATGAGAATAATAATGAAGTTAGAAGAGTCCAAATGCCACTACGGCTAAAAAAAGATGAACAAGTGTCAAATTGTGGGAAAAATTAGTAGAGTCTCCCCAAAGAAATGGATTAATGAGCAATAATGACCAACATTCAATTTTCAACCATAGAACATGATGTAGATAAGGTTTAGAGAGAGAATATAAAAATTTTCATCGATAAATTTTTCCTACATGCATAAAATGACCTAATTATTCATTATAAAAATTATCCCCACAATGTAATTTGAAAAGTTCAAAATGAATTATTTTCACTATTGAAAGGCCTATTACACAAACTCACACACAAGCTTATGAAGAAGAAGGCACACAAGCAAGAAGAAGCCAATCCAACATTTTCCAAGTTAGCTCTTGATTATGGAAAAAGTCCTTACAAAAGAGTCACAAGTGACTTATATACATGTGCCCTAATTTTGGTCTTTTCACGTAGGAGACTAGCACTTTCTCTAAAACTTACTAAGTTCCTACTAAGATACAAGGGTAGTATTACAATCTTCAGGATTCATGTAGCTAGAGGACTCTCATAGTGCAGTAACAAGGCTTTTCAAGGTTTTAAAAGGGATTTTTGGGAAAAGAAAGTGAGCCATTTCTTGAAAATTTTGGGGGTCTTCTTTTCCTCTCTTCTTTTTTTTTGCTTCTTGCTTTCCCTTGTCTTCACTCATCTACAACAATCTCCCCTCTTAGTCTCTATCATGTCCTCATTGCTCTCTTGCCAACTTCTTTCTCTGACCTAATGTTGAAATTTCCTCGTTTATATTTCTTTCAAATGCACACCACCTGAAATTGAGGAAGCATTTAGGACTGAGAGGCTATTTGTCACCTTATTCAGGCCTCAGTCTGGTGCTTTCATTTCCCCTTGATAATTCTTTACTTTCATCCATTGTGGTTATTATATTATCATTCATGGCCATGCATACCACTAGTGGTTGGGATTGCATCCATGTCTTAGAGGGTGGTTCTTCGAAGGTTCTCTTTATATTTCTTTATTTACATCCTTCGAGACCAGTTGCATTCTTTCAACATGTGTCTTTTCTTTCTTTGTATCTCATTTTAGCATGATGTGTGCCCTAGTGGGGCTCTGGCCATATTGTAATGCATAATGAATTACTTTCTTCTTTGATTTTCTTGTTCTTTTCTTTTTACTTGTTTCTCCCTCCACACATCCCTCCTCTTGAACTCTATCGTCCCAACATGCTTTTGATGGTGAAGTGTGTATGTTTGGTATACCTTCTGTTCTGTTTGGTTAAGCAAGTTATCTTCCTTGATCATGAAATCTTTCTTTTGATTTGAATTCACTCCATCATGTGGAGATTGATGATGGTCGGTAGAAAAGTTGAGTTTTTATGCTACAAGTCCGACATTTAAATTATTTGACCTTTTCAAAAAGATCTCGGAATCCATTTCAAAGAACCCCATGAAGAAGGCTTCTTCAAAGGTCTTGAAGTATGGACTTTTCAAAAACATTCATCTAGAATAGTATACTATAATGGTTAATCTATTGTTCATTACAAAAGGATAGAAAATGAGTGCATATGTGCCTTGGTTAATGCTGATAAAGTTCAAAAAGGTGTAGTCCACATGCTTGAAAACCTTGAATACTTTGAGTATCATACTCAGAATCCTATTTGTAAGCTTGGTAACTAAATTTGGTACATAAACATGTTGAGATAACCAAAAATCAATGGTTCTAACAATGTAGTCCTTTTTTGGTAGATAATTATGTGGTGGGCTTGATAATAGTGGAAAATTGGGGTGCTTATTTTTTATATTAACATTTTGCTAATCTTCCCAAAATTATGGCCATGGTTGATTTTTGAGCACTAGAAAATATGATGGATTAATTTGTAGTATATTGCCAGTACACCCGCAAAGTAGGATTCTTCTTCAAAAAATGTTTTCTGCAGATAGGATCGACTTCATTAATTTCTACTTATGTATAGTTAAAAGTGTTTGCGATAAAATTCAAGTCCTTCTCTAGATCCTTTTGGGTAAATTCCTTGATATATCTACGTGTTTGATCTTTCATGATGCCATAACGGTTTTTTAATATGATCCAAATCTTTGCTTTTGATCTTCAATTCCTTCATGGCTCGTGCCAATCCTTCAAAATTTTGTGTCATTCGAGATAGCAATAGTGATCTTTCATTTTAGTCTAGCTCTGGCATTGGAATATCATCATGTGCAGTCTCAAGTTGGTCTTGTGTTGGATATGGAACAATGGGGAGACAGAGATGATGTACCTCAGTCCCCTTAGTAGCCAAATTGGTCTCTTGTACTGTTGATGTCCCCAAGTTTGTTTGTTGAGCAACATCTTCACTTTGAAACTTTAGCAAATCCTCGTTTAATGCAACTATGATTTCATCGTTGTCCCCATTTGGCTGTTGTAACTCTTTTAGCTCTTCATCAACTTTGATCTTGCTTTGATATATGCACTTGAGTTGGTTGGCATCTTGCTCGCACTGCTCAGTGTATTTATTTATTGCTTGATTCCAATTCTCAGCTCCGTCATATCTTGAGCATAATTTAATTCCTATTGTTTGGATAATGCTTGTTCTATCTTTAACTGATCAACATATGTTTTTACTTGTGTCTTGAGGCATTGGATTTTTTCATTAATAAATGTTGATGCCTTTATCAGTTAATTCAGTAATAAGGATGTCATTAGTTCCTTATTTTTGTTTCTCAGTGAGTTAGCTTCTTCCATGTACCCTTTTATTTGAGTTTCAAAGAGTTATCTTCTAGTCGAAAATCATACCTTTTCTTCTTTAGATTGTGAATACTTCTTTTGTAGCTCCGTATTTTCCATCTTCAACTTATCCAATGCTTGATTGATTTCTTTGTTTCATATTTAAGGTAGCATTTTCATTGCTTAATGTATCCATTCAAGCTGTGCGTGATGTGCAAGTGAACTTTTGGCTTAGCCTCTTTCTATGGAACTCCTTGATAACTACTGCTTGCATGATGCAGAACCATGGGAGATGGCTTTCCTGTACTTCTAATTGGAGCAATAGGCACTTGAGCTTGAGTCTCTCCTTCTAGTTGTTCTTCTCGTTTCGGATGTACTATAGCCTTTACTCCTTCCAATTTTCTTTGTGAATTCTGAATTGTGGGATATCATTTTTTTTAATATTGAATTCATTGATGGGTATTGGCATTCGTAGGACTTCATCATGATCTTTCTCATCTTCATATTCTATTTTTATGGTTGACTCGCAGCTTCCTAATGATCCATGAACTAATCAATCTTATCCCATCAACCATCATCGTTTATACCAATATTTAAATGAGCATTGAATGTAAATCAATCATCATTATTTTCCAATTCCAAACTTGGGCTGGAATTTTCTAGGCAGAACTCCTTATAGTGACTCTTCTTTGATAATCTTTTACCTCCTTTTTTTTTTGGATTTTGACTCACTCATTTGTTGATAATGGTGATCTTGCATGATAAGGTTTACCTGTCCTTCCATGTATGCATGCATGGCTTTGGGGACCTCTTCTAAATGTGCCTCTATAATCGATGGTGGTTGAGATAGAGTTGATGTGGGAAATATATGGAATCTTTTTGTTGAAGGTGTGGTTGCCACTTCTTCACATTCTCTAACTCTTTTGGATCCTTTCCTTTTTGTCTATACGGTCAGTGTAGTGTTGCCATTCAAGAATTTTCTAAGTCCACTTTGTTTCTTTGCATTGAATAGCCTCTCTTGTACATATGGCTTCAAATTTATTTGATTATGTTTTTCTTTTCTCCGTGAGAAAGCAATTGAGCTACCACCTTTTGTGGAGTTGTGTATCTATGCATATTTGAAAAGAAAAAGTGTTGACAAATAAGGCACACTTCTTCCTCTATATTCCTCTATTGATATCCACAAAAGTACATTTTTTGGCCTCATCATTCTCATCCTTCAAATCTACAATTCCATCTTTCACCCATCCAAATGCTTCTTTAATTAGTTTGTGTGTGAATCGAATGGTTCTCCAATTGCTCTGTAAGCCCATGACTCTTGCCTCTGGCAGTGATGGATTATTTGATGTAGAATGTAAGGTATTCATCACCTATGTGCATTGTTGAAAATAGGTTTGTAAAAAGGAAGCTTCAATTAAGCTTTCATTCTTGCCGTAGTTCATGTTTCGAAGGTTCTGGGCATCTCATGTAGAACTCAAAAGTTTTGAATCATCATTGGGAATTGATGTTCATGATCCATAATGTGTATGGTGATCAACAAGAGGTGAGTTGTAGCTCAATGATGAGTAGCACCTCCTTTAATGTCAATCCGGGAAGACGTGAGGATGGTATGAAGACCTCGAGCAAGTGGCGGCACAAGTGCGTGAGTGAGAAGCATACAAGCATGCACACACATACACACACGCGCGCACACACGGCAAGACAAAGAGAGAGGATCAATGGAGTGCTTTAGATTACTTTCACAAGCTCTTACAAGTTCGTTTCAATTACAATCTCACCCCAAAAATGAGCTCTCTAGCTCTTTTTATAGTTTTTGACTAGCTTTTGGCCCTGTCCAGACCTAGTGTCCGGCCTAGTTAAAAATTAGGTTCCAGGGCTTATTTGAGGGCTCAAACGAAGTCTAAAAATTATGAAATTTGGTACGATGGTACTTCTAATACTCCTCAAGCTCGAGGACTCCTCGGCTTGCACAAAATGGAGTCTAATCTACCAAAAACGGGATTTACAATGTTTGTGTAGTGATTAAAATCACTTGGGTTGTACATAATCTATGGGAAAAAATGATCTGGCCTTGTTGCCGTATTGTGCATGACTCCTTTATTGCTTTGTATGCCAACACTCCCCCCTTCCTAGCGTCTGTCGCCCCTGACAGACCTTTGTTCCCTCGGGTGGTCGATGTAGTATTGGATGACATTGGTGGCCAGTTCATGTTCTCCTATCCTTAAGCCTCTTGCTAGATCGGCTTCCAATGCCTCCCAATTTATTGCACCGGGGGTCTCTGGTTGCGGGGTGGTGTAGTACTCTGAATACATTGCTTGTTCACAAGCAAACAGTTGAAGCAGATGTGTCGGCTTTGGCGCGAAAATCTCCGAGTGGTACTCCCAGAACCCTGATCTGAACATTTCTTCGAAGGTCTGTTTGTAGCAGGCGGGGAGGTATTTGATGCGTGCATGCCAAGCGTAAGCCACACGGATACTGGGGGTGGTGCTCATGTCATACACCAAGTCGTAATTTCCATTGCTAAACCCCGGAAGGCGTACCTGTGGTGCGGCTGCATTTCTAAAGGTCTTCAGCACCACTTGCATCATATCTAAGATTTTAAGCATCATTTGCGCTGCTACATCTTGCATGGGCTTCAAGCGCGGCATCCAGTGGCGAATGGTCCCCATCATATATGCTACCGATGGTGGTCCTTGTGGTGGCGCGATGTACGGGTAGTTCAGCCATTCCTTGCATTGCGCATTGTTCTGTACCTTGATATTAAATGCCTTCCACGACCTGCGGCGGGGGACTGGACCGTAGCATGGGTTGTACAGGAGGTGCAGCGGCGCGCTGTTCCATGTGCGTAGCATTTCTGGATAAGTCTCTAAAAGTTTCTGCCGCCATGTTGGTTGACGAATCTTGCCTTTTCGCACCTCTGGAGGAAGGTCTTCGGGTTGAAATTGGGTCGCAAAAGTAGGAATCTGACCCGTGACTCTTTGTATTTCAGCATTATAATCAGCCAGGAGAATGTAATATGGTCTGTACTGGAGTTCCGATGAGAGGATCAGGCGTCTCGATGACAAGTTCTTGAAGTAATCTGATTGTAAAACAGTCTCCTCTATGACCCTCATAGCCTGATTTTGCACTACAGTGCGCTCTTCATGCGAGGTCCCTATTTCCTCCACTTGTCGTAACCATGGCGGCCGTGGTGCCTCGAACGTGTCCTGCGCTTCTTCTGTTTGTTGGCCTCCTGGGAATGGTTGCGGATCATATTCTTCATCAAACGTTTGTTCCACAGGAATTTGCACAACTTCTTCGTCCGTGGGAGCCTCCGGAGGGGAAGATGGCCTCTCATATTGTAGTAGGCGTGTCTGCAATTCAGTTACCTGTTGCTGGAGATCTTTTATGGCCTCTGCGTCGGAGGGAAGTGAAGCTGCAGAGGGGGTGGTTGGAGGGGTAGCTGTTAGGCCTTGTTGGTGTTCCTGCTTCAGTTGTCCTAGCTCCTCCGATAGCTTATCATGTGCTTCGAGTAGCATGGCATAATCTTCCAATATAATCTTGATATTATCGGGGGTCACTGCTTGAAACTTGGATGGGCTGATGGGTGCCCCCGGTGTGCTCTCAATAGCTGCCTCCAGGTTCTCTTGATTTTGTATTTGCAGACGTCTGTTCTCTTCCTGAGCAGCCGCAAGATGGCGTTTAAGTAGCGCCATATTTCGCTGAAGTTTTGAGTTGCGTTCCAGTTGTGTCCGTAGGTGACTTTCTACCACCTGCACTGCTTCCTGATCTACGTTCTGTAGCTGTACTTCCAATATATTATGGGCGTCTTGGAGGGTTTGGAACTGTGTGTGGAGGCGAGCATTCTCCTCTTCTAGTACCGCAAGGCGGAGCTGTAGTGTCACTGAGTGCTCTTGCAGGCGTGCGTTTTGTTGCTGGAGCTGAATGTAATCTGTTCTTAAATTTGATATACAAGCCAACATGGTGTCCAATGCATTACCTATAGATGAGTGGGGGGTGTTTACTGTGGAAGATGCATGGGAAGGGAATTGGGGAAGGGAGACAGTGAATGATGTGTCTACGAAAGTTGTGTGTGTGGGTGAAATTGGTGGAGGGGGAATGGGAGGAGGTGAAACCGTGGGTGGAGGTGCCGTGGGTGGTGAAATGTCCATACCTTCAGGAGTGGGTGTTAGTGTGGGGCCTGCCATATACACTGGTATGGTAGGTGGTGTGTGTGTGGAAGTGGTGAATAGGTGTGAAGTGGGGTGGGGAGCTGAAAAGACAGGGAATGGTTGAGGGCCTGGTTGAAAAGCCCTAGCAAAGATGTCCTGGAGGGATTGTAGAAATGGAGAGAGGGATATCGGGGGTTGGGGTCGTAAATTTGAGGAGGGTGGAAAGGGTGGCATGGTAGTAGGGAAACCCATGAATGTGGATCTGGGGTCAGGATGACCCGTGGCTGAAGGCATTGGGGATGGTTGTCCTAGGGCAGGCTTGGGAAGGGTTTCGGTGGGTTGTGTAGTGATGGGGTTTGCTTCAAAGGTCGGGTTATCAGTGGTAGAGAATAGGGTGGCACTAGAGATGGGAGTACGAAAGATGAAGGTTGGGTCAGTGGGTTGAGTGGTCGATGGGATTTCCACTGTCTCTGTTCTCGGAGGCGATGGTGGGGGAGTAGGTGGTAGTGGTTCGGTGGACTCCTCATGGGTGGCGGGGTGCTGTTGACTAGCTGTTTGGGAGGTTGGTGTAGTAGTTGGCTCCTCTGCAACTGTAACGGGAATTTGGATATTTTTACCTGAGCGAGGCCGTGTCTGGAACCTTCGTGGGTCATATTGAACTGAAGGCCTCTGAATGGCAGTGCGCACAGCTTCTACAACTCCATATGTTTCTGCCATCAATAAGAGACCTTCCCTGTACTCTGAGTCAACTCCCGCTTCTTCCAACAACTGAGTCATAAGTACTCTGCTGCTCTGTTCAGTGAGTAACTGCTGCGATCGCACTCTTTCCATAATCTGATACAGCCTTCGGAGTTCTGCTGTATATGCTGGGGCTTCAGTGGTCTCTTCTTCATATGCTTCTTCTTCTTCCGGTTGTCCGTGTTGTTGACTTTGCTGAGCGTCACTCCAATGGACATGTCTACCGTCTGTAGACTTTCTTCTTCTCCGCGAGGATGTGCCCTGCTCCTCTGCCTCTGAATAAAACTCCACGTCAGAGAATTGTGTGCTTTGTAGGAATGCTTCGAAATCCTGGGGGTCCAGTCCTTCAGCCTCTCCAGTGGCAGCAAACTCGAATTCAGGTGTAACCGGAGGAGCCGATGGGGTGGGTTGTGTCGTAGTGTCAGATTCCGACCTGGGTATCCTAATGGTAAAAGGAGGTACAGTGCCCTCCCTTAATGGTGATGCCTCAGGAGTAGTCAGGACTTCCCTTGTCTGGACACACGGAATCGCGCCCCTCATGCGCTTGGACTGATGTGTGGATGTCTTGAGCCTTTTAAACATTTGTAATTGTGCCCAAGTTAAGGCACGCTCAATGGGGACATCATATGCCAAGCATCGGTAAATGATGCGTGTGATTGCACAGCATCCGTTCACCACTAATTTCCTAGAAGCCCGTTTGTTCGCTTCATACAACTGATCTATAATCCACACTGGTAGCTTAATAGGTAGCGCACCTGCTTCCGCCAAGTAGAGAGCAAACCAGATCTTCTTGTGTGGTTGCGTGAATCGGTCTTGACCGGGGAAGGCGAAATGTTGCATGCACATGCGGAGAGGGATGGACACATTTGGGGTGAGGGCTGCCATGTCTTTCAGTTTCACTACTTTCCTGTCCTTCATGTTGTTGGGAACGAGAGCATCCTTTTCTGAGGGTACATGCGTGCCATGCATCTTTAAAGCATCACTCACTAGCTCCACAGTAAGCTCAAACCTCTTCAACTCGTTGTTGCCCAGCAATGAAGGGAGAACAAATGATCCGGGTTGGTCCTTATCTTCATTAGCTTGTAATGTGGAGACCAAATAGTAACATCGGAGGAGATCGGGTTTAGGTAGTGGGGCTTCAAAATATTCCGCCAATCCTGCTCGTTGCCATATGATCTGTAGATCTTCTGTGTTCTGTACAGTCTCGAACTCTTTGGAGAAAAATTGGAATCGCACCCATGATCTGTCATACTCGCATTTAGACTCCCAGATATACTTGGCCTCTCCTAATGGACCGGGCATGCCATTGAACCAATGAGAGTTGGCATGAACTCTTTCCGTGATTCCTGTAGGTGGGTCTGGCACCGGGAGTTGCTGAAGGTGTTGCATCTCCACTGGTCGTTCAGTCGGGGGCACGTCCACAGGTAGGCTATCCACATCAATTCCTGCAGTAAGTATCCCTACTTGTGAGCCCGAACCTGTCGCTTCTGCCATTTTACTGTTTGCCTTCTGATTCTGTGAGAATATAGAAGCATGTGTTAACATCGTAATGGACAGACTAAATCCGTTCCTGTCCCCGTTACAACATTAACATGAGGTATATGGTGAGTTAGTGGTTAGTAAGTGCACGAAGACAGTGAGTGTAGTTAACGTTTGTGTATTCCTAGGAGACTAATGCCGTTAGTAAGTGGGGTGAATTTACAAATCGGGGTCAGGGGGTTTATTACAGATCTTAGACTGCCAAATGCAGTGGATGGGCTTTGCTTTCGGTTTCGTAGAGACTCCAGAGAGCTGTGTCGGTATCGCTGTTTGGGAGTGGGGCCTTTTAGGGACCCACTTATAAGTGATTACATGCATGCTCATGGGTCTTGGTGTGTTCCTAAGTGTTGAGCACGAGGGAATACTGGTTGTACTCGTAGATGGGTTATGCTGCATAGGTTGTGGCCTTGGTGTAACTACTTGTGCCCTCAAGCAAGTCTTAGGCACCCAAATTTGTCTAGATTGTGGGCTTGCCTTCATCGACTTCTTGGGCACCCAAATAGATTTTACTTTAGCAGAAGAATTTCTGACAGACTTCTTATTAGCGTCGTGTTGTTGGTTACTAATAAGAGGCTTTGCCCGTGTAGTTGTCGGTGGTGCACCCGATCGTTCGCCTTTCCGCACCCACACCGGGTTTATTTTCTGGGACATTCTGCTGCGCAGGTACTTTTGATCTCGGACATAGGTAGTACTCGGCTTCTTCTGCTTGTGATCCGCCTTTGGTTGCTGCCTCCTTCTGGCCTTTGGAAAAGAAGGGAGTTCCGTTGCATCCCTGACTCCTTTTTTGCAAATATCATTCCTCTGCAACACAGGGTTTTGAACAAGAACAGCATGGTCATCTTCATGTGTACCCCTGGAAGGACCAGGAGTCTGTGCCTTTCCTAGCTCCTTGAGTGCTCCATTGTCTAATTCTACTGTGACTCGACTATGATTGAGCCAAACCTGGAGAAGTCCACTTCTTAGGTTTAGATTGACTGCTTGGTCATAGATCCAATCCTGACCCAAGACGAGAGGTTCAGTGAGATCCTCATCTTGACACACTAGTACTTTAACGGTCATTGCCTCATCGTGAATGTAGAGGGGAAGTTCCACCTCGCCCATGCAAGGGGTTTCCACGCCTCCCAATCCTATGAGATATGCTTCCACAGGATTGACAGTCAATTGTAATTCTTGGCAGTAAGACAATTTAACAGCACTAGTGGCTGCACCTGAGTCAATCAAGGCTCTTACGGTCCTTGCACTCTTTCCTTGTCCTATATCTAAGGTTACGAAAGGACGTCTATCAATTATCCTATGCGAGCTTGTTCCTGCAACTTCACACATGGCCATAGGAAATCCTTGGTCTGCATAGTCATTCGCTCCAGGCTGATCTCTACCTTGCCTTCGTAATTTCATCCTTCTGATGCGTTCTAAAGCTTCAGCTTGAGCTTCTTCTCTAACTCGCTTTTCTTCCTCTTTGCGTTTTTTAGCAGTGTTGAGTCGACTGAGCATTTCCTCCGTGAGGGGTTCTTGATACAACTTGACTCTGCATCCGCTAATATAGTTTGGGAGAACATTACCCTCTAACGTGGCTAGTTGTACTGCTCCGCTCGTGGAGATCCTATTGATGATCATAGGTCCGTAGCCTCTCTTTTCTAGCTTCCTCGCGTGTTGTTTTAGTGTATAGACTAAAACTAAATCTCCTGCTTTCAAGCCCTTATCCTTCACATGGGCATCAAAATATGCCTTCTGTCTCTTCTTGGCTGCATATATTCCTGCAGCGGCTCTCAGTCTTGTTTCCCCTAATCGTTCAAGGTCAAAGATCCTAGAGGAGAGCTCATGACCTGTCCATTCGTGCTCTTGTGCTACTTTCAATGTAGGGATCAAGAAGTCCAAAGGTAACACAGCGTTTTGACCGAATACCATCTGAAAGGGGGTGGCTTGGAGTACCGTTTTGTAGGCAACTCGGTATGCCCAAACAGCATGGTGTAGCTGTTTGTCCCAATCAGAGCGTTTAGTGTTCACTAATTTCGTCAGTACATTGCATAAAATCTTATTAGTGCTCTCAGCTTGTCCATTAGCTTGAGGGTGATAAGGGGCAGACTTCTTGTGTATTACCAAGAATTCTTGGAGTAGATTTTCAATCACTTCGTTCAAGAAATGAGTGCCTCTATCACTTACAAGCTCTATGGGTAGCCCATATCTCGTGAATACATTCTCAAACAAGAATTTGGCAGTTGTTTGAGCATCGTTCTTGGTTGTAGCTTTTACCTCAACCCACTTGGTGAGATAATCTGTTGCCACAATGATGTATTCCGCATGAGAACCCTTAGCTGGGGGATTAATAGGACCTACGAAGTCTATTCCCCACTTAGAGAATGCACGTCCACCCATCATAGGTTTCAGTGGCATCTCATCTTTGCGTATAGGATACTGAGTCCTCTGACAGACATCACACCGTTTCACATAGGTATGTGCATCCATGTGAAGGGTAGGCCACCAGAAGCCCGCAAATAGTATCGCTTTGATCACCCGATCTGGTCCAAAGTGTCCTCCTGCTACCCCTTGGTGAGCAGTTTCCAAGATCTTGAGATATTCACTTTCATGGACACACAGCCTCAGGTAACCATCCTTACCGCGTTTGTATAGATTATCACCAATGAGTGAGTAATCCAAGGCTTCTTGTTCTAAACTCCTTTTCCTAGCCAGAGTCATGTCTGGGGGGAAAGTGTTTGTCCTCAGGAATGATACTAGTGGTTCGCTCCAATCTGGCACAATGGATACTTGATAAAGAGTGGCATGTTCCACTGGTGGTTTAGTGCAACAGATTGGGCATTCCTTGCACAACTTTTGGACATCAGCTTCCATAGTTGGCCAATGCACTCCGAATCTCTTTAGAGTCTGCAAAGTTCTTTGCTTTGAATGGTGTTGCTCTAGTGCACCTACATGTGCTAATTGCAACCATTTAGAGTACTCATCCTCTTCTACGCAACAAGCCAAGATCCCTTGGTCTGTGTGCTTGTACATGCTTCCTGCCATGATGTGGTACTTCTGGGCTTTTACAACCTCTCTATTCCGTGTGTTTACGACTGGATGATTAGGCCCGTAGGTCAATACTGGTACCAATGGCTTAGCCCACTGCGGTATAACTTCCAAATTAAACAAGTAAGCATCAGGAAGGTCATCTGACACTCCTTGTGGGGCTTCTCCCGATGTGAGCCTAGAGAGATGATCTGCTCTCAAGTGAGTCCTACCTTTTCTTACCACAACCTCAAAGTCATATTCCATTAGCAAGAGAAACCATCTTACTAATCTTCCTGTATTGCATGGCTTGTTTACAAGATATAACAAAGCCTGGTGATCAGTAAAAAATTTAAACTTATTTGCAAGCAAATAGTGTCTAAATTTTTTGACTGCATAAACCATGCCTAATCCTTCGCGCTCCGTAGTGGTGTAATTCCGTTCAGCCGCATTCAATTGTCTACTGGCATAGGCAATTGGAAGATCCATATTACCTTCACCAGTAGGTTGTGCGAGCACACATCCAATAGCATAATTGGATGCATCCACGTGAACATGGAATGGCTTATTCCAATCTGGTGTGGTCAAGATTGGTGCTGAACACAATCTTCGTTTAAGTTCTTGGAAGGAATTCTCACATTCATCCGTCCACTCAAAGTTTGTCAGAAGTCCGTACATGGGCTTTGCAATGACAGCATACATGTGTATGAATCGTCGATAATAACCACAATGCCCCATGAAAGCTTGTACTTCCTTGACATTCTTTGGCCTAGGTAGCTCTGCTATGGCTCTCACTTTTTCTTCATCGGTAGATATGCCATTCTTTGACACTATATGTCCTAGGATCTTGCCTTGCTTGACCATGAAAACGCACTTTTCTGGGTTCAGGCAGACTTGGTATTCTCTACATTTGTCAAAGATTTGTCTGAGTTCAGGAATATGAGTTTGTCTAATGTTGGAATGAGCACAAAGATCATCAACATAGACTTCTAAACTCTTCCTCAGGAACTCCTTAAACACATGGCACATCAGCCTTTGGAAGGTAGCTGGTGCATTGGTAAGCCCAAATGGCATTACTCTAAAAGCAAAAATGCCCCATTCTGTGGCAAAGGCTGTCTTATGCTGATCCTCTGGAGCTATGGCTACTTGATTGTAGCCAGAAAATCCATCAAGGAAGCTGTACACTTCCTTGCCTGCCACTCTTTCTAAGAGATGTTCTGTGATGGGAAGCGGATAGTTATCTCGAATCGTGGCGGCATTAACCTTTTTCAAGTTAATGCACACACGCAGTTTGCCATTCTTTTTGGGCACCACTACGATGGGGGACACCCATTCAGTGTGCTCAATTTCGTAGATAAATCCAGCTTCAACCAGTCTATCTATCTCTTCTTTGATCTTAGCAGCATAATTATCGTTATATGTATAAGGCTTTTGCTTCGAGGGTTTAGCATCTAAGGTCATGGGAATAGTGTGTGAGCATATGTCTGGGTCAACCCCTTTCAAATCCTTGTAACTCCAAGCGAATACATCTCTGTATTCTCTTAGCAAGGCAGTCAATTCATGCTCTTCTTCTTCTGTCAGGTCATGGCCTATATACGTGCATCTCTCCTCTCCTTCTTCTATGGCCACTACTATTTTCTTAGTAGTTTCTTTGTTATCATAGGCCTCTCCTGATTGTGCCTCTCGTTTAGGCATTCTTATCATGACTCTCCTGTCATCTATCTCATACTTCTTAAAATTTTCGGGGACCTCAAACAAAGATTCTTCCTCTTCTGGTGAGGCTTCTCTTTTTTTTCGTTTCTTTCCTTCTTCCTTCGGGGTCACATGTGTTGTTAATCTTACATTAGTTGTAACCTCTCCATGCCTCTGGGGTTGAACTTCTACTTCATGGAAGTATTCTTCATCTGATGCAAATGGTGGGTCCATAATGATTGACTCTAGATCGGAGTCACTTGCATCCTCAAATGCATCAGGGCTAGGCTCGCATTCTTCTAGAACTGCCTCTCCCATGATTGGCTCTATGGAGAAGACTGAAATATCATAACCATCCTCATCACAGTGAGGTGTCCATTGTTCTTCGTTGATGGCTACGTCCATTGTTGCTAAGATTTCTGCCCAACCGTGAGGTTCAAATTCTTCGTCTGGAAAAACTACAGGTGCATAGGCTGGGTCTTGGATCGATCTATGGGTTTCTTTCGCACCTACCTCTCTGGCCTTTTCTCTCTTCTCTTCCTCTACTGCTACCTTGCACATCCATAAGTGGGTGTCTTCATGCATCCATGAGGATCCAGATTCTATGGAATGCACAGATTCTGTGTCATCTTTAGCTCTATGGATGGGATTCCACTGGATAGGAGGGACATCTCTATGAGAATAATCCTTGAGATTGACTTTGGTCGTAACACCCAAGTGTTGCAAATACAAGGAGTTGGTTCCCCAATCCTGTACCACTTGCAACTGTCGCATAAATGGTCTTCCTAAAATCATCTCATAAGCATGATTTTTGCTGAAGTCACATATAGCAAAGCTATGCTCAAACTCAACACCACAAGTGGTGAGAGTTATTCCTTCCAGCAATCCTAGGGGTCTCTCTATGTGACCATCGGCCATTTGCAATTTCATTCTCGTCGGCCTGAGTGCCGGCTTGCCCCAACGCTTCCAAAGGGAAGTAGTGGCAATTGCAACTCCTGCACCTGAGTCTAAAATTGCCTTGGTGGTGTACTCTTGGTAGGTGATGGGAAGATAGGTGTTCCCTTCTTCGCCTTCACACATATCCCCTATCTTATCCAAGGGAATTTCTGGCACTGTCCTATGGGATCCTACCTGGGAACGAGGTTTTGCTATCTCTGGTACTTGTTTGGCTACATGTTTCCATAATTCAGGTCTAACCTTGAGTAGCTCTTCTAACTTGAGATTACATTGCACGTTAGTGTTCTTCACTACCTCTGTGTTCCTAGGTATGACTGAGTCGTCGTTCCTTACCATGACTGTGGGTGCTCTCATACATGTGGACTTTGCTTCCCAAGGGCCTGTGAAGTGGGGTAACTCTTGTATGGAATTCGACTCAAAGTCTAATCTCTCGTGAGACTGAACACTCTCATGCTCCCCGTAAATAGATGGGATGTCTTGTGGGAATTGGTCGTGTGCATCATCCACAAGTTCAAAAGGAGGGGCGACCTCGCTTTCGTTATCCCATTTGTCTTCTTGAATCTCTCGTAGGAAGTCTGGTGCAAACCGATTCATAGAAGAAGAAGTGTCTGGCTCCGTAGAATTGGGCGCATAAGCAACCTGTGAAGGAGGGCTGATTCTATTGTTGATTCTCTCCTCGTTCTCGCAAATGGCTGGAGCACAAGCTTCTTGGGGAGGATTACTTATTCTATTACTTTTCCGAACAGGCTCACACATCCCCTGAGAAGGAATGGAGGCAACCTGTGGAGGTACTTGAGCTTTCGAGGGAGGCTCATCTGCCTTTTGGGGGGGGAGATAAGCTTCTTGAGGAGGCCCACGGGCTTCCTGAAGAGGCTGGCTCACCCGTTCTCTTGCCCTTTCCTTTCTTTGAGGGGTAGGTTCCTTTTCTGGCTGTGCTATTGGCCTCTCTATTCTTTCTAAGGAGGGGAAGTTGTCCGGTTTAGGGGCCTTGGCCACATACACTTCTGATTGAGAATGATTCCTGTTTTTGCTTGCTTTTTCTTGGTCTTGATTTTTTTCTTCCTTGTCAGATCTTGCAATTATCCTCTCTAACTTCTCTAGGAATCCATCCAAGTGTAATTGCGTTTTGGCTGAGCCTGAGTAGTTGAAAAGGCGACTGGCTTCAAACATAGTCTGAGCCAATGCGACCATTTTCGCGCATAGTTTTGTTCTTTCTATCTCTAGGTCAGCTCTAGGATAGCACTTGTCATGATCCGTGACGTTTGGCCCTTCTTGGATTCTGGCCTGATATGCCTTAAGCATCATGTCTATGTCTTCGGGAGTGGGATCAGCTAATACTGATCCTGTTTGGGGTGGCGGGTGGGTTGCGTGGGCTGTCTTAGAGGGTGAAGGGATGGAGGGTGATGGGGATGGTAGCGGTGGGAATGTGTGAGAGTGCGGTTGAGACGTGATCTCTATGATTTTAGCCTTGGTTTCTCGTAGACTTTCCTCAAGTTCACTCATCTTCTTTGCCCATTGCCTTTTCATGCGTTCGCGGCTATCTTTCCAAGCTCTTGTTCTCTTTTTATTTTGGCTCTCAGTATCGCTAGCATCTAGGCTCTTTTCCTGGCCTACCCCTTGGTTTTGCTGCAATGCCTGAGCCCTAGTGACTACCTGCACTGGTGCAGTGGAAGTGACACTTCCTGAGGAGTCTACCACTAACCCAACAACGTTGATAGGGGTGATTTTAGGCATGCTATTGGGGTTCTTAGGGCAATCTCGTAAGAGATGCTCTTTTCCGCAGTCTTGGCAAAAGCCTTGGATAGTCACGGACTGGGTTTGCGTAGGTGGAGGCAAGGGACAATCACGAATGAGGTGATCTCCTTGGCATCTGTAGCACGGTCCTCTAGGAAATGGTGGTCGTACTTGCCTAGGTTGAGGTCTAGGGTTGGGGTTTGTATACATGATGTTCGTGTAATCTGACTCCCAACTAGGTTCGTTCGGCTCTTCACCATAGTAGGACTCTCCATGTTCTGGGGACTGCATGTAGTAAGCCTGGGGGCTATCCACATGGGTAGAATCAAAGCTATGGTCACTTGGGTCATTTTCAGAGATCAAGGATGTTACAGGGACTATAGCTCTATTCAGGTTCTCTTCTGCAGCAGTATACTTTACCGGAATCACATTAGCTGGGGCAGGGGGTTGTTGTGCTAGCACAGGCTGAGGCCTTTGTTGGGCCTGATACTGTGGTTGGTAGGTTTGTTGGGGTCTGGCATATTGTGGTGGTGGATTTTGGTTCTGGTATCTGCCTTGTTGGTAGGGTTGCGGATAGGGTTGCCTAACTGCCTGCTTGTTGTATGGGCAGTCTTGTGCGGTGTGATTGGTGTATCTCCGTTCTATGGTGCAGTACTGGCTACTAGGGTTTACTTGGGGTTGAGCCATAATGGGACAGAAGTTCGCCATATGGTCACCACCGCATGTATAGCACCTTTTCACAGGGGCAAACCTTGGGATTTGTTTGCTAGTTACACCTAGTTTCTGAGCTACTTTTTCGGCAAGTTCTTCAATTGATGTGGCTTGTGTGGAAGATTGACTAGATGCACTATCTGAATCTTTGTAAATTTTGGACAACTCTAGCTCTTCTCCTAGGTTATCTTCAATGTCAATGCACATACGTACACATTCTTCTATAGTCCTAGGGTCTTTCAAATACACATAGGATCTCAATTTTGGGCTCAGCAATCCATCAAGGAATAAGGCTACTTGTTTAGCAGATGTGGGTAACTCCGAAATAGGGCACCTTTCCAGATATTGTCTAAACCTTCTTCCGGCCAATCTGACAGTCTCTTGGGGGGTCTGTTTGAAGCTGTGGATCAATGAGGAGGTATTGTGTCTTATGCCGCTCTTAGAGAACTCTACAATGAATGCCTCTAGGAGTTGGTCTATGCTCCTGAACTGACGCTCATCTAATGGCTGAAACCATGTAAGTGTCGTGTTCCTAAGGGTTAGACCGAAGGCATTGTACTGCGTGAACAGATCTTCCACTTGTTCAGCTCTCAAGACTTGCTTGAACTCTGCCACATGATCATAGGGATCTCCTGTGCCGTCAAAGTAATTCTTCATGGACTTAACTAGCTGGGTGGGTCTCAAAGTTCTTGCGTGCTCTCTAGGTCTTGGCAGAGGGAATCCATCTACATTTCTTTGGTTCCTGTGGGCTCTATGTATCTCAGGAGGTTCTACCCTATTCGTCTCTGTTCTCGTTCTTTCTCTGCCTACAGGGTTGGCAAAGCTTACTTCCGGTCTATCTCTACTTCTGTCTCTTTGCGTACCATGAGCTTGGGAAGTTCCCGCCCCAGGGTGACCATAGGATGCATTTGATCTTGGTTGGGGAAAAATAAATTCACCCTTCCACGTGTAGGCATGCCTATCATTTTCTGTCACCACGAAGATCCGTTCTGAAGCATGATCTAAATAGGTCACTCTGCCTGGGCTATCCGGATCCTTAAGCTCATAGATCATGATATTTCCTATGTCTGTTGGCTGATTAGACTTATACCTCCAAAAGGCTTCATCAGTTTCTCGATTGAGGAGCAACTCTATGCTCTTGTTGTCTTGGGGGACCCATTCAAGCGTGATAATCCTAGTGAGAACTGATTTACCTCGAGGGGTTCTAGGTTCTGCACCCATGTTCCCTTGTTCCAGGTCACCTAAGTCCGCTTCTGAGATTACATTCCCAAAGTCATCTGTCCTATCAGGATGACTAGTGACTACATATATAGTTCCTTCTTTGTCCAGGTATGCACCATTTTCAAACTTGACAGCTGGGTGTTCTAGTCCAATGGATTGATCAGGGTTTTTAATCTGGACCACAGATCTTCCTAAGCCGTCCTCATAGATGCTAGCACCTAATCGGTTGGTCCTCAGGTACTCCAACTGTGTTTTGTAAGGGCCTTCTACCCTGTACAAGTAGGGCACTCCTGAACTTCCCGTAGGTTTGTCCATGCCTTGAGACATCTCTGACTCACTGGTCTCAGAGCGAGGGTAGTTCGAGTGGTGGCTCAACTGCTGGGCCCAGGACCTAGCAGTGTGGTTGACACTAGCCTCTGAAGACCTAAGGCTTTGTCTCTCTCTTACTAGGTGTCGTCCTGATCTAAGGTTCATATGCCTAACTGATTGGCCCAAATTTTTGCCCAGAGTACAACCTCGTTGCCGATCAATTGGTACCAGTCACTTGATTCTTTTTAGTTATTCCTCGTGTTTAAAGTCTTGTCTGCTATTACGTCGTCAGGAATACTTGAATGTTCTTCGTACTTTCAGGTTGATCGTTCCACGTTAGGTTCTTTCCTTTATGTTGTCGACAGTACAGAGATTAAGTTTTTAGCTTGAACTTGAGTTTTTAGGTAGTCTTCAACTTGATAGTGGCCTATCGTCGCCCTGACTTACTCCTACTTCTAATCGCTCTTAGCCTAGGCTAGGAATTGACGAAGAGGAGTTGAGAATATTCCGACCTTTCTTGCCGAACTTTGCTCTTTAGTGCTCGAGAAGTTGATTCTCAAGCGTGTGCCACACCCTTGCTTGGATACTCTCAATTGCTTCTCAATAGGCCTGCATAAATCCCAAGATTAGCTCCAAGTAGACCTTTCAATTGACAGACAATTTATTTCAGACACTTTTTTAATGACCCTTATTCCCCCTTTTGTATTGTTAGAAATTTACTCTAGAGCTCCCTTGGTGTTCCTACCCCTCAGTATGTCAATTTCCAAATATCCTATCTGAAAATCAACGCATTATTCTTATAAAAAACAGTTGAGGGCGTGTAGTATATGTCACGAGCTTTCCGACAAGCCCTAGAGCTCAGAAAATGGATTTCGTATGAAAAAGTTATGACCGTTCAGGGTTTAGGGGGTTAAATAGACAAACAGATACTATCAGGGATTTTAATGCATTTTCTAAGGCCTTTGTAAGTAGATGAGTACATGAAAGTGCAAATATGCCCAAAATTTAGCCTAAATTTACCAAAAATTCACCCTTAATTTTTGCCGAAAATGCCTGTCTATCGCGATAGACGGTGTCTGTCGCGATAGACACAATCTATCGTGGGGGCTGTCTGTCGCGATAGACGGTGTCTGTCGCGATAGACAGTGTCTATCGTGGATTTCTGTCTGTCGCGATAGACGGTGTCTGTCGCGATAGACGCTGTCTGTCGTGAATTTCGGTCTGTCGCGATAGACGGTGTCTGTCGCGATAGACGGTATCTGTCGCGGATTCCTGTCTGTCGCGATAGACGGTGTCTGTCGCGATAGACGGTATCTGTCGCGATAGACGGTATCTGTCGCGGATTCCTGTCTGTCGCGATAGACGGTGTCTGTCGCGATAGACGCTGTCTGTCGTGGATTTCTGTCTGTCGCGATAGACGGTGTCTGTCGCGATAGACGCTGTCTGTCGTGGATTTCTGTCTGTCGCGATAGACGGTGTCTGTCGCGATAGACGGTGTCTGTCGCGATAGACGGTATCTGTCGCGGATTCCTGTCTGTCGCGATAGACGGTGTCTGTCGCGATAGACTGAAAAAATGCAAATTTTTGAAAAACTTCTAGTGATCTAGAGTGCCCTCAAGGTGTAGGTTACAATGATAAACATGCATTCACAAAATGTTAAGATTTTCTGTCTGTCGCGATAGACAGAGGCTGTCGTCCCGGGACCTGTGCAGAGCCTGTCGTACCTGCGCACACTGCTGGGGATGATGGTACAGCAAAAAACCTGCAAAATAGCTCAGAAAACATGCAAAAACAGCACATGCAAGTTCGCTCTCTCGCTCTCTCTCACAAGTGAAATGAGGGAAATGAGGTGGAGGTGGGGATATAGTCAAAAAACTGAAATTTTCGCGATGATGGAGATGGACGTGGGAGATGGTGATGATGATGATGGTGAAGAAAGTAAAAGAAAATCGATGAGAGTGAAGAAAATACCTACAACTCCAACGCGTCAACTCTACGTCTTACCATCACACGCTCGTCCTCAAAGCTCGATCCCCGGCAACGGCGCCAAAATTTGGTGTAGCTCAATGATGAGTAGCACCTCCTTTAATGTCAATCCGGGAAGACGTGAGGATGGTATGAAGACCTCGAGCAAGTGGCGGCACAAGTGCGTGAGTGAGAAGCATACAAGCATGCACACACATACACACACGCGCGCACACACGGCAAGACAAAGAGAGAGGATCAATGGAGTGCTTTAGATTACTTTCACAAGCTCTTACAAGTTCGTTTCAATTACAATCTCACCCCAAAAATGAGCTCTCTAGCTCTTTTTATAGTTTTTGACTAGCTTTTGGCCCTGTCCAGACCTAGTGTCCGGCCTAGTTAAAAATTAGGTTCCAGGGCTTATTTGAGGGCTCAAACGAAGTCTAAAAATTATGAAATTTGGTACGATGGTACTTCTAATACTCCTCAAGCTCGAGGACTCCTCGGCTTGCACAAAATGGAGTCTAATCTACCAAAAACGGGATTTACAATGTTTGTGTAGTGATTAAAATCACTTGGGTTGTACATAATCTATGGGAAAAAATGATCTGGCCTTGTTGCCGTATTGTGCATGACTCCTTTATTGCTTTGTATGCCAACATGAGTGAATACGAGTTAATCATCCCTAAACCAATTACCAGATGCTTTTATGGTTCACTCTTAGGGCATTTCATTAACTTCCATTGGTTGTGTTGCCTCAAAATCTTTGGAAGCCATCTACACTTAAGCTCAATATATGGTTACCATGACATAGTACTTTTATTTCTCATAGTGATCATGCATTCCATATCCATCTTTTAAGTCCCCTCTCACAATGATTGATCTAATCATGATACCTAAAGATACATACTCTTTTCTTTTTTAATTGATGAAAATAAACATAAAATGGTTAGTCTTAGCCAAAGCAAAAGGTTAATAGTAGTTAGCAGAAATCCTATACTACTATAGTACAAGTGAAGACCTATTTCCTCAAAAGAAAATGTGCACCACTAAATAGTCTAGAGAAGCCATGTGCCAAATGTGAGGCATTGTAGTGTGGCCCTAATTTGCATACTCTAGGTGCATTCAGCTCATCATGAGTGGAATCCTAACATTGTTTCTACACATGTGTTGCCCAAGTGTCCTTTGGTCTCCAAATTCAGTATGTTTTTTAAAGCTCTCTTTTAAGCTTTCTTCAATGTTGGTTGGCGTGGTCCTGATGCTATGTCCTCTACTTTGACTTGCTAGATGTACTTGAATTGATTATATTGCTTCTTGGTTTCTTTGGCCTTTTTTGTGCGTGATTCTTTTGAAGTTTCAATGTATCCTTTGATTGCAATATAATTACATAATTGAATGTTTTAATTTCTTCTTTGACTTTCTCCTTTTCTTCCTTGGTATCCAAATTTGTTTTTTTTTCTTTAAGCTTCAACAAGTCGTTTGGCTAGCCATAGTTGGACTGTCTTTGAGTTGTTCAGTGACATGTTTTCATCCTTGAAATGTGAGGAGATGGTTGGATACACTCCAAAGATGAGGTGCTGTTGCAAAAATCTTGCTCTACACTTGCCAATGTAGCTTTAGATTACCTTAGTAGACAACTTTAGCTTCTCAAATATGTTGGATACACTCCAAAGATGAGGTGGTGAGGAGATGGTTGGATACACTCCAAAGATGAGGTGGTGTTGCAAAAATCTTTCTCTACACTTGCGAATGAAGCTTTGGAGTACCTTAGTAGACAACTTTAGCTTCTCAAATATGTTGGTGCAAATGAGCCCAAGCCTACATACTTGGACAATTTGCATTTATTTCATATATTCACATATGACTATTCCCTTATAAAAAACAATTTACTTTTATCCTTGTAAAAGTGCATATGTTAATTGCACTACTCACATGTGGAGTTAGGAGAATCAAATCTCAAATTACTTGATAGTTGATTGATGAGAAATAAAGTCCTAAAGTTTAGGATTCACTTTATGGTAAGTGCTTGAATTTGAATTTAAAAGTTGGCTCCAAATCCAAGCTATACAAATGGATAAAAATGTCACTTGAGATGAGCCCAATTTGGAGGTCATTTGAGAAGGTTTTATTGTGATTAATGAGATCATTTTATAGCTTAATCACTAACCTCACATTGTGCAGTTATACATTGCCAATAGCATTGTAATTCTATGTGATTTAATACATATACATTGATCTTATCTCTACTTCACTTCTCTATCAAGTTCATCTCAGAAGAGTGACATTTTTAGACTTGGTTCTCAGTTCATAGTTGATCATTTGATTTGATTTAAACAGGTATAGACTCAGCATACTGTCTAGTTTTCTCAATCTCGAGATATCTTCACAACTCTGCCTTTCTCAATCTCGAGATATCTTCACAACTCTGCTTACTAGTTCATTACCTTTGCTTTTCTCAATCTCGAGATATCTTCATAACTATGCTTACTAGTTTGCATACTGCTAAAGCCCAAAATTGTCGCGATCGTCTATTGATTTGCTAAACACAATTCTCACAGTAAACTTGATCATTTAAAGACATAACTTGTGATTTCTAGCTATCAAAGTCAATAAGATACTCCCAAAAGGAATCTGATCAATCGCTAGCAAGTTGGGAGCATTGTTCATTTTATTGAACATGTGTAGAGGCCAAAATAGCAAGTCATATCTCATAGTTGAACTTTTTGTTGAGAGTTCCATGCTCCACCCTTTTGTCCAAACCTAGATTCATTCTCATGCAAGCACTGATATCCCACATGCAAGGGAATTCTCCCAAACTCCATATAAGCAAGGCCTCCCTTCACTCCACACAAGTCATTCCACTCTAGCTCATTGTCAAGAGTGTGCTCCCACAACTCATGGAGTCACCATGCTCATAGAGCATCTCATGTAAGTCATTTCCATTTCCATTTTAATTCATTCATAATGTTTTGTTATCTTTTGTTCCTTCCTCCTTAGCGTGTTAGATTTTTGAATGTGATTATAGTAGGAGTAGTCCTTTTTCATTTCAACATGGTATCATAGCATAGGTTATTTTCTTTTTGAGTTTCAGTATGTGTTTCAATAACAAGTATTTCAATCTTAATCCCTCCCTCCCTCCCTTCAGATGTTTATAATACAAGTGATTTTAAACACTTCCCTTTTTTTTTCATTTTCATTTCATAGCTTTATGTGCTTATCGAAACCCTCCATCCCTCCTCTCCTATTATATGCAGAATAAGAATCTCCCTTAAGCACTAATGTAGATTGTTTGTTACTATTAGTACCATGTTTATTTTTTAATAATAATCCTAAAGTGCTTTTAAGCACTCCAATGGGGAGGCGTGTTCTATGCCAAGGTCTTGAAATATCAGATGACTACAGAGGTGATAAGAAAACACTTTGATTTTGGCTCATGAGGACAAGGATGTTGCTACTGTATCATGCATAGAATCTCTATTGATTCAAGAAGAAGGATAGTGCCAACCGCTAATCTGTATCGGTGGGCTGCACCATTTTTGGAGAGAGAGAGAGAGAGAGAAAAAGAAGAAGATGTGTGTATATTATATTTTCTTCAAAGGAACTCGCACTCCATATGAGGTGCATGTAGTCATGGATATGGCAAACTATTCCGAATCTGCACGCGCAAAAGAGGTCCTGAGAAGTCGAAACCTACATAGTGGAAGAGATTGGAAAAGTAAGTGGGTAGTGCTAAGGGACCTATAGACCTTGATACACAGAGGAAGAAGAAGAAATAGAGCATCTCATACCTCGATACATAGAGGACAAAGAAGAAACAAGCATACGAGCTACAGCTCTGGTGTTCGCTACCTATATCCATTTATTGAAGGAGCGTCTGAGTCAGCAACAACAAAAGAGAATCTATATCCAGTACGTGTAAAGGGAGCACCTTATTGCGCTGCACATCCGCATCTCTAAGCATCCTCTCTGGCTGGGATGGAAGCAACCAAAAGGAGGCCGATAGAGAAAGGGATTAAGCACAGAGCAGACAACCGATGCAATGCCTTCCATTCGCGAGAACATCTGAAATGAGGGAGTGGTCCATGAACTCATGAAAAATTCGGAATGAATTGTGCATATCTCACTCGCATTGCATCAGACAATGCAGTGGTCAGGCTTGAGGCGGGAATCTTCAAGTACCTACAAAATGCTAACCAGCAATCTGCACCATGCCAAGTGCCAACTCTGGAGCAGAGGAGATTTCTCAGAGAATTCATTGCACTAGGCACTACATTCAATGCCTATGACATAAGCACTGATGCACCATGAGGAGTGATGATTTTTGCACAGAATTGGTAGAGCTACACTAGTAAGACAGCCGGTTTTCATTTAATTTTAGTAAATGCATATTTAACGGGAGAGAAAAGGAATGAATATGTCCAGAGACGAACTTAAGAAGCGTTATGCTCTTAGTATTCTACAAAGAAACATAGTCGCCTGGAAGCATATGCATATAGAGTGAAGACTACTCTTAACTTTTAGCGTGACATAACATTACCACATGAATCACATATGGCTCCTTGTAATGGGATTAGACACCACCTTCTAATGAAGGTAGGACCTTCCCAATGCCATGAAAATTCTTCCAAGGCTATGTTCACTCTCTCACACATCAGATTATGTATCTCCAAGAGGCCTAAAGAGCTACATGTACTCTCTCCACCTTTTGACACTCAAAACCCACCACAAGGACAAGCTCAAAGCAAAGCTCAACATATCTTTAGAAAGGGAGAAACAAAGAACTAAAGATTGAAGGATCCCATCAATAAATCACAAAGAAGACTACATCAACAAAGTCAATGGTGGAAAATGGTTCCATAAGCACTACCTACCCCATGATGTAAACCCTTGTACATGTCTAGGGATCCCATATGTCCCTAGATCCCATTAAAAACCACTTGGATCCCAAATGTCCAAGTATATGTCTTGGGATCCCATATGTCCCAAGATCCTAGGGATGCCATATGTCCCACACACCATGGATCCCATATGTCCATGGAACCAAAAAACCAAGGGATGCTATATGTCCCAAACTTGGATCCCATATGTCCAAGTTATGTCTAAGGATCCCATATGTCCTTAGTGTTGGTGCATGACAATCATCAATTGAAGGATTATGAAGAAATGAAGTCACAAAGTCAAGAAGAGAATAATATCAGAAGGATAAAGGAAGGACATTTTCAGAAATCCAAAGACATGTACACATATGTACATTAGCTGACTTATACTTTTGTCTAGTCATAAACTTGTATATATTCATCTATAAATACTTTGGAAAATGTCGGGGCATATAGAGCAGAAGAAGAATAGAGAATAGGTAGAGAGAAATCAGTTGTAAGAAGTGTCATTAGACAATGAGAAGTGAGTTGAATTTCTCAACTTCACTGATATGTAATTTTTCTGAGAAATCAAAAAATCTTGCGCCCGATATTTTGCTATCTGCTCCTTCTGTGTTTAATCTTTTGAGAAATCCTTCTGCATGTATCTAAGTCCATAGCTAATCTATCTATGGCTAGAATTTGAGAGGTTAATTGTGATCAGGTTGAGAGAATTTAGTTTAGGAACATTCATATGTGAAGATGTTCTGAGAGTTGACAAAACTGGCGCAGATTTCATGTTCAGAGAAATGAACATTTCTCAGTGTGTGGTGTAAAGTTTTACACAAGTGAGGGCTTAAAATCTAAGTTGGAAGGTAAGCCATCTATGGCTAAAAGATCTTGATCAAACGGGTTCGACATTGTGAGAACTGTTGCTAAGAAGTTGCAGGTGTCAAAGTCGCTACTACAGAGAAGGTGTTTTACACATAGGTAACTTGTTTGTATGATTTCTCAGAGTGTACTCAATCATTTTGAGAAATTTAACTTGGTAAAGTTGCGCAATCTCAAGGCAAAGTGTTGTACAAAGTTTTATCAAAAACTTTACAGGATTGATTAGTCAATGAGTGATTAATTTGCAGCAGACTTTTCTGAGAAGTTGAATTTTTCAGAATAATCAAATTTTTGATAATTTGGTCAAGGTTTTCTAAATTAGGTGGAGTCTAAAGTTGATCTTGATATAGAGGTGATCTAAATTCAAGGTCAACTTGTTCTTTTGGAGATTAACACTCTCCATCAGTGGTATCAGAGCAGGTTGTATCAAAATTGAAGTGAAGAAGACTCCGACTACTGCAGAAATACAAATCTTTACATCTTAAAGGTGCAAAAGGATAAAGGTTGAAGAAAACTTGAAGGTAGACACATTGAAGCTATCAAAAGGATCAGAAGAAGCAAGACTCGAAGTAAAGGTACATTTATTCCTTGTAAAGTCTAAAGTTTTGAGACTACAGGTGAAGCAAGGATGGGAGATAGTCTCCAAATTGAAAAGTTGGATAGAGAGAACTATCCTGCATGGTCTATGAGGATGGAAGCTCATCTAATGAGCAAAGATTTGATAGCCTACATTACAGGTGAAGAAGAGAAGCCTAAATTCAGAGATCCTAGTGTTCCAACTAGGGAAGAATTGTCAGATCTAAAGAATTGGATGAAGAAGGATGCTCAAGCAAGGAGCATAATCTACATGGCAGTCAATGACTATTTGCTTCCTCACATTAGAGGACTTGAAAGTGCATGTGACATTTGGAATGCTTTGGAGGAGCATTTCCAAAACACAACCAAATCAAGGAAGGCTTCACTATGGGCAGAATTTACTACATTCAAGAAGAAGGCCTCACAGTCAATCTCTGATTATGTGACAAAGATGAAGGACATTGCAGATTCTCTAGGTGCAGTGGATGAAGATATTGAAGAAGATAAATTGGTAAGACAAATTCTCACAGGGCTATGAGGAGATGAGAAGTGGAAGCCTTTCATTTTATCTACAAAACTTTCATTAGATCACTTTACTCCTGATTTGAATCAATTGTTAGGTCATATGCTAACTTTTGAGAATGATATCAAAGGAGATGTTGATAAGAGTGCAGGTCATGCAATGTATTCTAAAGATAAGAAGAAAGCCAACAAAGGGAAGCAACAATCAGGTGAAGAAGAAGGTACTTCAAACCAAGCAAATTTCATAAGAGGAAAAGGAAATGGCAGAAGTAGAGGAAGAGGCAGAAACAACAAAGATAATGCAAGAGCTTGTTGGATATGTGGTAAGACCAATCATCTATCTCATGATTGTTGGCACAATAATCAGAATAATAGTAATTATCAGAACTTTAATCAAAGAGCAAGAGGTGGTAGATTTCAGAGAGGAAACTTCAGAGGTAGAGGTGGTAGGAATTCTTTTGGAAGAGGTGGAGGAAGAAACTTCCAAAAGCAATCCTATAATAACACCTACTACAACTATGCATCAGATCAGAAGGAGGACTCGACTCTCATTATGAATACATGTGAAACCTCACATGAGGACATGAGAGTGTTCTATATTGATTCAGGATGTAGTAATCATTTAAGTGGAAATATTGCTTTGATGACTGACCTAGATCACAATGCAATTAATCATACAGTTCAGACAGGTGATAATACAAAGCATAAGGTAAAGTCAATTGGTTTAGTCAAAGCTAAGGATGGGAGCACTCTTCTGAGTAAGGTACTTTATGTTCCCACAATTCCAAAGAATTTGATCAGTGTAGGTCAAATTGTGGAAAAAGGATATGAGGTAAGGTTCACCAATGATGGAGTTTATGTTGAAGATCCTAGTCAAGGGTATAAACAAGTTATTGCAGGAAAGAAAGAAGGAAGGCTCTTCACATTGAAGGTACAAGGAAATGTTGGACATGCTATGTTCACATATGGAGAGCAGAAGGTGTCAGAATTGGATCTTTGGCACAAAGGACTTGGACACTTTAATGAAAGAGGTATTAAAGAAATGATTAACAATGATTCAGTGCTTGGGTTGCCTAACATTGCAGGTCAACACATGACATACAGATGTGAGGCATGTCAATTAGGTAAGGCTCACAAGAAATCCTATTCCAAGCATGGGTTTATGTATTCAGAAAGACTTGAATTGGTGCATACAGATGTGTGGGGTCCTTCAAAAGACTTTAGTATAAATGGTTCAAGATATTATGTCATATATGTTGATGATGCTACCAGGTGGATCACAATTTATGTGATTAAAGAAAAATCAGAAGTATTTAATACATTTAAACACTATCATGCATATGCAGAAAGGATTACAAGTCAAAAATTGAAGAGACTAAGGTCAGATGGAGGGGGAGAGTATTTTTCAAATGAATTCAATGATTACTTGTGGAATGCAGGTATAAAGAGAGAGGTTACTTGCAGGTACTCTCCTCAACAAAATGGGGTAGCAGAAAGAAGAAATAGGACTATTCTTGAGTTTGCAAGGTCCATGATGAAAGAGAAGAATTTCCCAAATTATTTGTGGGCAGAGGTTGTAAATACAGCTACTTACTTGGTCAATAGATTGCGTTGTAAAGTTTTGCAAGGTATGACACCATATGAGGCTTGGTGGGGTAAGAAACCTACCTTGGATCATTGCAGAATATTTGGATGTTTGGCATATGCATATGTGCCATCTCAATTGAGGCATAAGTTGGAGCCTAAGGCAGAAAAGTATGTATTCATTGGGTATGATGATAAGCAAATGGGATACAGGTTGTGGAGTCCATCCACAAAGCAATTCCTTGTATCCAAGGATGTTACATTTGATGAGCAAAGTACTTGGTATGCAGGTAAATATAATGTACATGCAGATGATGAAGAAGTAGTGGATCAAAGAAAAGGTAAAGCAAAGATTCAATTACTTGATGAAAGTGAGAACAATGAAGTACAGGTTGAAGTTGAAGAGAGGCCAAGGTTTGATCCAGAATGTGATGAACCAGAGACTTCAAGAAGTGCAGAAGTTAGGAGGTCATCTAGGCACAAATGGCAACCTACAAGGTATAGCTATGACACTTCATTCTTGACTACTAAAGATTATGCTTATTTGATAAAAGCAGATGAAGATCCATCTACATATGATGAAGCCAAAGGCAAGAGAAATTGGGAAGAAGCCATGCAAGAGGAGTATGATGCATTGATAGAGAATCAGACTTGGGATCTAGTTCCTAAACCTAATAGTCAAAAAATTATTGGATGCAAGTGGGTTTACAAAACAAAAAGATTTGCAGATGGAAGTGTGTCTAGATACAAAGCTAGACTTGTTGTGAAAGGGTATGCACAAACATATGGAGTGGACTATGATGAGACTTATAGTCGTGTGGCAAAAATGACAACCATCAGAACCCTCATAGCAATTGCTGCTTGCAAAGGTTGGAAGTTGTCTCAATTAGATGTTAAAAATGCTTTTTTGAATGGTTATATTTCAGATGAAGTTTACATGGAGCAACCAGATGGATTTAAAGATCAAGAGAACCCAAATTATGTGTGTAAGCTCAAGAGAGCTTTGTATGGATTAAAGCAGGCCCCAAGGGGCATGGAATTATAGGCTTGTAAAATTCTTGAATGATCTTGGATTTCAAGCATCAAAGGTAGATAGTAGCTTGCTAGTCAAAGCAAGTGAAAATGGATTCATTTATGTTTGTATTTATGTTGATGACATAATACTTACAGGAACAGATGATAAAGGAATACAAATGATCAAGAAGCAGATGGAGAAAGAGTTCAAAATCAGTGATTTGGGGAACCTATCATTCTTCTTGGGAATGGAGATTTCTTATACTCAACATGGAGTATATGTGACCCAAGAAAGGTATCTTAAAAATGTGCTAACCAAATTTAAAATGGAAGATTGCAGGGTTGCACCTACACCTTTGGAAGTGAACCATAAATTGTCTAGGTTTGGAGGAGAAGAGTTCAGAGATATGAAACTTTATCAAAGTTTGGTTGGTAGCTTGATTTATGCTACATTGACAAGGCCTGATTTGTCATATGCAGTTGGTGTGCTTTCACAATTTATGCATTGTCCTAGAAAGGAACATTGGATTGCAGGACAAAGAGTACTTAGGTACATCAAGGGTACACTCAGAGAAGGGTTGTACTATGGATTTACTTCTGATACAAGAGTGAAGATATATAGTGATGCAGATTGGGCAGGTAATGTGGATGATAGAAGATCAACACATGGATACTTGTGCTATGTAGGAGAAAAATTGATTTCATCGTGTTCTAAGAAGCAACATACAGTTGCTTTGTCATCTACAGAAGCAGAATATAAAGGTATGGTGGAAGCTGCAAAGGAGGTAATATGGCTAAAGACACTTATGAAGGTTTTTGATGTGATTCAAAGTACTCCTATTGTTTGTGGAGACAACATGAGTTCTCTATACTTGGCAGCTAATCCTGTGTTTCATGCTAGAACTAAGCATATTGAAATACAGTATCATTTTCTGAGAGAGAAGGTCATTGAGAAGGAGATTGAAGTCATATACACTCCTACAAAAGATCAACTTGCAGATATGATGACAAAAAGTTTAGATGGACCAAAGCTACAAAGATTCAAGGATATGGCAGGAATCAAGAAGATAGAGAAGAACCTTAATTAATGATTGAGGGGGAGCTGTTGGTGCATGACAATCATCAATTGAAGGATTATGAAGAAATGAAGTCACAAAGTCAAGAAGAGAATAATATCAGAAGGATAAAGGAAGGACATTTTCAGAAATCCAAAGACATGTACACATATGTACATTAGCTGACTTATACTTTTGTCTAGTCATAAACTTGTATATATTCATCTATAAATACTTTGGAAAATATCGGGGCATATAGAGCAGAAGAAGAATAGAGAATAGGTAGAGAGAAATCAGTTGTAAGAAGTGTCATTAGACACATGAGAAGTGAGTTGAATTTCTCAACTTCATTGATATGTAATTTTTCTGAGAAATCGAAAAATCTTGCGCCCGATATTTTGCTGTCTGCTCCTTCAGTGTTTAATCTTTTGAGAAATCCTTCTGCACGTATCTAAGTCCATAGCTAATCTATCTATGGCTAGAATTTGAGAGGTTAATTGTGATCAGGTTGAGAGAATTTAGTTTAGGAACATTCATATGTGAAGATGTTCTGAGAGTTGACAAAACTGGCGCAGATTTCATGTTCAGAGAAATGAACATCTCTCAGTGTGTGGTGTAAAGTTTTACACAAGTGAGGGCTTAAAATCTAAGTTGGAAGGTAAGCCATCTATGGCTAAAAGATCTTGATCAAACGGGTTCGACATTGTGAGAACTGTTGCTAAGAAGTTGCAGGTGTCAAAGTCGCTACTGCAGAGAAGGTGTTTTACACATAGGTAACTTGTTTGTATGATTTCTCAGAGTGTACTCAATCATTTTGAGAAATTTAACTTGGTAAAGTTGCGCAATCTCAAGGCAAAGTGTTGTACAAAGTTTTATCAAAAACTTTACAGGATTGATTAGTCAGTGAGTGATTAATTTGCAGCAGACTTTTCTGAGAAGTTGAATTTTTCAGAATAATCAAATTTCTGATAATTTGGTGAAGGTTTTCTAAATTAGGTGGAGTCTAAAGTTGATCTTGATATAGAGGTGATCTAAATTCAAGGTCAGCTTGTTCTTTTGGAGATTAACACTCTCCATCACTTAGATCCTAAAAACCAAATGGACTAAGTGATACCTTATGTCACTTGTCCCCATGCTAAAAACAAAAGGGTCATCACATGGAGGGGGGTGTTGAGAGTTCCATGCTCCACCCTTTTGTCCAAACCTAGATTCATTCTCATGCAAGCACATATATCCCACATGCAAGGGAATTCTCCCAAACTCCATATAAGCAAGGCCTCCCTTCACTCCACACAAGTCCGCTCATTGCCAAGAGTGTGCTCCCACTCCTCATGGAGTCACCATGCTCATAGAGCATCTCATGTAAGTCATTTCCATTTCCATTTTAATTCATTCATAATGTTTTGTTATCTTTTGTTCCTTCTCCTTAGCTTGTTAGATTTATGAATGTGAGTAGAGTAGGAGTAGTCCTTTTTCATTTCAACAATTTCTACTCATCTATTTTGATCGATTGGGTATAGGATCATACTCCAAATCTTTAGGTGATTAGTTGTGATTGTTGGGAAGCTCAAGGGATCTACGCTACTATCTAGAACTTGTTCTTGGTTGGTTTGAAGTAGGATTTTGCAGCACCACTTCATCTCTGGAATCTATCCACCATCTCTTCAACAGTGGTATCAGAGCAACATTAAAGCAAGATGGGAGATGGATTTCCATCATTCATTGATAAATTGGATAGGGGCAACTATCCAGCACGGTCCCTAAGGATGCAAGCTTACCTCCAAGGAAGAATCTTATATGGGTACATCTCTTGAGATGAAGAAACGCCAACATTTAGGAGCAAACATCAACCTACAAGAGAAGAGCAAGAAAGACTAGCTACATGGTGTGCAAAGGATGCTCTAGCTAGGTCTTATATACTTAATGCAATATCTGATCTCTTATTACCTCACATTAGGAATTGAAAGACCTCCCAAGAGACTTCAGAAGTACTTTCTTCATACTTCTCATCAAATGCAAGGGCTAGGAAGAACTAGCTTTGGATGGAGTTCACAACCTTGAAGAAGCAACCAAAGAAAAGTGTAGCTGACTATGTGACCAAGATGAAGGATGTAGGTGACCAACTTGGAAGCATTGGAGAAGAAATAGAAGTGGAGCAGATAGAAGGCGGATAATAAATGGCATCAAGCTGATGAAAAATGGGAGTCATTCACCACAGTAATGGACTTATATATGGATATGCAGATACCTAACCTCAACACATTGATGGGGCAACTCTTCACACATGAGACAAAGCTCAACAAGAATGGAGACAACTCTAGAGGTAATCAATCTTCTGCCCTTTACACAAATAAAAATAAGAGTAAGGATAAAGGCAAAAGTAAAAGGAATGAAGAAGAGGCAAGTACCTCTCAAGTGAACTTCACAGGTAGAGTAAGAGGTAGTAGAGGAAGAGGCAGAGGAGGAAAGCAAGGCAAGGGGAGATCATACAACTCTTCACCTTGCAATATCTGTGGCTTGGCCAATCATATCTAGATGAGTGTTTCAAGAACACAAAAAAGCAGAGAGGAAGAGGCTACCATAGAGGAGGGTATGGACAATCCAGAGGCAAGTTCAACAATGGAGGAAGCAATTATCATCACAATTACAAGCAAGGCTACACTACAACAACAACTACCAAGGAGGATTCAGAGGTAGAAGAGATCACAACAACTATACAAAAGACCAAGAGGATTCTATATTGATCATGAACGTGACATCGAAGCAAGGTAAGATGATGAGCATCTATTCTATATTGATTCTAGTTCTTCCAATCATGTGGCTGGAAATGTAGCATTGTTATCTGATCTTGAAGAACCTAGAGGTAAGCATGAAGTGCAGAGAGGTGATGACACTAGGCATTCTGTTAAGAAAATTTGAAATGTCAAAGCTTTTGAGGGTAACATGAACCTCTTAAGCAAGGTATTATATGTGCCAACCATAACAAGAAACCTAATCAGTGTTGGGTAGATTGATGAGAAGGGCTTACAAGTTAGATTCATAGGGCATGGAGCATATGTGGAGAACCCTCAACAATGCTTCAAAAGGATTGCAAAAGGTGAGAAATCTGGTAGACTCTTCACATTTGAAGTTGAAGATACTAGAAACATTGCACTCTTCAATTACAAAAGTCAAACCCTATCTGAGCTAGAGATATGTCATAAGAGACTAGGTCATATTAGTGAAAGAACACTAAAGCAAATATGCAAGGATCAGAGTGCGCTTGGCATTCTAAATGTGTCCAAGCAACACATGATTTACAAGTGTGGAGCATGCCAATTTGGAAAGTCACACAAGAAACCATTCAACAAAAAAAGATACATGTATGAAGACTACTTGGAGCTTGTCCACACAGATGTGTGGGGTCCTAGTAGAGAGCCATCAATCTTAGGATCAAGGTACTATGTTTCATTCATAGATGACTATAGTAGATGAAAAATTCTTTACTTCATGAAGCATAGAGATGATTTCTTCACTTGTTTCAAGAAGTATTTGGCATTGGTGGAGAACCAAATAGGTAGAAGCTTGAAGAGGCTTAGATCTGATGGGGGTGATGAGTATTTCTCACATGAGTTTGACTCATTCTTATAGGAAAGAGGCATAAAAAGAGAGGTTACAACAAGATACACTCCTGAATAGAATGGAGTGTTAGAGAAAAGGATTATATTAATAGTAGAGGCTGCAAGATCAATGTTGAATGAAAAGAAACTTCCAAATTACTTATGTGCAGAGGCTCTTTCTACAGCCACATAATTAATAGGCTTCCATCAAAGTCCTTGGATGGAATGACAGCTTATGAAGCATGGAATGCTAGGAGACGTTCCCAAGACCATTGTAAAATCTTTGGGTGCATTGCTTATGCACATATACCCTCATAGATTAGAGTAAAGCTTGATCCAAAGGCTGAAAGGTGTATATTTATTGGCTATGACCAAAACCAGAAAGGATATAGGTTGGACAATCCCACTAAGAAGGGATTTAGAGTTAGTAGGAATGTGGTATTTGATGAGAATAAATCATGGTTTGAAGATGATTGTAGGAAAATAAAGCTACCTTATGACTTGGAAAGTGATTTTCCAACCTTGACTCAAGAAAAACCACGAATACCAGAAGATGTCAACTCAAGAGGTGAAGAACATATTGATTACAAAGCTCAGAAGACAAAAAGCAAGGAATTGGAAGACATTCTAGAGCCATCCAATCAAGCACTTAGAAGATCTCAAAGGGAGAGTAAGGAACCCATAAGGTATGGCTATGATACATCACTGGTCACCAAGCATCTTGTATACATGACTAAAGATTTTATGTCCAAAGAGCCTTCTTCATTTGAAGAAGCAAATAAGAAGGAAGAATGGAGAGAAGCAATGTAGGAGGAAATTGAAGCAGTTCAAGAGAACAATACTTGGGATTTGGTTCGCAAGAAACCAAGCATGAAGGTAATAGGATTCAGGTGGATTTACAAAGTAAAGAAAAACTCAAATGGTTCAATAAATAGGTATAAAGAAAGGCTAGTAGAAAAAGTGTTTGCTCAAACCCATGGAGTGGATTATGAGGAGACCTTCTCACCTGTGGCTAAGATGCCAACAATCAAAGTTTTGGTAAGTATTACTGCTTGAAATAATTGGAACTTGTATCAGTTAGATGTTAAAAATGCATTCCTCAATGGATGGATCTCAGAAGAAGTCTATGTGGCTCAACCACTAGGGTATGAAGAAAAGGAAAAACCAGATTATGTATGTAAATTAAGGAAGGCATTGTATGGTCTAAAGCAAGCTCCTAGAGCGTGGACTCATATGCTTGCCACATATTTGCAAGATCAATGTTTTGTTGCTAGCAAAGCATGTTCTTCTTTATTCATTAAGAAGACTAACTCTGAAGTTATCTATCTATGTGTCTATGTGGATGAAATTATAATTACAAGGAATAATGTCAATGGCATGAAGAAAATCAAAGCTTAGATGATGGAAGAGTTTAAAATCAGTGACCTTGGTTTGTTAACATACTTTCTTGGATTGGAACTTGTATATTCAGATTCTAGAATCTTTATCACTCAGAGGAAGTACATTCATGATATTTGAGTCAAATGCAAGATGGACAACACTAAAGTTGCATGTACACCCATGGAACTCAACCAAAAACTTAGTTCTGATGAGGGAGAACTCCTTGAAGATATTACAGGTTATCAAAGGCTTGTTGGGAGTCTTAATTATGCAACCCTAACAAGAGTGGACATATGTTATGGAGTAAGTACATTAAGTCAATTTATGCATACACTAAGAAAACCTTACATGGAAGCTGCCAAGAGGATCTTAAAATATCTAAAGGGCACCATAAATGAAGGGCTATTTTTATCAATTCACATCTATTTTGGACATGAAGCTGTATTCTGATGTGAAATTGGCTTGGCTCAAATGATGATAGAAGAAGCACTTGTGGTTACTTATCTTTTGCAGGTTCAAAGTTGATATCATGGTCATGAAAGAAACAACCAACTGTGGAATTGTCATCAATTGAAGCAAAATATAGAGGCTTAGCAAATGCAACTCAAGAGGCTATGTGGCTTAAGTTACTTTACATAGATTTGGGATTACATTCTTATACTCCAATGATCTTTGGAGATAACACTAGTTCACTTCATTGGGCTGCTAATCTTGTGTATCATGCAGGGACTAAGAACATTGAAGTGCACTATCATTATCGAAGAGAGAAATTACTTATCCAGGATATCCACTTGTCCTATGTATCAACCAATTTGCAATGTGCAGATATGCTAACAAAATCCTTGGATGGAACAAAGATGATCATGTTCAAGATGATGATTGGATTGTAGGAAATCAAAGCAAAATGAAGATCAAGCATGCTAGGCTTGAGGGGGATTTGTTGGTGCAAATGAATCCAAGCCTACATATTTGGACAATTACCATTTATTTCATATAGTCACATATGATTATTCCCTTGTAAAAAACAATTTACTTTTATCCTTGTAAAAGTTCATATGTTAATTGCACTACTCACATGTGGAGTTAGGAGGAATTGAATCTCCAATTACTTGGTAGTCGATTGATGAGAAAGAAATTCCTAAAGTTTAGGATTCACTTTATGGTAAGAGCTTGAATTTGAATTCAAAAGTTGGCTCCAACTCCAAGCTATATAAATGGATCAAAATGTCGCATGAGATGAGCCTGATTTGGAGATCATTTGAGAGGGATCTTCTATGATTAGTGAGCTCATTCTATAGCTCAATCACTACCCTCAAATTGTGAAATTGTACGTTTCCAATGTCATTGTAATTCTATGTGATTTAATACATATACATTGATCATATCTCTACTTCACTTCTCTTTCAAGTTCATCTTAGAACAGGGACCTTTTTCGACTTGATTCTCAGTGCATAGTTGATCATTTGATCTAATTTAAAGTGATAAGGATTTAGCATACTCTTTAGTTTATTGGTACAAAGTTTCATTACCATTGCTTTTCTCAATCTTGAGATATCTTCACAACTCTACTCACTGGTCTGCATACTGTTGAAGCCCAAAATTATTGGGATGTTCTATTGATTTGCTAAACACAATTCTCATAGTACACGATCATTTCAAGTGAAATGATTTGTGATTGCTAGCTATCTAAGTCAATTAGATAATCCCAAAAGGAATTTGATCAATTGCTAGCAGGGTGAGAACACTATTCATTTTATTGAACATGTGCAAAGACCAAAATATCAAATCTTAGCTCATAGTTGAACTTTCTACTCATCTATTTTGATCCATTGATTATAGGATCATACTTCAAAGCACTTAGGTGATTATTTGTGATTGTTGGGAAGCTCAAGGGGTTTGCTCTACTCTCCGAGAACTTGTTCTTGGTTGGTGTGAAGCAGGATTTTGTAGCACCACTTCATCTCTAGAATATATCCATCATCTCTTCAACGAAATATACATTTAGACTTACTACATATCTTGGAACATCATTCCAAACTTTTTATAGGAAAATAGATAACTTTTATATTTTTGAAGGACTCCAAAAACTTGGTATTTCTAGACTAAGTTCCTCTCAAAAAAATACTCAATGCTAACTCACGCATATCAATTGACCTGAGAGCTTCTAGTGATAGCTAAATGAAGACCTTAGCTCACTATTAGAAGTTATTTAATTAATCGAGGATGAGTATATGATGAGAAATGATATTAAGAATTTGGGGGTGTAATCTTGACTTTTTAGGAAGATGACAGTGAGCAGACATAAATGATGTGAATCTAATGAACCAAATGATGTGAAAATTGATATGTACCAAGTAAACTGATCATGCTACGTACTGGAAGTTGAATCATATCAAAGGAATAAGTATACATACAGAACTTGATTAATCAATATCACTAAAAAGAAGACTTTGTAATAGATAACAATACACAGAGAATGACTTGCATTAAATGAAACAAATGTATATGATTATGAAAGTATGATACGAGGAAGATGATGTAGACCTACTCATGCATATGTGGGCTTAGTGTAGCCACAAACTTGAAGCTCAAAGACTCCTCCTTCCTTGCCTTCTACCCATGAATAAAAGTCATGTGTTTTTATGGTCATAAAGAGAATTTGAATTTGTAAATCTACCACCTAAAAGTGTTTCTAATTTTAGGATAGTGGTTGATTTGATTCCAACCATTAGGTGCATGTGACTTGTAACTGATAATTCCACGAGATTCCTTCAATTAACCTATTTTACTTTTATCTCAAGATTTAAACTCCATTGCCTTTACAAGAGGTGTTCACATGTGCTCTATGAGTGATCAAAAAATCATATGAGATAAACCTTTGATATTTGGTTAAGCATCAAGGCTTGCCTAATGTACCAACAACTCCCTTGCAAGCCCAAGATGCTTGAGTCTTCAATCCTTGGCTATTTCCTATAATCCAATCATGGATTTAAACGTGTTAAGCTTGCTTTCATCCACCGATTTGTTTTATCATGTCTACACATTGCATATGAGTAGATAGATATGATAATTGTATCTCCTTACTTGCAATCTTTTCCCTAACAAAATGATTATGGACTTCTATATGCTTTTTCTTTGCATGAAAGATAGGATTAGCAGCTAAATGAAGTGAGCTCATGTTATCTCCAAATATAAATGGAGAGCGAGAATCCAACCCTAAATCTATGTATAGGGTCTTGAAACACATTGCTTCTTGTAGTATAGCTTATCACTTGGAGATTAATCATCTCCATCAGTGGTATCAAAGCAGGTTCTAACCAAAGTTGAAGGAAAGGAAGATCCTGACTGTTGTAGACATACAAAATTCAACATCAGAAGATTCAAAAGGACAAAGTGTGAAGGAAAAGAAAAAGGGAGGCACACAAGAGCAATCAAAAGGGTCCGAAGGAGTAAATTTCAAAGCAAAGGTATATTCATTACTCATAAGGTTGAGGATTTGTTAGTACAGGTGAAGAAAGAATGGGAGATAGTCTCCAAATTGAGAAATTGGATAGAGAGAACTATCGAGCGTGATCTATGAGGATGGAAGCTCATCTTATGAGCAAAGATCTGATGGGATACATCACAAAGAAGAAGACAAGCCAGAATTTAAAGATCCTAGTGTTCCAACTAGGGAGGAGCTTGCAGACTTGAAGGTTTGGATGAAGAAGGATGCTCAAACAAGGAGCTTTATCCATATGGTAGTGAATGATTGCTTGCTTCCTCACATCAGAGAACTTGAAAGTGCAAGTGATATATGGAATGCATTAGAGGAGTATTTTCAGAATACAACCAAATCAAGAAAGGCATCACTATGGGCTGAATTCACCATATTCAAAAATAAAGCCTTACAATCAATATTTGATTATGTGACAAAGATGAAAGACATTGCTGATTCTTTAGGTGCAGTTGACGAACACATTGAAGAAGATAAATTGGTAAGAAAAATTCTCATAGGTCTGAGAGGAGATGAGAAGCAGAAGCCTTTCATACTATCAATTGAACTTTCATTGGATCATTTCACTCCTGATTTGAATAAATTGTTAGGACATACGCTAACTTTTGAGCATGATATCAAAGGGGATACTGATAAGAGTGTAGTTCAAGCAATGTATTCCAAGGATAAGAAGAAGACTAGAAAAGGAAAGCAACAATCAGTTGAAGATGAAGGCACTCCAAGTTAAGCAAACTTCCTAAGAGGAAGAGGAAGTGGCAAAAGTAGAGGAAGAGGCAAGAATAACATGGATAATGTCAAATCTTGTTGGTTATGTGGTAAGAATAATCATCTAGCTCATGAATGTTGGCATAATAATCAAAGTGTTAGTAGCTTTAATCAGAATTATAATCAAAGAGGAAGAGGTGGAAGAAATAAGAGAGGAAGCTTTAGAGGTAGAGGTAGTAGAGGCTTCTTTGGAGGGAATGGTGGAAGAAACTTTCAAGGTCAATCTTACAACAATACCTACTTCAACTATGCATCAGATCGAAAGGAAGATTCAATGCTAATCATGAATGCAACATGTGAAGTCCCAAGTGAAGACCAAACAGTGTTTTATATTGATTCAGGATGTAGCAATCATCTGAGCGACTACATTGGTTTAATGACTGATTTGAAGAACAAGTAATTAATCATATCGTTCAAACAAGTGATAATACAAAGCACAAGGTGAAGTCTATTAGACCAGTGAAGGCCAAAGATGGAAGTACTCTTTTGAGTAAGGTTCTATATGTTCCTACAACTCCAAAGAATTAGATCAGTGTAGGAAAAATTGTAGAAAAAGGATATGAGGTGAGGTTCA
>CM035444.1:65164603-65167103 GCA_020310875.1 Ceratopteris richardii
TCGATTTCTGAAGCAGACTTTCTGAAGTAAACATTTCTTCACTCAGAGAAGTGTTGATGAAGTTTTTGGTAAAGAAGAACAATATTTGTGTAAAGTTTGGTTTATAACTGACATAGAAGTGTTCTTAAGTCAGTATATATCAAACCTTTGGAGATTAAGAGGTCTCCAACAGTGGTATCAGAGCTGAAGGTGCAATACAAGAGAAGAAAAGACAATTGAAGTTCCGATTGGTGCAGCTATTGGAGTTCTTCCAAATCAAAGGAGGACAAGGACAAATTATTGAAGATAACCTACAGAAGTTCAAAGCACGAGTTCGAAAAGAATCAAGAAGGACAAGGCTCATATCAAAGGTACACTTTATCCTCATAAACCATAGTAATTGCAGATACAGAAGGTCAAGGATGGGAGAAAGCTTGCAGATTGATAAGCTAGATAGGGAGAACTATCCAGCTTGGTCCATGAGGATGGAGGCACACCTCATGAGTAAAGATTTAATGGCATTCATTACAAGAGATGAAGAAAAGCCTGAATTTGCAGATCCTAGTATTCCAACTAGGGAAGAGCTTGCAAATTTGAAGATTTGGATGAGGAAGGATGCTCAAGCAAGGAGTATTATTTACATGGCTGTAAATGATTATCTGCTACCTCACATTAGAGGATTGGAAAGTGCTACAGATGTTTGGAATGCCTTGGAAGAGCATTTCCAAAATACAACTAAGTCAAGGAAGTCCTCACTATGGGCTGAGTTCACAACCTTCAAGAAGAAGAGCTCACAATCAATTTCTGATTATGTGGCAAGGATGAAGGATATTGCAGATAGCTTGGGAGCAGTGGATGAAGACATTGAAGAGGATAAGTTGGTAAGACAAATACTTACAGGTCTGAGAGGAGATGAGAAGTGGAAGCCTTTCATATTGTCCATAGAGTTGTCACTTGATCACTTTACTCCTGATCTTAATCAATTGCTAGGACACATGCTAACTTTTGAGCAGGACATTAAAGGAGACAATGATAGAAGTACAAGTCAAGCTATGTACTCCAAGGACAAGAAAAAGAATGGCAAGGGAAAGCAATCGACTGATGATGAAGGGAATTCAAGTCAAGCTAACTTCACAAAAGGGAAGATGAATTTCAGAGGTAAAGGAAGAGGAGGTAAGAACAAAGATAATGCTAAAGCTTGTTGGATTTGTGGCAGAACAAATCATTTGGCAAATGATTGTTGGTATAACAATCAAAATGGTGGAAGCAATAATCAGAATTTTAATCAAAGAGGTAGAGGAGGCAGAAACCAAAGAGGCAACTTTAGAGGAAGAGGTGGTAGGACATCATATGGTAGAGGAGGTGGAAGAAACTTCCAATGTCAGTCCTATAACAATAATTATTATAATTATGCATCAGATCAGAAGGATGATATGACTCTTATCTTGAATGCAACTCATGAATCAATGGGAGAAGATCAAAGAGCGTTTTATATTGACTCAGGATGTAGTAATCATCTGAGTGGGAATCTATCCTTGATGACTGATATGGAAGCAAAGGTGAATGGACATACAGTTCAAACAGGTGACAATACCAAACATAAAGTGGAGAGCATTGGATCAGTGAAGACAAAGAGTGGAAGTACACTTTTGAGCAAGGTACTTTATGTTCCTACTATTCCTAAAAATTTGATAAGTGTAGGGCAAATTGTGGAGAAAGGATATGAGGTAAGATTCACAAATGATGGTGTTTATGTGCAAGATCCAAATCAGGGATACAAAAACATAATTGCAGGGAAAAAGGAAGGAAGATTGTTCACTCTCAAAGTCCAAGGTAATGTGGGACATGCATTATTTACTTATGGAAGTCAAAAGGTATCTGAATTAGACCTATGGCATAAAAGGCTAGGTCATTTCAATGAGAGAGCTATAAAGGAAATGTCAAGGAATCAGGTGGTGCTTGGATTGCCGAATGTTGAAGGGCAACATATGGTGTACAAGTGTGAAGCTTGTCAATTAGGTAAAGCACATAAAGGTTCTTACAACAAATCAGGGTACAAGCATTCAAATATGCTTGAATTGGTTCATACAGATGTATGGGGTCCCTCAAGGGACTATAGCATAAATGGATCCAGATATTATGTGTTGTGATGATGCAACCAGATGGATTACTTTATATGTAATCAAGGATAAATCAGAAGTTTTCAAGACATTCAGACATTTTCATGCCTATGCAGAAAGGATCACAGGGCAAAAGCTTAAGAGGTTAAGGTCAGATGGAGGGGGAGAGTATTTCTCTAAAGAGTTTGATGATTATTTGTGGAATGCAGGTATAAAAAGAGAAGTAACTTGCAGGTACTCCCCTCAACAGAATGGAGTAGCAGAAAGGAGGAATAGGACTCTTGTAGAATTTGCAAGAGCAATGATGAAGGAAAAGAATTGTCCAAATTACTTATGGGCAGAAGCCATTAATAATGCAACATACCTTGTGAATAGGTTACCTTGTAAAGCTTTGGATGGTG
>CM035444.1:65187103-65189603 GCA_020310875.1 Ceratopteris richardii
TGCCAATGTGAACAATGGTGCCTCTTGCACCTAACAAGGGTTGCCATGCCTCTTGGGATGGTCTTACTTTCCCTTACATAGGCTTGCCATTCCTCTTTGAATGGTCTTACTTGCCATAGGCTTGCCACTCCTCTTGGGTGGTCTTAGTTGCCTTTACATATGGCTTTCCATTCCTCTTTAAATGGTCTTACTTGCCTTTACATATGGCTTGCCATCCCTCTTTGAATGGTCTTACTTGCCATAGGCTTGCCACTCTCTTTGGTGGTCTTACTTGCCTTTACATTTGGCTTGCCACTCTCTTTTGGTGGTCTTACTAGCCTCAACTTTTCACAATACATTCAATTGATATAAGCTTGGAACTTACCACCACACACAATGTGGATTTTTTTCCTCAACAATTTACATCAGCGTTTAGACTTGCAAATGAACTTCTTTACCTTCATTTACCTCAATCAACTTCAGCCATTTGTCACACCTCATGGGTGACTCTTCCCTTCTACCTTGGCACTTGCTTGTGCTCCTTGAACTTTGGAGAGTGTCTTCAAGTCCTTGTTGAGCCTTCAACACTTCATGGCAGCCCTTCTTTGGAGTCTTCTACTCCTCCTTTGTTGGGAAGCTCAATTCTAGGCTTCAACCTTGTCCACCTTTTAGCTTGGGTTCATTCTTCAACTGCACACACTATGTTTTTGCCAATCCTTTGAGCTTGGGCTCCTTCCTTCACTTTGGCTCCAAGCTTTGTCCTTCTTTCATCCAAGGTTTGGCCACCTTTGATTTGGCTTGTGTGAAAAGCAGAATTACGTTCACTTGATGTATCTAACCTCAAGAATCAAATGCTTTTAGTTATCATGAAATAAGCATACAAATTTTCTTTTGCATATTTACCTCAATGGGTTTTATCCACAACAAGATACATCCACAAATTTCATACATGGCAGCCTTGCATTTTACCAATGTTCATGTCATCCAAACACATTAGCTTTCAGCTCATCTATGGCTGAACATGACCAACCTTAAAGGCTTCAATATCATGCTAAAAAATCAACATAATCATGTATGCAAATCACCAATCATTTGAGCATACTTTCAGCTCTCTTTGTACCAATTCATATGGCTACATACACCTGCAAAATTTCAGCATGTATAGGCTTTATAAAATAGCCTGATACTCATTCACACATCACCAAACATGTGTGTATATTATGTTTGACCACATAAGCATGCATTCTTGCATCCTAGACATCAATCATCAAGTTCAAATTCAACTTATATTCAGTCTAAGCATGGCTGTCCAAAATCATCATACATCTTGAACATAACTTTCAAGCATGCATACATAGGCATCTCCAAATGCATAAGCATATAATGCTTTCATCAAGCTTAAATAAAATCTTAAACCTTCAGCCATATACATAATCAAAATTTGCATCGCATTCCATTGAGTGCACTATCAAGAGCATGCATAAAATACTCATATTATGCAACTATATGTAGTTGATCATCCAAAATTCTTTGCTTGAATCTTCATCCTTCCATTGGCTGCTCATAAGGCTTCATTGAAGTGATTGGTATCACTTATATCAAGATTCAATGACGAATCATATGTAGAGAGAGTAGGACAAGAGAGTTTATCACTTCAAATAACATAAAACAACAACATTGTCTTACATACCAAAAGCTTTATCTCCATAGCTTTCCAATGAGCATGATAGCTCCAAGCTTTCCTTTGCCATCTCTACATCTTCTTGAAGATCTCTTTGTGCACTCATGGGCTCGACTCCCAATGCTCTGCAACCAAAGCTCTGATACCAAAATGTGGAGAAATTTGACTCCCATGTACACAATACACGCAGCAGAAGTTAGAGAACCTCTTCTAGAATCTGCCCTGTAAGACACATGCTTACTAAAATCTAATTCAGTCACCACTGAGAGATCCAATGACTCTGAAATTTTGTCCACACATAGTAGACTCTCTTAGCTTTCTAACAAGCTATAGAACACTCCATTTGCAGTTCATTTGACTAGGCAACTGACTGCACAACGTTAGACTACCTATCATCTCAGGTTTAGCAGAAAACTAAGGTTCCCAAGAAATGTTCCCAGTAACTACTAGAGAATAATCTGACCGAGATATTTCAGCTAAAGAGAGTATGAGACATAAGCTTTCCCACAAGATATCATATGCATTAATTGGACAAGTACATAGAGAGATATGACCTTTACAAGGTGACTAGGTATAGAAAAGGTATGTGGCTGGAATACCTTTGTGCCTTTTAGCATCCAAACGAGGTACCTTCTCATATCCATTGGTGAGAGAATGACCAGCATATGCTTCTACACCATCTCCTTGTCATCTCCACAACTTTTCATGTTCAAATCAGCTCTATATATAGAGCTATGGGTATGGGACTTTTCCCCTACCGTTGCATCTTCTCTCACCTCTTTACCTTCCACTTCTTGGCTTTTGTCCTTCCATTTGCTTGGGTGACTTTTTGTGCTCCAA
>CM035444.1:65194603-65202103 GCA_020310875.1 Ceratopteris richardii
GTGTGGCCAACCAGAAGAAAATTTACCTTAACCTTCTGAAATACCTGTTTTTCAACAAGCATGCTTAAATATCCAAAGACTGTAGAATTTTTATTCTCTCTTGCAGTATTATCTAGTTGCAAAAATAGAGTTGGTGGCAAAAGACCCTTCCATGATTGCAAAACATGATGAATGACAGTAACTGTAAGGTTTGGATCATTATGCACATTCGGATATGTGAAGAAAACCTTGGACATTACAGTTCCATTGTATACCAAAGCACCAACCAAATGCATTTGCACAAGGACTTCATCTCCAATGTCCTTAGGGATGCGATAAAAATGTGGTAAACAAGTTTTTTTTTTATCCATACCATCGATCAACAAACACATATAACGCTCCGGATTTCTGAGTGCCTTACTTCGATGATGAATTGCTTTCTTTCTCTCTAATGCTTGACTGTCACGATGGTTGTTAAGAAGGTTTTTAAAATTATGCTTTTCCTATGGTGTTGTAGCCCCTTTTGCCATGTTTTTCAAAGTGGCGCAAACTGAACATTCACCCATTCTAACTTTACGAGGAATAGAAACATTGTTAAACTCTTCCTTCCATAATCGAGTAAAGTGACGATACAACACATACTTGTCATTTCTATTTTCCATGTCTTCTCTATATATTTGAAATACCTCTCGACGAGTAAAGTTATCTGACAAGTGCAACCTTCCAGTTGTAGGCATAACTTCACAATGCAAGCTAAAATAGTTCATCATCCAATTCATTGCATGACGTCCAACAGATCCTTTGGTCCCAACATGGAACGTATCCAAAATGAGATCCCCATTCAAAAACCCTTGTTGAACCCTATGTATTCTAAAATTTCCTACACCCATTGCAATTTTAAATGCAGCCCTACAGCATGGCATCCCTTGAGTAAAGAAATATTCAAAACCAACACGCGTTACTGACATGTTATCCTCAATCATTTGCATGCAAGAAACAAGGTATATATCTTGCCTTTCACTATCTAAATGGAGGAATTTTTCTCTTATGTGCTTTAGTTTCTTCATTCCTAAATTATACAAACATTTCAAACCACAACAATGCTTCACAATATCCAATGCAATCTGTCTATCTGAAGTAAGAAATTTAAATCTTTTTCGACTTACTTCACGAGACCTTCTTTTAAATCGTAGATTGAGCTTGCTTTGCTTTTTCGTTGCTCCACATGCACTTGAGTCAGAAGGGAGATCAATGGTTGGATCAGATGGGAGATCAAGAGGTGCATTTGGTTGAGCAGCATTGCACTGTGAATTGGATAACTTAAATGACTCAACAGAAAACATGGAATCATCAGCACGTTCTAAATCATAGGGATCATCACTTCTCTGGAAAGGTTCAACTGAGAACAATGAATCAATATGAGCAGAGGAAGCTAATGCCCAAGCATCCATTGAAAAGATTGAGCTCATCTTCACTGAGTTCACAGAAGACTGAAGATGAATGACCTTTTTAAATAAGTAGAAATCCGAGATCAAGTGAAGATGTCACATCAAATGTCACATCAAGAAGATATGAAATCAAAAGCTTATTAAAGTACATTAAATAACATTAAACATCAAATTACATCAAATCACTTAATTACTCAAATATACACTAATAAGGGAACCAAAGATTTGATTCACTTTTGATTCAAATGAGAAACACAGTTGATTTCTAACTACATATGAGTCATTGAGTCTAAGCATTGTGAATGAATCAAAATATATCCAAGTTGAGTTCCAACAGGAATATATAATAAAATTGTTTGGAGAAATTTTACAAGAAGAAATTTTACAACTGGAATATATCCAAGTTGAGTTCCAACTGGAATATGCTATGCCATTGAACACTATACAAGAAGAAATTTTACATTTGGTTAAGATTTCAAGGATTAGGTTTTATTGTGGTCTTGGCTAGATATCAAAGAGGTAGATGAAAGTATATTAAAAAAGAATTATGTGTAAAAGAGGTACACAGAATGTTTATTCATACATTGATTTCCCATTTCAACAATGTGTTACAAGATAAATGTGAATATGAACTAAAGTGTGGAGGATAACACTATAAAGATGTCATTAATCTCACAACTTAGACCTAATTTTCTCCCAAGCAACAGACTCTAAGAAAAAACTTCTACATGAGATTAGAAATCCTCATGTACATACCATACTGTTGCCATTGAAGTTTAATTTCCATGCAAATGTATATAAATAGTTGCAAGGTTCTGTACTTGAATGTTTATTCATACATTGATTTTCCATTTCAACAGTGAGTTACAAGATAAATGTGAATATGAACTAAAGTGAGGAGGGTAATACTATAAAGATGTCATTAGTCTCCCACATTTAACACAACTTTGACTTGATTTTCTCCCAACAAAGAGATTCTAAGAAAAAAATCTCTACATGAGTTTAGACATCCTCATGGACATACCATACTCTTGCCATTGAAATGTAATTTCTATGCAAATGTATATAAATAGTTGCAAGGGTCTATGAATATTTCATGAAAGTGGCTCTGAAACAGCCTATTTGTGTGGGTGCTATTCCCTGGTTAGATAAGTTGACAGATTTAGTTAGCAACTGGACTCATTCAGTTAGATCCAGTTAGTCTCTGGTTCAAGTTAACCAATTGCCTATAAATACCAGAGGAGGAGATCATTCGCATTTTCAAAATCCACGAGCAAGAGAGAGCAGTAGAGCACAGATAGCCATGGAGCACAGAGCTCAGCATACCAGCAAGCCAAGTCTGATGGAGAAGAAGAATGTTGGCAAAAGTACCAAGAGGTAGACAAAATCATACCATAAATAAAGATTCCAAAAAGATTCCCTCTGTATGTCTGTGTAAAAAGTCTGATTTCTAGGTATTTATTTTTCTTACCTCTAGAAATATGGATCCAAAGCATGTACAGCTCGATGCCTGGCATCGACTTTCAGGTGTAAGTCGATGCCAGGCATCAACTTAGGATTGCAAGTCGATGCCAGGCATCGACTTGCAGGTGCAAGTCGATGCCAGGCATCGACTTGTCGGTGCAAGTCGATGCCTGGCATCGACTTGCACCCGCAAGTCGATGCCTGGCATCGACTTGCACCCGCAAGTCGATGCCTGGCATCGACTTGCACCTGCAAGTCGATGCCAGGCATCGACTTGGGCCCAAAAGTCGATGCCAAGCATCGACTTGCCGGCATCAACATGCACTGAAAAGTCGATGCCAGGCATCGACTTTAGGGTGCAAAGTCGATGCTTGGCATCGGCTTTTGGGCCCAAGTCGATGCTTGGCATCGACTTTTGGGCCCAAGTCGATGCCAGGCATCGACTATCTGTGCAAGTCGATGCCAGGCATCGACTTGAGGGTAAAAGTCGATGCCAGGCATCGACTTGGCCCAAAAGTCGATGCCAAGCATCGACTTGGGCCCAAAAGTCGATGCCAAGCATCGACTCTTGCACCCCCAAGTCGATGCCTGGCATCGACTTTCACCCTCAAGTCGATGCCGGGCATCGACTTGCACACAAAGTCGATGCCTGGCATCGACATGCACTTAAACATCGATGCCTGGCATCGACCTGAAGCTCAAAATCGATGCCTGGCATGGACTTGGGCCTTTGAAAACCACATTTACGTTTGATCTGATATTTCCAAGTGCCTTCAGGGATGCGGAGTACAAGGATGAAAGGCCCATCAAGAAGCTCAGAGTCACCATGGGCTCTGGTGACCAGCAACGTGACAAAGGCATTGGTCACCAAGCAAAACCAAAGAAAATTATTGCACCATTATCCTCTGAGAAGGCCAGCAACCCACTAGGAATATCCTCAGGTGGACAGAGTAGCATAAAAATTCCTGAGGAGGATCCAAATATGAGGGAAAGGTCTAGGGAGACGGAGGTCATGAGGACAGATCGTCCACTTCGGGACATGACAAATCTAGAGTGGTGCCTTCAGTACGTTGAAGAGAAGAATGCAGTCCTCCTTGTGTTCGCAGGGGCTTATGGTAGAGGAAAGATCACGACAACACAAGGTTTTCAGTATGGCCTTGTTTACAAACTGGATTATGAAGATGAAGATTCTGAGAACCTGCTTTTCTTGGTGGAGACATCGAAAGGATTAAGAAATGTCATATGCAAGATGGATTTCTTGTGCCCAGAGTGCTGTGTTCCAGAAGGGCTAGCTCAGATATGCAGAGACTCAGTGAATTTCATCAAGGACCTGATGCCATGGATCCAGGGCAATATCATGCCAACACAACAGAAGAAGACGACCCCTGTAAAGGCAAGGGGTAAGCAGAGCGTGCAGAAAAAGCTCCAAAAGAAAAAGAAGATAATTTCAGAAGAGGAGTTTTCTGACTCAAGCTCTAGCTCTGGGGACATAATTGTTGCACCTGGTGGAGAGCTTGCATCTGGTGTTCTTGGTACTGAGCAGAATAAGATGAGGGAGGACATAGCTAGAAGAAAAGTTGTGAAGAAGGGGCAGTTGTTCCACCTGCCAATCAATATCATCCACAGGCCACACGTAGATCCAGTCACAGGGAGGAGGCCCCTTGAGATCAGGGAGCCACATAATTTGCACGTCCAGAATCTTAAGAAGAAAATGAAAATAAATCCTCATGCTACTGTTGTGCCATTCCTTGTCATGGTGGATCCGAATGAGTGCAGGTGTGTGGACGATTTCAATGAGGGTTTGTTTGAGGATTACACTTATTATGTGATTGGAGGTTCACACTCTGCAGAGGCTCGTAGACAGTTAGTGAAGGAGCACCCTACTACATTTTTCTTTAGGTATGCAGAGTGTAAGATATATGCTGGTCTTACAACTGAGGAAGCCAAGCTTCTTGCTTGGGATCACAACAACGACAATGACTACAGGCAGAAAATGTCCTCCATAGAGAGAATTCGGTTCTTCCACCATGAATATGAAGATTGTCTTGTGAAGGAAGCTGGAAGAATACATCCCAATCTACGAAAGCAATGCCTTATTGAGGTTGGAATTGCATTGGATGAGAATAGAAAGTCTGATGCTTTGAGGAAATATGATCCATGGTTTCAACTGGCATTCAGATCAGGTGAGATCTGGGATCTACAGGATAGAATTTTCACAATGTGGGAGAACAAGGAGGTCAAGGGCCAGAAGCAACGAAAGTCGAGGCCAGACCCACAAGTTGATCTGAAGGGAAAGGGAAGGAAAGTTGACCTTTCAATTGAAGAGGCTCCTGAGGACATGAAGCTGACCCCATGGAGGGCCCTTCAAGGAATCAAGGATGATACATTGATCATATCAACTTTGTCAAGGGTAATCTTGAAGGAGTTAAGCCTGGAGGAGATGGTGACTGAGCTCAATAAGTATGTATGTTATTCTCAGATCCTTTTTCCCTCCTCCCATGCTTCTGGTCTAACCTAGTCTCTTTTATATTTCTGTGTCTGTAGTCATAAAGTGTACATGAAGATTCAGGAGGTGATGATGAAGAGGCTGGGTTGCTTTTCTTGGACAGAGGTCCAAGCAGACTATCCAACCACATCATCCTACAAAGCCTTATCAGAATATTTCATCCTGTTTCGTGATTGGGTAGTTTCTCTTTCTGAGGTTGTGCCTGGTTTGCCATTAAGTTAGATGCCTTGATTCACCTAACCAATTTGATGCCTTGCATGGCATCGACTTACAGCTAAATTCGATGCCTGGCATCAGTCTGCAGGCAAAAGTCGATGCCTGGCATCGACCTGCAGGCAGAAGTCGATGCCTGACATCGACTTGGCGGCATAAGTCGATGCCTGGCATCGACTTGCAGCATAAGTCGATGCCTGGCATCGACCTGCAACATAAGTCGATGTCTGGCATCGACCTCGTGGCAAAAGTCGATGCCAGGCATCGACTTATGTCCCAAAGTTGATGCCAAGCATCGATTTTCAGTAGAAGGTCGATGCCTAGCATCTACCCCAACAAGAAATCGATGCCATGCATCCGTTCCTTATGTTCTGTTTGCTGTATTGAAGAGCTCTTTTAATTGTCTTTCCAATTTTTTCTGCAGAAACCAAGGAAAAGTAAGTCTACAGAGGTACTAGATGATTGCCCCCCTGCATTCCTTGCTCACATTCAAAGAGCAAGGCATGAGAAATCTAGACTGAAAGCGAAGGAGATGGATTCTGATGATGAACCTGATCTTAAATGTTTCTCCAATCCCCTAGACCCCCTTAGGCCTGTATATTACAATGTGTTATGTAGTGATGTAAATAATATTTGTTCTGTTGTGCCTAGAAAACATTTCTCCCTTCTCATAGTGGACATACCCTATGGATTTAGGATGTTGGGATCAGTAAATGATGATGAACCCTTCAAACACCCTCAGATTTGGAAGATGGTCACTGATTTTGCAGAGTTGACTATGTCTCCTCTTTGGAGGATAGTAATTTTCCATAGCAGAGACCAGTCTTTCTCTGTTTCAACTGCTCTGAAGGCAAGATGTCATGCTGTGGAGTGCCTCACTTGGTAAGTAATCTTCTTTCTATCTCCATGGCTTTAATGATGCTCTCTGTGACTCATAGTTCTTTTTTGCAGGGTGAAGACAAATGTAAATCACACTCCTTTGCATCGGTTTGTGAGCGCCACTGAATGCATTACAGTTGGCTATTATGATGAAGTAAGCAAAAGGAGAGTCAGGGAGCATTGCAATGAGAATGGGATCTCAAATGTGCTCATGTTCCCAGCAGTTACCAAGAAACTTCGTCATGTAGCTGGGGACATGACATTGGTTAACCCTTATCAGAAGCCACAAAAACTCATAATGAGATTGCTTCAGCTATTCTCCAATGATGATGACTGGGTCCTAGACCTTTTTTCGGGCACAGGTAATTTCAATTTTCACAATTTTCATTAGTCATGGTTGATTGAAGCCTCTAAGTGGTTTTCTGCTGTTTCAGGAACGACTCTGGCTTGCTCCTTAAAGATGTTCAGGCACTGCATAGCTGTGGAGAAGGATGATGCTCAAGTGAGCTTCATTAGAATGAGAATCAATGGGCTGAATGAATGCCCAGATGAAGACCAAGAGGTTGGAAGGAAGCACATTGCAGATACGGAGAGATTCCAACCAGCTTCAAGGGAGCCTGTTCCCCCACTTGCAGATGAACCGGGGGACATGGCTGACCTTGAAGAGCCAATCTTGGAGCAAGAGAGGCAAGATAGGTGTTCTAATGTGCCAGAGGATCCCAATATCCTTGAGCCTGAGGAAAGCTATGATCAGCTTCTATTGTAGATTCACATTACTCTTGTAGACACATGAAACGTAAAAGATCATTTTAATTGAAATATAATTTGGAGTTCTGCTTCCATTTTGTGTTCAGCTTGATTTATCTTGAGCATTTCTCTGATCATGTGTGAATGTTTCTTAGTATAATTTTGTTGAATATTATCTTCTCGTGGGAATGCTTTTATGAAATGTATTTCATATTCTGTTAATATGGCCAGGCATTCAATGGGGATCTTAACCATACAAAGGGG
>CM035444.1:65212103-65217103 GCA_020310875.1 Ceratopteris richardii
CTGATTCCAATGAGCCCTTGATCATCAAATTTGGTTCAGTAGATCTTGAGATATGCTCTGTTGAAGTTGACAGACTTGGAGGTAGTCACTCAGAGAAAACACAGAGTAAAAACTATGAGTATATGTATTGATACTATCAAATGTACATTCCCATTGGCATGTAGAATGATGCCCAATGGTACTCAGAGGTGTAGGCTAGGTAGTAGCACTCACACACTCACAAATATGCTTGGATTAGCCTCGGGAAGAGTGTCATATATCCCGCGACTTTTTACATTGGCTTTTATAGATGTTTTGAAGGAATTTGAATTTCAAAATTCAAATGTAGGCTCCCTCAAATCTCTCAACTAATCACATGGAGATATTCTTCTCCATTCATACCTTTCAAATTCCACGACTCTTGAAGGTAGGTACAATTACAAGAAGTGAGTTAAGTCATATTGACTTTTACATTGGATAAAAGATAATAAAACATAGGCATGTGTTCCTATGGTCTTCCTTCAAATGAGTTACTCCAAGTACTTTTGTAACACCTTCAAGATAGGTATCCAATGCTCTTCAAGGTACAAGACAAGGCCAAGTGTTAAGGCTTGTTTTGCACCAACAGCTCCCCCTCAAGCCAAACACTTGCTTGAGTCTTCATCTTTATTCTTCAATGATATCCTGTAATCCAATCATGGATTTAAACCTGCATAGCTTGCTCCCATCCAAAGCTTTTGTAAGCAAATCTGCACATTGAATATTAGTGGACACATATGATAATTGGATTTCCTTGCTAAGTAGTTTCTCCCTCACATAGTGGTAATGCACTTCTATGTGTTTTGTCCTAGCATGATACACAGGATTAGCAGCTAGATGGAGTGAACTTGTGTTATCACCAAATATGATAGGTGGCCTTGTATATAGGCCCAATTCTGAATAGAGTAACTTCAACCATATTGATTCTTGAGTGGCATTTGCTAGCCCTCTGTACTCTGCCTCAGTAGATGATAGAGCCACTGTGGGTTGTTTCTTGGATGACCAAGAAATAGGTTTATCACCTGCAAAGCATATGTAACCAGATGTACTCCTCCTGTCATCCTTGCAACCTGCCCAATCTGCATCTGAGTATACCTTGATATCAATGTCTGATGAATATGGATAATACAAACCATGATTTTGTGTTCCCTTTAGGTACTTTACTATCTTCTTGGCTGCCTCCAAATGTGGTATTCTTGGCTTATGCATAAATTGGCTAAGTACACTAACACCATATGAGATATCAATCCTTGTTAAGGTAGCATAATTAAGACTACCTACCAAACTTTGGTAACCTGTAATATCTTTGAGTTCTTCTCCTTCATGTGCACTGAGTTTGTGGTTGACCTCCATAGGAATGTTTGAGACTTTAGCTTCCTGCAAATTAAACTTCTTGACCATGTCCTGAATGTACTTCTTCTGAGTAATGAATATACCTGAATTTGTGTAGACCAATTCAAGCCCTAGAAAGTACTTCAATAATCCAAGATCATTGATCTTGAATTCCTTCATCATTTGACCTTTGATATGTCTAATTCCTTGAACATCATTTCCTGTAATAATGATGTCATCAACATAGACACACAAGTATATTACCTCTGAATTGTTCCTTTTTATAAACAATGAAGTATCTGCTTTACTCATCACAAATCCTTGATCCAAGAGATAGGTTGTCAACCTATAGTTCCATGCTCTAGGTGCCTGCTTCAATCCATACAAAGCTTTCTTCAATTTGCAAACATGATTTACCTTATTGGGATCTTCATAGCCAGGTGGTTGTGACATGTAGACTTCCTCAGATATCCATCCATTCAAGAATGCATTCTTTACATCCAATTGGTACATGTTCCAATTTTTGGATGCAGCTACACTCACCATAATTCTGATAGTTGGCATCTTTGCCACAGGAGAAAATGTCTCCTCATAATCAATGCCTTGGGTTTGTGCAAAACCCTTGGCCACCAACCTAGCTTTGTACCTGCTTATTGAACCATCTGAGTTCCTTTTGAGTTTGTAGATCCATCTGGATCCTATGACCTTCATGGAGTCCTTCTTGGGTACCAAGTCCCAAGTATCACTCTCCTTGAGAGCCTCCATTTCTTCATCCATTGCTTCCTTCCATTCTGGTTTAGTAATGGCTTCCTCAAATGTACCTGGTTCTTCACTTAAGATGTCCTTTGCAAGATATACAGAGTGCTTGGTCACAAGTGAAGTATCATAACCATACCTAATAGGTTTCTTCTTTTCCCTTGAAGATCTCCTCATAGCTTGAGTTGAGGATTCTGGATTGTCTTCAAGTTGCTTCATCTTCATCTTCCCTTTTGATTTCCAAGCTTTGAATTCTTCAATGTTGATGGTGTCTTCATCATCTGAACTTGTATCCTCATTCTGAGTTGGTTCTTGCCTGACAAGCTTTGGAAAGTCTTCTTCCATATCATAAGGTAGGCTCACTTTCCTGCACTCATTATCATACCATGAATCATTTTCATCAAAGATGACATCTCTGCTTATCTTGAAGCCTTTGTTTGAGGGGTTATAGAACCTGTATCCTTTCTGATTCAAATCATAACCAATAAAGATACACTTTTCAGCCTTAAGGTCTAGCTTTCCCCTTACCTGTGAGGGAATATGCACATATGCAACACACCCAAAGATCTTGCAATGATCCAGAGAAGGTCTCTTACCATGCCAAGCCTCATAGGGTGTCATTCCATCAAGTGTCTTTGATGGCAACCTGTTGATCAAGTATGTGGCAGTAGATACACTCTCTGCCCAAAGATAATTTGGTAGTTTCTTTTCATTAAGCATAGACCTAGCTGTCTCCACAATGAGTCTATTTCTTCTTTCAGCTACCCCATTTTGTTCTGGTGAGTACCTTGTGGTAATCTCCCTCTTGATGCCTCTTTCCTGCAAGAACTCTTCAAAATCATTGGAGAAGTATTCTCCACCACCATCAGACCTTAATCTCTTCAAATGTCTACCTGTTTGATTCTCTACTAATGCAAGATACCTTTTGAAGCAATTAAATACTTCATCTTTATGTTTCATGAAGTACAAGACAGTCCATCTGCTATAATCATCTATAAAAGATACATAGTACCTTGATCCAGATATGGATGGCTCCTTGCTTGGTCCCCAAACATCTGTATGCACCAATTCCAAGTAGTCTTCATGCATAAATCCTTTCTTGGTATATGGCAACCTGTGTGACTTACCAAATTGACAAGCCCCACACTTGTATATCATGTGTTGCTTGGATACATTAGGTATCCCAAGCACACATTGATCTCTGCTCATCTGCTTTATGGTTCTCTCTCCAATGTGACCCAATCTCTTGTGCCACATCTCCAATTCTGATAGAGTTTGGTCCCTATAGTTGTACAAGGCAATACTTTTAGTATCCTCAAGTTCAAAGGTAAATAGTCTACCTGACTTCTCTCCCTTGGCTATCCTTCTGAATCCATGTCTTGGATCCTCCACATATGCACCATGTTGAGTGAACCTGACCTGTAGACCTTTTTCAACAATCTGACCTACACTCATCAGATTCTTGGTGATTGTTGGAACATACAATACTCTGCTTAGCAAATTCTGATTACCATCACTTGTTTTGACATTACCTACTTTAACCACTGAGTGTTTAGTATCATCACCTGTCTGCACTTGGTGCTTGCCTTTAGGTTCTTCCAAATCAGAGAGTAGGGCAACATTCCCAGCTACATGGTTAGAGCACCCTGAGTCAATATAGAACAAATGATCATCATTGATACCTGATTTAGATGTCATGTTCATAATCAACAAGGAATCATCTTGATCCTCTGCATAATTGTTGTAATCCTTTCTGTTCCTGTATCCTCCTTGATAATTGCCATTGTGATTGTAATTATTGTTGTAGTTATTGTTGTAATTATTGTTGTAGCCATGGTAGCCTTGAGATTGATTGAATCTGCCTCTGCCTTGGGAGTATCCTCCTCTTTGGTGACCTCTTCCTCTTTGATTCTTGTAGTTCTTGTAGCATTCATCTGTAGTATGATTAGACAAGCCACAAATATTGCATGGAGATTGATTATAGGGTCTCCCCCTACCTGACTTACCTCCTCTGCCCCTGCCTCTGGATGATCTACCTCTCCCTGCATAGTTTGCTTGGGAGGTGGATCCTTCATCATCAACCTTCTTGCTTTTACCCTTATCTTTAGACTTCTTATCTGTATATAGGGCAGAGGGATTGTTACCTTTTGATTGCTCTCCATTCTTTGTGATCTTGGCTTCATGTGTAAAGAGTTGTCCAATCAGAGTTGTTAGATCAGGTGCTTGAATGTCCATGTACAAGTCCATTGCAGTGGTAAAGCTCTCCCACTTGTCATCTGCTTTGAGTCCATTGATCACTTGTCTAACTATTTGCTCTTCTTCAATTTCTTCTCCAACACTTGCAAGTTGATCTGCAATGTCTTTGACTTTGGTGACAAAATCTGAGACACATTGTTTTGATTGCTTCCTAAGAGTTGTAAACTCAATCCATAGCTGATTCTTTCTGGCCCTTGTGCTTGATGAGAAGTATGTTGACAAGGTCTCCCAAGTTTCTTGGGAAGTCTTACAGTTCCTAACATGAGGTAGAAGGAAATCAGAGATAGAGTTTAGAAGATATGACCTTGCTAAAGCATCTTTAGCACACCATTGATTAAGTCTCTCATGCTCATCCTTTGTAGGTAGGCCTCTGGTTTTGAATGAGGGCAACTCCTCATCTCCTGATATGTATCCATACAAGCTTCTCCCTTGTAGATAAGTCTTCATTCTTAATGACCATGCCTGGTAGTTATTTCTATCCAATTTGTCAATAAAGGAAGGGAAACCATCACCCATGATTACCTTGTTTGCTCTGATACCACTGTTGGATGTGATGGCTGGGTACAATCAGAAGATCAAGGTGGTGCTGCTAGACCTGCTTCACACCTGCCCTTTCTTTTCTTCAGAAATGGTTAGAA
>CM035444.1:65219603-65232103 GCA_020310875.1 Ceratopteris richardii
GCTATTCTTCCTGTCGTGCCGAGTTCTATTCGGTAGTCTTGTGTTGTGAGTCTGTTTGGCGATAAGTTATATGCGGTTTTGGATATTTTTTGTCACGAAATAGTGTGGTTTGTCATCCTGCGAGAAACTGTGTAAGGTCGAAGTGAATCATTTGCATTTTAGTATTTTTTCAGTTAAGTGACCAGATTCATCTGCGAGGATTCTGATCTTAGGAAGAACTTGTATCGGTAAAAGTCTGTACGTGAACAGACGTATTGATAAGTCTGTGATGAATCAACTGTGGTAGGAACTTGTGGTTTGAGTCGGTATACGGTAAGTTTGTGTAATCTCGATTATAGTTGTCTGTTGTATTATTGTTCGGTATACTTATCTGTCACACGGAAGAAGCATATTGAGTAGTATCCAATTAATGAAGTTGAGTATTCTATTAGTTAAAGTCAGAACAGGACCTCTGCTCCATTACTATAGCAGATTCAGTCCAGAAGTCTTAAGTTTCCGCATGCCGAATAGTTGTCAGTAGTCAGAATCAACCACTGAGCTAAGACGTGATGGAGTATTTATGAGTGTGTGAAAAGTTGGGAAAATAGTACAGGGCCTCTGTCTAACAGACCCCTACCACTCCCAAGAACCCACATGGCTAAGAGATCGATTGCGGTTAAAGATTTGGAACCAAGTAAAAGAGGGGCATTTGAATAGAACGTAAAGTAACGCTTAATCGGTATCAGTTTAACCCATAACCCATTTTTTTTCATTTAACATTTGGCGCCGTCTGTGGGAAAGTGGCAACTGTTTAACAATCTCTGCGGTAAAGTAGTATTTGATTACGAGTTACTTGCGAGAAAGTGGCATTAGAGTGCTAAGCGGTTTGTAAGAAGCAAATATCTAGTAATATTTGATTTACTGACAGTAGCAACAGACCCAGATTGTTGCAAACTGCTCAGATAATATTACTGGGCAATGATACATGCCGGTTACTCGGTCTGGTGTAACGTATCCTAGGACCCAGACAACAGGAACAAGAAAAGTGCAAAAAACAACTCTAGAAGAAGAAGGTATAACGCGACCAGACTCAGTGGTCGAGCAAGTTAAGGACGCTAGAATTAATTCCGGTCATATTTCGGTGGAGCGATCAATGCCTTTGGTACATACTGGTGTCACTTCGACCCAGCCTAACCAAAGTACAGTAGTTCTGGAATCTATTAAGGCACCACTGGATATTAGACAAACTCTAGGAAAAGAAATCAGTAATAGCGAAAAACCGCTACAGTCTGGGAGACTGTTAGCTCATTCCGGTGATATTCCGGTGATAGAAACACCAACTGGCGGTCAAGGCTTAGCATTTGTTGCAGAATCCTCAGCCAGACCCGCGTGTCTGGAAGAAAGATTTCAGATATTAGATATCCAAAAGGAAGGAGACTTATTCGAAGCAGAGATCTGAAGTATCCTGCGCAAAAACAGCACACCGGAAGGTGCGCTGTCCGGCGAGCCAGATTCTGATAGTTCAACTAATCAACCTCAAGATACAGGATCAGAGACACCCACGATGAACGGACAACAACAACAACAACAGTTAGGTCAACCAAGGCTGCCTCCAACAAGCGTAACCTACACGAAATTTGGTGGATTCCCAGGAGATGACCCGGATGCTCACGTTCGCACTTTCGAAATCAGTTATGCAGTCCTCAACCATCCACCGGATCAGGCATATAAGGCCATTGTTTTTCAATCTACCTTGGTTAATGAAGCGGCTAGATGGCTTACGGAATACGACATTAATCATTTCGGTACCTATGATGCAGTACGGGATGCCTTTCTACAATGATTCAGATTAAAGAAGAATCCTGCTGAAATCTTTGATTATCTACAGAACAACCGACAGAAGGCAAATCAGACTGTCCAGGAATACGCTACTCTCTTCAGAACACATTTACGGCAGATACCACAGGCACATGTTAATCTACCTGATGACGTCATCACTCAATGGTTTATCAATGGCTTAAATCCGCAATTGAAGCAGATCATGATTATTAGATGTGTCGGAGCAATGACATTGGATGCAGTCATCGCTATGGCTTTGCAACTGGAATCCAAGGTTGGTGGATTTTCAGAAGACTTGGAATGGTTAAGGACAAACAAAAATATGACTGAAGATATAACTAGGCAAGTATACTGCACCACGTGCAAAAATTCAGGATATACAAGTGCTAACTGTGCGCTAAATCAAACATTCTGCGCTATCTGCAACACAGCCGGACACTCCACCGGAAATTGTATCTACAATGCTAGAATACAGGGAACAACAACAGTCAATGCTGTTATTCAAGAACATGGGCAGGCAGCAAATCACTATGTACCTCCGCAACTGAGAAACAATCAACCACAGGGATATCGGAACTACCGAGGACAAAGAAACAACAATTATAATGCCAACCGATGGCAAAACGGACCACCACCGGAAAACCCCAATTTACCACCACCACGCTGTCATTTTTGTGGTGAATTCGGACACATTAGAAGATATTTCAAAGACGCAGCTAAGTATGATCAAAGGAAGAAGGAGCGGCAAAACCCAATGGCCAATATGGTACAAATTACTCCGGTAGAAACGCAAACTGCTACAGTCCAAACCCGATCAGGTAAACAACTGCAGCCAGCAGCAGAAGTATTTGAACCAGGGATACGAGAACAACATAGGATGTATAACAAGGGTAGTCACTGGACCGCTACAGAACCACCAGTGTTCCCAGAACCCATTCCGGTGACTCAAACCTCGGAAGCAAAGGAAGGAATGCAACAAAAAGAAGCAGCAGTAGAACAACCATCGGCAGAAGACATAACAGCAGAAACTTCAAGATCAAGAGAGCAGGATAACCAATCTCAACAGGCCTGTGAAATTTTATTCAAGGCATCTATCACCTTACCTCTCGGCCAACTTTTGACGTTAGTACCTGGAATCCGGCAACAGTTCCAACAACATTTTACCCCGGCACCCTCTTGCATTCCAGCAACCGCTGCAGTTCAACCAGAATCTGATTCTACGCTTGATCATGCAGTGCCCTTGATTACAGTATGGTATAAGAATCAGAAGATCACGCAGGTATTAATTGACGGAGGCTCCGGCGTAAACATTGCAACCGCAGCCATTAGAGGAAAAAATGAGCCTTGCATGGGCCTTGTAAGGATTCCTAATTTTTAGGGATTAAAATGATTAATCTTATGGATTAAGGGGCGAGACAAAACCGGTAGTGGTATTCACAAATAAAAAACTGTTTGATATTTTTTGTATTTGAATGATCAAAATGTACAATTTCTAAGCCTTTGGATGCTACGATTGAATGGTTGAGATTAAGACGCACGGATATGTAGAGAGATAATGTCAGAAATTCGTGGGTTGTTTGGAAGTATTCAAGCAGGACCAATTGCACATGCTCTGCACAAATGTGAACCGTTGGATCAAGGCGAAATCCCATGGCATTCCGCGTTTGGGGCTGATCCATATCTGGGAAGAGACGCGCACCGTTAGATCTAGAGGAAATCGGATGGTGGAGGAGCAAAGGCGCCTTTGCATCTTGGATCCAAAGGCAGATTGAGATCTCAGTCGTAGGATCAACTTCAGATCCGATGGATAGCAATTGAAGGCGCTTTTTTTAATAGAAGGCTCATTCTGGCCGTCCGATTCACTCAAACATCTGATGGCTCACAATTAAAGGCGCCTTTTGGCAGCCCATCAAATCTTAGCCATGCATTTCAAAGGAATCCAAGGGTTCAAATGCAATATTGCCTTGACTTTTGCAATTGAAACTCCACCTTTGGATCTTTTAATCAATTCAAGGGCTCTAGTTCATTTGAAAGCTTCTCAAAACCATTCAAATGGCCAAAACCACTAGTTCTAGGTGGTTTTTTCCTCTTTGACCACAAGAAAACAAGGGAAGCCTATGCCTAGCCTATGTGATTAAGGGACTAGACTGTGTCCACCACCCTCTTCTCATTGGTCCATCTCTAATCACTCCTTAATCTAAAAGGCCCATGCAGGGTTCATTTTTTCCCCTAATGCATTATGTAAAAAGCTAGGCTGGACCGAAATCGAACCAGTTCAATTCTTCGTCAGAATGGCTGATCAATCTAGAGTCCATCCCGTAGGACTTGTACGGAATGTACCCATTACTCTACAAGGTACGACTTTCAAAATGACTTTTGTTATACTAGATCTACCCGAATCCACCTTGGATTACAACCTTCTTTTCGGCCGACCTTGGCTGAAGCATGCAAAGGTAATACAGGACTGGTCTGCGCAAGAGCTCACCTTCAAGGATGCCAATCGTAAATATGTGGTAAAACTAGATGCCATACAACCCTGCGAACTTCACGCCAGAGCTTATCTCGCTGAACCAGTTCATATGTTAGATGGACTATCAGATGATGAAGAATAGCAATTTCTGAAAAATAACGCCGATTTAATGTCTCTAGGAACTGTTGATCTACAGTCTGTCATTAATAACTGGAACACTTCAGTTTGTGCAGTAGTAGCTATCACCGAACAGTCTGACCAAGCAGATATTGAATTACAACCATTATTCAAGCCAACAGAAGATACAGAGAACCCACAACAATTTTATGTCCCTGAAGACCAGCTGATTACGTACAATCTAGGAGACAAGGACCATCCTCGACTTGTAAAAATAAGGCAAAACTTACCGGAAATCTTTCAGACTAATTTGATTCAGCTCCTTCGCGAATTCTTAGACGTCTTTGCATGGGATTACAAAGATATGAAAGGATTAGATCCGCGCATATACCAGCACAGAGTCATGCTGAAGCCTGAAGCTAAACCAAATAGGCAGCCCAGCTATCGCATGAATCCCAATTATGCCTCTCAGGTAAAAGACGAACTTGACAGATTGTTAAAAGTAGGATTCATCGTACCAGTAGAACATGCTGAATGGATTTCACCAATTGTGATTGTGCCAAAGAAAAATAAGCAACTACGAATCTGTGTCGATTACCGGAAATTGAACGCAGCAACAGTACCAGATCCTTTCCCGATCCCTTTTTTCGATACCATGCTTGATAGGGTAGCAGGCCACGAAATGTATTCATTCTTAGACGGATACAGCGGTTACAATCAGGTTAGAATGGCTGAAGAAGATATATCAAAAACTGCTTTCATTACCAATTGGGGTGTCTTCGCCTGCACCGTAATGTGGTTCGGATTAAGAAATGCACCAAGCACATTTCAGCGATGTATGCAGGAGATATTTTCTCCTTATCTTACTTCATTCATGCAAGTATATCTTGACGACTTCTCGATTTTCGGGAAGATGATAGCACATTTAAGTCATTTACGATGTTGTTTTCAGAAATGTAGAGAATATAGACTCTGTCTTAACCCAAACAAATCCGTGTTTGCGGTTTCATGTGGTAAACTACTTGGGCATATTGTATCTGCTCAAGGTATCCGAGTAGACCCAGATAAAATTTCGGTTCCATGTTTTTGTCGACGCTTCAGATATTGCAATTGGCAGTATTCTGATGCAGCAAACAGATAAGTGGTTTCGCCCTGTTTATTATGCCAGTAGAAGGCTTGCACCGGCAGAAAAGAATTACTCTACTACTGAAAGAGAATGCCTAGGATTGATTTACTCAATTAAAAAGTTTAGACATTATTTATTAGGCCAGAAATTTACCTTTCATGTGGATCATGCTGCCCTTGTTTATCTAGTAAGACAACAGCATCTAGGAGGACGGTTAGCACGATGGGTGCTACTTTTACAAGAATTCGACTATGACGTCATTCACCGACCCGGAAATGCACATGCCTTAGCAGATTTCTTATCTCGCCTAGATTCCGGTGAAGCTCCGGTGGGCATAGATGACACGACTCCTGCGATTTATAATGCTGAACTACTATCCGATGAGATGGCCCACCCACAAGCACCATCTACATACTATGATCAGATTCTAACTTTTCTCACCGAAGGATGCTTCCCATCTGAGACGACCAAGGCAGTTCGAAGGAAATTGGCAGTCTTTAGCCGTCGATTCCGGCTAATAGCAGGAGAACTATATTATACAGATCATACCGGAATCTTACTTCGCTGTATTCCACCTCATGAGGTTAATTCAGTTATCACTTTGGCGCACTCAATTCCTTCTGGTGGCCATTTTGCAGTAGACTTAACTCACCGGAAAATTCTGCAAGGAGGTCTCTGGTGGCCAACGATGTACAGAGATGTCGCACAGTTTGTTAAACAATGTGATACTTGTCAAAGAACTGGTCAGCCTTTGCAAAGGCATCTTTTTCCTCTGCAACCCATCTTACCACTCGAACCATTTCAGAAATGGGGATTAGATTTTATCGGTCCAATTACACCCCCAGCAGTTTTCAGCAACAACAGATACATACTAACCTGTACAGACTATGCAACAAGATGGGCAAAAGCATGGGCTTTAAGATCTGCTACAGCGGTCACGATAGCGAAATGTCTACTCACGGATGTCTTCCCACGATTTGGCTTACCCCTGGAAATTGTCTCAAATCAAGGCACTCACTTTGTGAACAATCTAATGAAGGCTCTTACACAATCATTCCAGGTCACACATAATTTTAGCTCTCCTTATTATCCACGTGCCAATGGATTGGCCGAAAGTACAAACAAATCACTTTTGAATATCCTCCGGAAATTGATCATGGAAGCACCGGAAAGATGGGATCAACTACTACCTGCAGTATTATGGGCTTACCGGACTACATATAAGGTAACAACAGGCTTGACACCTTTCAAACTAGCTTATGGTTTAGAAGCAATAGCACCCATGGAATTAGTCATCCCAAGTTTGCGTGTAGCAATCACTCAGAAAATGCTACCAGAATATTCACTAACAGCAAGAATGGACGCACTCAGAGAACTTGATGAGCACCGGTGGATCAGTTTTTTAACTATGCACGAAGTACAACTAAGGCAAGCCAAGACACACGATCGATATTTGAAGACTCCAATCTTTTCGGTAGGCCAGCTTGTACTCTTCTATAACGCAAAATCGGATAGAGCAGCAGGAAAATTCAAACTACGATGGTTCGGCCCTTTCAAGATCTCAGAACAAATCGGTCCGGCAACTTTTTGGTTGACTACGTTGACCGGAAATCCACTTCCAAAGGTAATCAATGGGTCGAAGCTGCGGCCGTATTATCCCACTACTAGTACGCATTAAATTATTCGGCGGCGAACCGCGTTTTGTATAAATTTTTGCGTTCTTCTTTTTTCTTTTCTCCCTTTTTAGTAGTGTTTTGTACGAATCTTTATGTTACCAGCCGCCTCTCCCTACCAGTCACTCAAGCACACACGCCAGCATGCAAACAATACCTTTTCCGCACCGCACAATGATACCCACCCCCCTTCCCCCTCCCACCGTGTTCTCCTTATTTAACCCCCTCAGTTGCGCCTAAACACTATTGTGTTCTCGAGACCCCCTCAGTGTGCTTGTAAACACCATGGAAGCGCTAGCCAACTATGCTGCTTTCCGTGATGGTATCCCGACAGACATCGGCGAATACCTACGCTGCAGAGGATTGTCCAACTTCGCTGAGTTGCCTTGGCACTCAGTGGAAGCCCATCCCTTCTCCGCACAAATCATCCACGCCATCGCCCAATTCCCCATCACCGAACGACAGTGGGTCTTTCCTTCCCTTCCATATAGAACCGTCATCACCTTCCAAGCCTTCTCTGCAGCCTACCGCCTCACCCCGCAAGGACGCGAAAATGGTCCTAGCATCCTTGTCGCTCGCATGACCGAACTCTTTCCCCGCTCCTCATCAAACGAATATGCCATTCTCTGCCGCCCAGAACCTGAACGATCCGCCCTACAGTTCCTCGTAGCAATCCTCAACCTGCAAAAACGAACCTACGGCATCTCTCGCCCCTTCTATTCCGCCCTAGAATTAGCCACCCGCGAACCCGTAAACTTTGCCTCTTATTTCTTCCAACGAATCCATAAAGAATCCGTCGCTATAGTAAAACAACTCCAGAAAGGCAGCTCTCCGCGCTCTCGCCTTCCCCACATCATCTCCTTCCTCTTCCCAACCATTCTCACCGCACAACCCCCACCCACAGGCCCAGCACTTAGGCACGAAGAATCAGCACAACCACTCGAGGAAACTGAAGAAGACGACGAAGAGATCAATCAACTCTTCCGCACGAAGCGAATCAGGATCAGCTCTTCAGAAAGTGAAGTCCAAGGATCCGCCAGAAAGAAACACGACGCCGACGAAGATAAGCAAGAAGAAACTTACCACGACACCGCCACTTCAATACACAATGACACTTCGACAGAGCAACAAGACCAGCAAAACCAAGCAGATACAGAGATACTGTCCACCAAAAAGGAATCTGAGCATCAACAGGACGAACCGGAAACCGCCACAAAAGCACTGGATGAACTGATCGCGGCCATCAATCATACAGAAGCCGAACAACAGACCGTTGCAAAGGTAACCACAATTGACTCTGCTCTGCCTACCCCACCTGTCAACCCCGACCTCCCACTGGAACCATCCCGCCGACCCGGTCCTGAACCTACACCCTCCTCCTCTTCCTCCCCTAACTACTCTCCGCCAAACTCCCAAAACCTACTCACCGATACCTCCTCTCAGCCTCGTCAACCACCACCACCACCCACCGTATTTTCGGAACTAGCCTCCATGGGGCAGTTCCTCATGCAGTTATCACACCAACTGCCCATACAATTTAAGGAAGTCACAGACAACCTGAAGGCCGAATATCAATACAAGGTCGACGTACTGGAAGCTGACATCACCCCCCTCCAGGAAGAAATCGAAGCCACAAAGATTGAGAACCATCAGCTCCAGACGCAGTTAGTAGAGCTCCAAGTCAAATTCTCGGCAGAACAGACCCTAGTAGAGCAACGAGATACAGCCATTGAGCAGCTTGCAGCCAAAGATCGACTCCTACACGTCGCAAATGAAGAAATCCGCACCCTGAAGGCCACCCTCCACGAAAATGAAGATATCAACGCCTCCCTCGAAGAATTGATCGCAGAGACAAAGACTCAATTACAGGAGTCCATCCAGAAGAATCAGGATCAACAGAAAGAAACCGAACAAATCCAAGAACAGTTACGGCGAGCCGAAGAATGCGCAAATGAAGTTAACAGTATCCTAAAACGCCAGCTGCTACGGGAAGGACAATACCTCAAGGATATCGACAAGACGCGCAGAGAACGAGATGCATTTAAGAAAACTCTTGATTTCCAAACCCAGCAGTTTGAACGCCAAGACAACCAACTGCGCAACCAAAAAAGGCCTATTCAGGAAAAATGGGAATTACACAGGATTTTGAGACTGTTCTTTGTGTCCCAATGTTTTACATTTTGACTCATTCAAACACTACAAAATGTTATTTTCTCTTGATTGGAGTATATTAAATTGACACTTTAATATTAAGGATAATTGTATTATAAATAGGTTATGAGGGTTAGGCTCAAACTTAAGTAGTTAACATTTTAAGTAATATAAATGGGACTTGAATAATTCCCAAATTTCCAGAATAGGCCTTAAAAGGAGTATATTGCAGAGCTAAAGGCCAAACTGGATGAAATGAAGACTTCCAGGGACGCCGCACTATCCAACGATTTTTATCTACACGAAGCTTTTGTGCAGACCCAGACCGAGAATGTGCTCACCGAAGCAATCGCACTTAGCTCTGCTAGAATAGATGTGCAGCTTCTAGAGCCTGATACGCTAACAACTATTAGAAACTCTTAAGAGAAAGATAGCTCGAACATTTAGATCGGCTAGGAGTATGTATCTCGAAGGTCTCATCGACGAATAAGTATATTTGCCCATCCAAATTCATAATGTATGAATATGATAATCAACTTTTGGTTTTCTGACATTTTCGCACATGAAAAGTCTTGTTCAGTCTAGCACCAATCTGCAGTATAACACGCGGCATAATGATTTTTACTCTGATACAAATATTATCAAGGAAGGGAAGAGTCTGACATACAATCAGTATAGCAAATGGCCATTCAAGCACCAGTGTTTATAAAATGCGTATACAGAGCATAGCTTTCTTCATTAGTATTCTTCGAGATTCAGCCCCAATTAGCAACTTCCAGCATATTCTTCTCAGCAACCCTTAACCAAGCATGTCGGAATCTGACATTCTCCGCTGGCAACTCAGAAAGCGCGCCCATACGCAGACCCATGTGGTAACGACAACAGATACTACCTTACAAGATGAAGCAGATGACGCAGTAACTGCTACATCAGAAAAGACTCAGCATAAATTCTCCACCGAATTCAAAATCGAGCTCGACACCAAATCGCAAAAAAATGAAGACTGGCTGCGAAAGATAGGACTCCTCCAGTTTGCCCAATTACCGTGGAAACAGTGGATTGCTAATGACGACGCAGAGGACCAATTACATAGCATGCGACAAACCAGCGGCTTCATTCTCAATCAGGTACGATTTTCGCCCCAGCTCGTCTCAGCCGTATTTAAACTACCACTCTATGATGGTGCCCGATATCTTAAATGTTCAAATGAGGACCTGAAGAAGGAATTTGGCGACTGTGAAGGCCCCCGACGGTATTACATGTTGAAAAACGCCACCTATCACCGACGAGAACAATTTAAATGGTATTTAGAAAAGCTTTGTTTACTAGTAAAATTCGACTTAATGTCGAAAGAAAATTTTTCCCCCCTATTGCATGCCGAAGAAGCAGGTCCGGTTAGCAGGACACATTGGCTCTATAACCACCTCTACGCACAAATCATTGTCGGGGATAAGAGAAGATCCCACACCAACAGCAGACTAGCAGCCTATTTAGCTGCTATATTTAATTTTGTCCAATCTGTAAAGGATAAGCAGCTACACTGGTCCCCCCCTTTTTATCCCAGTGAACATGGTCAAATAAATTCTGAACACCACACAGAGCCTGAGGAAGCAGCTCAACCCTCCACATCGTCTGCATCTTTCTTTCACACAGATAACAGCGCACAGAATAAGACAATAGGGACGCCGTTTCGGCTGTCCATTAAACGACGAATGGCAGACAATTTGCCAACTGCCAGTCCAGAGCAAGCACCGGACGACCCCCAACCCGATTTTGTCATAAGGATGCAAAACCAACTTCAAGAGGTTTCTCAATATTTACGGCAACAAGAACAAGTGATTCAGCACAAAAACGAGTTATTATTTGCCACGATGACTAAGTCCAATTCATTAATGACACAGATGCAAAAAGAATCGGATGACAAAGAAGCTTTAATACAGGTGTTAGAGAGTAACAACCGGCATCTAATGGCAGAATTGATCACCGCAAAAAAGTGTGTCCAAGACTTTAATCAGTGGCAGCAAACTATCCAAACACAAATTCAAACCGAAATGTCAAGTTTTTCTATTCTGAATGCTTACCTGCAAGCCGAAAATGAAATTTTGCAGTCAAGGATACAAGTGTTGCAGGAGTTCGAAAAGCAGATATTAAAAGATGAGGGCGTAGAACTAAATGCCACATTGATGACAAACGTGGACATCGACTTATTAAAACAACAGTTGGATAGCCGTGTTCAAAATAGCTGGACACTTTTTCACAGGAGATGGCTGGCTATACTTGTTCCGCCACTAGAACAAGTGCGGTCAGAAAGGATTGGGGAGTCAAACCCTGGCATGGACCGACAGGCAGTGCAAAAGGATGTTGCCGACAGTAATGCACCTGCGGGTTCGAGTCCACCGTGCGTGCCAGTGTTAAAGGGCCGCCGAACCAGGACGGATGAACCCGGACAGGTGCCGTAAAAAGTGGATTCGCGGAAACATTGTAGCAGACTTCTATTTAAAGCACACAAAGGAAAGCGGTAAAGACCGACAGTTTTGGGAAGAGTCTCTGTTTCTGTTGGGTATTGTAGTGTGTTGATTAAGTCTCGAGCCAAGGTGTTTGAAGATTACAAGTGCAGTATTGTGTATGTACGTATTCTGTCCAGTCGGTTTTACTGAGTCCGTTTGGGAAACTGCGAGCACCCTGTTTGAGATTGTGTGTAAGGTGTTGATGAGAATATTGAGTTCTGTTCTGTTCTATTTGCATCTAACTATTCTGCTATTCTTCCTGTCGTGCCGAGTTCTATTCGGTAGTCTTGTGTTGTGAGTCTGTTTGGCGATAAGTTATATGCGGTTCTGGATCTTTTTCGTCACGAAATAGTGTGGTTTGTCATCCTGCGAGAAACTGTGTAAGGTCGAAGTGAATCATTTGCATTTTAGTATTTTTTCAGTTAAGTGACCAGATTCGATACAATAGTCTGCGAGGATTCCCATCTTAGGAAGAACTTCTATCGGTAAAAGTCTGTACGTGAACAGACGTATTGATAAGTCTGTGATGAATCAACTGTGGTAGGAACTTGTGGCTTGAGTCGGTATACGGTAAGTTTGTGTAATCTCGATTATAGTTGTCTGTTGTATTATTGTTCGGTATACTTATCTGTCACACG
>CM035444.1:65237103-65239603 GCA_020310875.1 Ceratopteris richardii
CAATGATGGAGTTTATGTGGAAGACCCTAGTCAAGGGTATAAACAAATTATTGCAGGAAAGAAAGAAGGAAGGCTTTTCACATTGAAGGTACAAGGAAATGTTGGACATGCTATGTTCACATATGGAGAGCAAAAGGTGTTAGAATTGGATCTTTGGCACAAAAGACTTGGACACTTTAATGAAAGAGGTATTAAAGAAATGATTAACAATGATTCAGTGCTTGGATTGCCTAACATTGCAGGTCAACACATGACATACAGATGTGAGGCATGTCAATTAGGTAAGACTCATAAGCAATCCTATTCCAAGCATGGATTTATGTATTCAGAAAGACTTGAATTGGTGCATACAGATGTGTGGGGTCCTTCAAAGGACTTTAGTATAAATGGTTCAAGATATTATGTCATATATGTTGATGATGCTACCAGGTGGATCACAATTTATGTGATTAAAGAAAAGTCAGAAGTGTTTAATACATTTAAACACTATCATGCATATGCAGAAAGGATTACAGGTCAAAAATTAAAGAGACTAAGGTCAGATGGAGGGGGAGAGTATTTTTCAAATGAGTTCAATGATTATTTGTGGAATGCAGGTATAAAGAGAGAAGTTACTTGCAGGTATTCTCCTCAACAAAATGGGGTAGCAGAAAGAAGAAATAGGACTCTTGTTGAGTTTGCAAGGTCCATGATGAAAGAGAAGAATTGTCCAAATTATTTGTGGGCAGAGGCTGTAAATACAGCTACATACTTGGTCAATAGATTGCCTTGTAAAGCTTTGCAGGGCATGACACCATATGAAGCTTGGTGGGGTAAGAAACCTACCTTAGATCATTGCAGAATATTTGGATGCTTGGCATATGCATATGTGCCATCTCAATTGAGGCATAAGTTGGAGCCTAAGGCAGAAAAGTATGTATTCATTGGCTATGATGATAAGCAAATGGGATACAGGTTGTGGAGTCCATCCACAAAGCAATTTATTGTATCCAAGGATGTTACATTTGATGAGCAAGGTACTTGGTATGCAGGTAAATATAATGTACATGCAGATGATGAAGAAGTAGTGGATCAAAGAAAAGGTAAAGCAAAGATTCAATTACTTGATGAAAGTGAGAACAATGAAGTGCAGGTTGAAGTTGAAGAGAGGCCAAGGTTTGATTTAGAATGTGATGAACCAGAAACTTCAAGAAGTGCAGAAGTTAGAAGGTCATCTAGGCACAAATGGCAACCTACAAGGTATAGCTATGACACTTCATTCTTAACTACTAAAGATTATGCTTATTTGGTAAAAGCAGATGAAGACCCTTCTACATATGAAGAGGCCAAAGGGAAGAAGAATTGGGAAGATGCTATGCAAGAGGAGTATGATGCATTGATACAGAATCAAACATGGAATTTGGTTCCTAAACCTAATAGTCAGAAAATCATTGGTTGTAAGTGGGTTTACAAGACTAAAAGATTTGCAGATGGAAGTGTGTCTAGGTACAAAGCTAGACTTGTTGTGAAAGGATATGCACAGACATATGGAGTAGATTATGATGAGACTTATAGTCCTGTGGCAAAGATGACAACCATCAGGACACTCATAGCAATTGCTGCTTGCAAAGGTTGGAAGTTATCTCAATTAGATGTCAAAAATGCTTTCTTGAATGGTTACATTTCAGATGAAGTCTACATGGAGCAACCAGATGGGTTCAAAGATCAAGTGAGTCCAAATTATGTGTGTAAGCTCAAGAGAGCTTTGTATGGGTTGAAGCAGGCCCCAAGGGCTTGGAATTATAGGCTTGTAAAATTCTTGAATGATCTTGGATTTCAAGCATCAAAGGCAGATAGTAGCTTGCTAGTCAAAGCAAGTGAAGATGGGTTCATTTATGTGTGTATTTATGTTGATGACATAATACTTACAGGAACAGATGATAAGGGAATACAAATGATCAAGAAGCAGATGGAGAAAGAGTTTAAAATCAGTGATTTGGGGAATCTATCATTCTTCTTGGGAATGGAGATCTCTTATACTCAACATGGAGTATATGTGACCGAAGAAAGGTATCTTAAAAATTTGCTAACCAAATTTAAAATGGAAGATTGCAGGGTTGCACCTACACCTTTGGAAGTGAACCATAAATTGTCTAGGTTTGGAGGAGAAGAGTTCAAAGATATGAAACTCTATCAAAGTTTGGTTGGTAGCTTGATCTATGCTACATTGACGAGGCCTGATTTATCATATGCAGTTGGTGTGCTTTCACAATTTATGCATTGTCCTAGAAAGGAACATTGGATTGCAGGACAAAGAGTACTTAGGTACATCAAGGGTACACTCAGAGAAGGGTTGTACTATGGATTTACTTCTGATACAAGAGTGAAGATATATAGTGATGCAGATTGGGCAGGTAATGTGGATGATAGAAGATCAACACATGGATACTTGTGCTATGTAGGAGACAAATTGATTTCATGGTGTTCCAAGAAGCAACATACAGTTGCTTTGTCATCTACA
>CM035444.1:65244603-65247103 GCA_020310875.1 Ceratopteris richardii
TAGGAAACATAGCATTGTCTATGGAGTACGGACAGGTAAAACATCTCGCTGATGTGCTGCATGTTCCAAATATAACAAAGAATCTAGTTTCTGTTGGACAAATGGTTGACCAGGGATTACAAGTCAGGTTCAATGCTGATGGATTATATGTAGAAGAGTACAAACAGGATGGACGATTGGTTGCCAAAGGAAACAAAGTGGGTAGGATGTTCACCTAAAATGTGAAGATTCCTGAAATGAATGCGGCCATGTTTGCAAAAGGTGCAGGAGTTATTGCAGATATAGAGATATGGCACAAACGGATTGGACATGCAAACTTGCAAAGGCTGAAATTGATGCAGTCAAAGGAGATTGTCCATGGACTACCAAATTTCAAAGTTGCAGAAATGCAAAAGGTATGTGCAGCATGTGAATTTGGTAAACAGTCAAGAGCATCATTTCCACATGACAAGCATGTTAGTGAGAATGTACTAGAAGTAGTAATTACAGATGTTTGGGGTCCAGCAAAGACCACATCTATGGGTGGTTGCAGGTTTTATATTACTTTCATTGATGACCATACACACAAAGTATGTGTATATTTCATGAAAGAGAAGAGCAAGGTGTTTACTCACTTCCAGAATTTTAAAGTTATGGTGGAAAAGCAGACAGGGAAGTACATTCAGACATTAAGATCTGATGGAGGAGGTGAATACATGACAAATGAGTTCAGCAGTTTTCCAAAAAATCATGGAATTCAGCGTCAATTTTCATGCAGGTACACACCACAACAGAATGGTGTTGCTGAACGCAAAAATAGACATATTGCAGAAATAGCAAGAGCCTTAATGGCTGAGAAGAATATGCCTCATTCTTATTGGGCATAAGCTATGCATACTGCTATATACATCATGAACAGAACTTCGACTGCTGCTGTACATCAAGTTACACCTGAAGAGAAGTTTACAGGTAAAAAGCCAAACTTATCACATCTGAAAGTTTTTGGTTGTATTGCATATGTACATGTCCCAGATGAATTGAGGACGAAGCTTGATCCAAAAGCAGAAAAGTGTGTCTTCATTGGATACTCCCTTGAGCAAAAGGGATATAAATGTTATAACCCACTCACACGACAGGTAAAGGTGAGCAGAGATGTGGTATTTGATGAAATGTCAAGCTTCTATGCAGATGCCAAAGAAGGACTAAGTCTTGAACCAAATGACAAAGAAAATGCTGAAAAATCAAGTGCAGAATCTCAGGTTTTGAGTGGACCAGATGCATCACCAAGCAATAGTTCCAACTCAAATCCATGGAGTGGAAGATTACGTGGGAGTTTCAGTCTAGCAAATTCATCAAATACATCCAAGAAAGGTAAAGAAAAGCTTTCTGTTGGTCATAAAACATGTGCAGGTTTTGAAGACGTTGATGGAGATTCAAGTGGTTCAGAAAAGATTCTTGATGAGGAACTTGGATTGCCCTCTGTGAAGACTCCAGGAGTAAGAAGGGCACATGCAGATGATACAAGGAGAAGTGACCCAGGACCAAGAAGATCTGGGAGGATGCATAATTCAGTGCAATGATTGACATATGATAGTTACATGGCTCGCCATTGTGCCTACATGACAAAGGTAATACAAGATGCTGAACCTTCTTGTTTTGAAGATGCAATTGGTAATGCAGATTGGGAAAAAGCTATGGATGAGGAGATGGCTACACTTTATGGAAATGATACATGGAAGCTGGTTCCATTGCCGCAAGGAAAGAAACCCATAGGCTGTAAATGGGTTTACAAGGTAAAGCATAATGCTGATGGTAGCATAAGCAGGTATAAAGCACGATTGGTAGCTAAAGGATATGCACAGACATATGGCATTGATTATGAGGAAACATTCAGCCCTGTAGCTAAAATGTCTACTGTTAGGACACTTTTTGCATTAGCTACAGCAAAAGGATGGACTTTGCATCAGATGGATGTGAAGAATGCTTTCCTACATGGTGAGTTACAGGAAGAAGTATATATGGACCAACCACAAGGATATGAAGATTCAAAGCATCCAGAATATGTTTGCAGGTTGCAAAAGGCTTTGTATGGGCTAAAGTAGGCTCCGCGTGCATGGCATGCAAGGATTGCTGATTACTTAACCAGCATTGGGTTTTCTATGTGTGATGCAGATCACTCACTATATGCAAGGAAGGCTGATGATGGCATCACTATTGTGGCTATTTATGTTGATGACCTGGTTGTAGGTGGTGATAATGAAGAAAGCATCAAAGAGGTAAAGAAACTTCTTATGCAGGAATTCGACATGAAAGATCTTGGTGTGCTGTGCTATTTCTTGGGCATTGAGTTTATACATACAGAAACAGGTATATGGATGTCGCAAAGGCAATATGCCTTAAATATGCTGCAAAAGTATGGTATGGCTGATTGTAAGCCAATTTCTATGCCTTAAGATCAGAATTTGAACTTGGATACTCCATCAGGTGAAGCATTGGAAAATGCTACTATGTAGAGGAAAAT
>CM035444.1:65254603-65258093 GCA_020310875.1 Ceratopteris richardii
GTGCATACAGATGTGTGGGGTCCTTCAAAGGACTTTAGTATAAATGGTTCAAGATATTATGTCATATATGTTGATGATGCTACCACGTGGATCACAATTTATGTGATTAAAGAAAAGTCAGAAGTGTTTAATACATTTAAACACTATCATGCATATGCAGAAAGGATTACAGGTCAAAAATTAAAGAGACTAAGGTCAGATGGAGGGGGAGAGTATTTTTCAAATAAGTTCAATGATTATTTGTGGAATGCAGGTATAAAGAGAGAAGTTACTTGCAGGTATTCTCCTCAACAAAATGGGGTAGCAGAAAGAAGAAATAGGACTCTTGTTGAGTTTGCAAGGTCCATGATGAAAGAGAAGAATTGTCCAAATTATTTGTGGGCAGAGGCTGTAAATACAGCTACATACTTGGTCAATAGATTGCCTTGTAAAGCTTTGCAGGGCATGACACCATATGAAGCTTGGTGGGGTAAGAAACCTACCTTAGATCATTGCAGAATATTTGGATGCTTGGCATATGCATATGTGCCATCTCAAATGAGGCATAAGTTGGAGCCTAAGGCAGGAAAGTATGTATTCATTGGCTATGATGATAAGCAAATGGGATACAGGTTGTGGAGTCCATCCACAAAGCAATTTATTGTATCCAAGGATGTTACATTTGATGAGCAAGGTACTTGGTATGCAGGTAAATATAATGTACATGCAGATGATGAAGAAGTAGTGGATCAAAGAAAAGGTAAAGCAAAGATTCAATTACTTGATGAAAGTGAGAACAATGAAGTGCAGGTTGAAGTTGAAGAGAGGCCAAGGTCTGATCCAGAATGTGATGAACCAGAAACTTCAAGAAGTGCAGAAGTTAGAAGGTCATCTAGGCACAAATGGCAACCTACAAGGTATAGCTATGACACTTCATTCTTAACTACTAAAGATTATGCTTATTTGGTAAAAGCAGATGAAGACCCTTCTACATATGAAGAGGCCAAAGGGAAGAAGAATTGGGAAGATGCTATGCAAGAGGAGTATGATGCATTGATACAGAATCAAACATGGGATTTGGTTCCTAAACCTAATAGTCAGAAAATCATTGGTTGTAAGTGGGTTTACAAGACTAAAAGATTTGCAGATGGAAGTGTGTCTAGGTACAAAGCTAGACTTGTTGTGAAAGGATATGCACAGACATATGGAGTAGATTATGATGAGACTTATAGTCCTGTGGCAAAGATGACAACCATCAGGACACTCATAGCAATTGCTGCTTGCAAAGGTTGGAAGTTATCTCAATTAGATGTCAAAAATGCTTTCTTGAATGGTTACATTTCAGATGAAGTCTACATGGAGCAACCAGATGGGTTCAAAGATCAAGTGAGTCCAAATTATGTGTGTAAGCTCAAGAGAGCTTTGTATGGGTTGAAGCAGGCCCCAAGGGCTTGGAATTATAGGCTTGTAAAATTCTTGAATGATCTTGGATTTCAAGCATCAAAGGCAGATAGTAGCTTGCTAGTTAAAGCAAGTGAAGATGGGTTCATTTATGTGTGTATTTATGTTGATGACATAATACTTACAGGAACAGATGATAAGGGAATACAAATGATCAAGAAGCAGATGGAGAAAGAGTTTAAAATCAGTGATTTGGGGAATCTATCATTCTTCTTGGGAATGGAGATCTCTTATACTCAACATGGAGTATATGTGACCCAAGAAAGGTATCTTAAAAATTTGTTAACCAAATTTAAAATGGAAGATTGCAGGGTTGCACCTACACCTTTGGAAGTGAACCATAAATTGTCTAGGTTTGGAGGAGAAGAGTTCAAAGATATGAAACTCTATCAAAGTTTGGTTGGTAGCTTGATCTATGCTACATTGACAAGGCCTGATTTATCATATGTAGTTGGTGTGCTTTCACAATTTATGCATTGTCCTAGAAAGGAACATTGGATTGCAGGACAAAGAGTACTTAGGTACATCAAGGGTACACTCAGAGAAGGGTTGTACTATGGATTTACTTCTGATACAAGAGTGAAGATATATAGTGATGCAGATTGGGCAGGTAATGTGGATGATAGAAGATCAACACATGGATACTTGTGCTATGTAGGAGACAAATTGATTTCATGGTGTTCCAAGAAGCAACATACAGTTGCTTTGTCATCTACAGAAGCAGAATATAAAGGTATGGTGGAAGCTGCAAAAGAGGTAATATGGCTAAAGACACTTTTGAAAGTTTTTGATGTGATTCAGAGTACTCCTATTATTTGTGGAGACAATATGAGTTCATTATACTTGGCAGCTAATCCTGTATTTCATGCTAGAACTAAGCATATTGAAATACAGTATCATTTTCTGAGAGAGAAGGTCATTGAGAAGGAGATTGAAGTCATACACACTCCCACAAAAGATCAAGTTGCAGATATGATGACAAAAAGTCTAGATGGACCAAAACTACAAAGATTCAAGGATATGGCTGGAGTAAAGAAGATAGAGAAGAACCTCAACTAATGATTGAGGGGGAGCTGTTGGTGCATGACAATCATAAATTGAAGAATTATGAAGGAATGAAATCAAGGAGTCAAGAAGAAAACAAAGTCAGATGGTTGAATGAAGGACATGTTCAGAAAATCCAAAGATATGTACACATATGTACATTAGCTGACTTATATCTTTGTTTAGTCATACACTTGTATATATTCATATATAAATATGTTGGAAAATGTCCGGCAAAGAGAGCAGAAGAAGATTAGAGAATAGGAAGAGAGAAATAGTATCATTAGACACATTGAAAGTGAGTGAATCATCTATCCTCACTTGTATGTAAATTTTCTGAAGAAATCGAGAAACTTGCGCCCGATGTTTAGCAGTCTGCTCCTTCTGTGTTTAATCTTTTGAGAAATCCTTCTGCACGTGTCTAAGTCCATAGCTAATCTATCTATGGCTAGAATTTGAGAGGTTAATTGAAATCAGGCTGAGAGAATTTTGATTAGGAACATTCATATGTAAGAATGTTCTAAGAGTCGTAAAATCTGGCGCACATTTCATCTTCAATGAAATGATCATTGCTCAGTCCATAGTGTAAAGTTTTACACAAGTGAGGGCTTAAAAACTAAGTTGGAAGGTAAGCCATCTATGGCTAAAAGATCTTGATCAAACGGGATTTACTTTGGGAGAACCAGTGCTAAGAAGTTGCAGGTGTCAAAGTCGCCATTGCAGAGAAGCTCTTTCAGACATAGGTAAAGTGTTTCACACATTTCTCAGTATGTACTCAATCTTTTTGAGAGATTTAACTTGGCAAAGTTGCGCAACCTTAAGGCAAAGTGTTGTGCAAAGTTTTGTCAAAAACTTTACAGGATTGATTAGTCAATGAGTGATTAATCTGCAGCAGACTTTTCTGAAGAAGTTGAATTTTTCAGAATAATCAATTTTCTGATAAATTGGTGAAAGTTCTCTAAGTTTGGTGGAGTCTAAGGTTAATCTTGATATAGAGGTGATCTAA
>CM035444.1:65268093-65273093 GCA_020310875.1 Ceratopteris richardii
ATCTATCTATCTATCTATCTATCTATCTATCTATCCATCTTTCTATCCATCTATCTATCTATCTATCTATCTATCTATCTATCTATCTATCTACCTATCTATCTATCTACCTATCTATCTATCTATCCATCTACTCATCTATCTGTCTATCTATCTATCTATCTATCTATCTATCTATCTATCTATCTATCTATCTATCTATCTGTCTATCTATCTATCTATCCATCTATCTATCTATCTATCTATCTATCTATCTATCTATCTATCGATCTATCTATCTATCTATCTATCTATCTATCGATCGATCGATCTATCTATCTATCTATCCATCCATTTATCTATCCATCTATCTATCTATCTATCTATCTATCTATCTATCTATCTATCTATCTATCTATCTATCTATCTATCTATCTATCTATCTATCTATCTATCTATCTATCTATCTATCTATCTATCTATCTATCTATCTATCTATCTATCTATCTATCTATCTATCTATCTATCTATCTATCGATCGATCGATCGATCGATCTATCATCCATCTATCTATCCATCTATCTATCTATCTATCTATCTATCTATCTATCTATCTATCTATCTATCTATCTATCTATCTATCTATCTATCTATTTATCTATCTATCTATCTATCGATCTATCTATCTATGTTGGCCCAGGTACCACAAACGCACCAACACAGAGAATAACAGACGTACGAACGCAGAGAAAAAAAATACTCAACGACAGAAAGAAATAAGAGACGACACCAAATTGGGTACAATCTCCCCCCACATGCTCTGATGGACACTCTACCAGAGCATGCATATTTATAGTAAATTCCTATTACGTCCTGAATAGAAGATACATGAGGGCCGCGCTCCGAAAAGCATCTTTTTGCTTTATTTACAAGTTTGTAATTTTCTATTTTTACAAAAAACATCGCTTTCTAAAGCGATCCATTATTTTTTACAAAAATAAGTAAAAATAACCATCTTCTAAAAATATTCTTCTAAATATCTCCAAGTCCATGCGCGTTCACACCCTCATGGATCTTCACCTGCTAAATCAAAACACAAAACACATTAAAATCCTCAAGGCATTACACCTTCATTCCAAATATCCCATAAAGTATAACATGATGCCCAGTTGACGAGCAACTGACATCAGTTGATAAAAAATAAAATAGACATGGGTGGCCAATCACATGTCGCATCACTGAACAATCATAGGCATGTTCGATGTAAATAAAAAAAACATGCATAGAACTGGAAAACTGGAATTGAATGTGATTGTGAATGATAAGCAGAAATCAAATGATGATAATGTGGAATTAGTGATGTTTTGTGAATCCATTGTGATTCTTCGAATGAATGATTTTTATATTTAATCAAATATCTATGGTATTGATTACCTGTGCGTGTAGTAGTAACATCATGATCAAAGTATTTTTTCTGGAATTAAAACTTCAGCATCCTCTTCTAACAATGGAGGATCATCCAAAATAGGAATGAGTGGTAAAACTCCTTTAAATGGTTTCAATAAACTGATATGAAAAGAATTATGAATATTCCAATGAGAAGGTATATCTAATCTAAAAGCATTCTCATTAATTTTTTGAATAATACGGAAAGGTCCATAATAACATGGTGCAAGTTTTACCTTAGGATGTTGTAGAATATTTTTCAAAACGTCGTTTAATTATGCGTAACCGAACATAATCATTTTCATTAATTGTTTTAGCTGCTCGTTTCTTATTAATATTACGGGTATAACGTTCCTGACTCTTTTTAATATGCTCATGAACCTCATGAAGTATAGAAATATGATCTTGTGCAAAAGAATCAGCCATAGGTATGTCAGTTTGAATGATAGACATGGGAGTAGGAAGCTTTTTTACCATATACAATTTCATTTGGTGCACGTCCAGTAGTGGTATGTGTTGTGTTATTATATACAAATTGGAGTAAAGAAAGTTTCTCATCCCAATTAGTTGGATTATCTAAAGAATAACAACGTAATAGATCCAAAATAGTACTATTCGTAGCTTCACTTTGCCCATTACTTTCAGGATGAAATGCAGAACTAAAAATCTATTTTAGAGCCTAAATTTTTAAATAATGCAACCCAAAAGTGATTACAAAAACGAACATCACGATCGGATAAAATTACTTTTGGAAAACCATGATATGGAAAAATACATTTAATAAATAATTTGGGAGCTTGAGGTGGAGAAAGAGTTTTTGTACAAGGAATGAAATATGCTTGTTTACTAAACCTATCAACAATTGTCCAAATCATATCATGATGTGATGAAGTTGTAGGAAGACCAATAATAAAATCCATAGAAATTTGTTCCCATGGCCCATTAGGTATGGGAAGTGGCATTAATAATCCAAATGCTTACCATGATGTCTTTTGACACGTTGACAAACAATGCATTGGGAAACATATTGTGTAATATCCTTTTCCATATTTGGCCAAAAGAAGAATTCTTTACATGTAGAAACAGTACTTTGTATGCCCTATGACCCATATATGGTGGTTCATGCATCTCTTTCATAACAAATTCTTTAAAATCTTGTGTAATACATAGCTTATGATCAAAATACAAGAATCCATTATGAAATGTGTAATGGTCTTCACTAAATGTAGTAGAATTATTGAAAGCATTCCATGTTTGTGAGAAATATAAATCAGATGCATATGTAGGAATCATGTCATGAAATGAATGAATATGAACCACAAAAATGTTATTAATAAAAACAATATTTGTTTGTGGGGATGGAAAATGACTCAGGGCATCAGCTACAACATTAGCTTTGCCAGGTTGATATTGAATCATAGGCTGAAAATTTTGTATGTATGAAGCCCATTTGATATGTCGATCTAAAATCAATGGTTGATTGAGTAAATGTTTAATAGCTTGTTGGTCGGTTTTGATTATGACTTCTGTACCCATGAGATAATGTTTCCAAATTTTTAAAGCATGTACAACTGCCAAAAGTTCTTTATCATACGTACTGTAGTTCTTTTCAGAAGGTTTAAGCTTCCTACTTTCAAATGCAATGGGATGATCATTTTGCATCAATACAGCACCTATACCTGAGCCACTAGCATCTGTAACTACATGGAAAGGTTGTGTAAAATCAGGTAATTGCAAAACAGGTGCATGAGAAAGTGATTGTTTAAGTTTTCAAAAGATTGGTGTTGTGGCAATCCCCATGCAAATTTTATCTTTTTCTTTAATAATAAAGTGAGTCGGAGGGCTAAATAAGAAAAACCTTTTACAAACTTTCTATAAAAACTAGCTAATCCAAGAAAAGAGCGAACATCATTCACCGATTGTGGTGTAGGCCATTCTTTAATTACTTTAATCTTCTTTGGATCTACATGAACTCCTTGACTTGAAACAATATGGCCTAAGTACTCTAATTCTCTTTGGAAAAAGTAACTCTTTTCAGGATTTTCATAAAGTTGGTTGGTGCGTAACAAATTAAAAACTATTGCTAAATGCTTTTCATGGTCATCATCATTCTTACTATAGACAAGTATGTCATCGAAGGAAACAAGAACAAAAGCTTGGTATTCAAGAAAAATATTATTCATCATGCGTGCAAATGTAGCAGGTGCATTGGTAAGTCCAAAAGGCATTACCATGAATTCAAAGTGATCGGTCTGAGTTCGAAAGGCAGTCTTAAAAATATCATTTGGTGAAATTCTTATTTGATGATACCCAGATTTAAGATCAATTTTACTAAAGACACGTGCTCCACGAAGTTTATCTAATAAATCATCTATCCTAGGAATAGGATATCTATTTTTTATTGTGATCTTATTGAGTGCTCTATAATCAATGCACATCCTATAAGTCTTGTTCTTCTTCTCTACTAAAAGAACAGGTGCTCCAAAGGGAGAAGAACTAGGCCTGATAAGTCCTTTGTGAAGTAAATCCTTAACTTGATTGGTTATTTCTTGTTGATGCAAAGGTCCATGCCTATAAGGTGCTTTATGGGGAGGAGAACTACCAGGAATTAAGTCTATACTATGATCAAGGGATCCTCTGGAAGGTCGTAGTTTAGAAGGAAAATCAGCCATAAAACAATCCTTATAAGAATCCATAAATGATTTATGGGTATTAGGAAGTGGATGTAGATAATCGACTATGTTATTGACAAAAACAATACATGAATTGTAGCCTTTTCGGAATGCACCTTTTACTTGTGTATGACTAATTAATGGGAATGGTTGGAAATCATGTATTGCACACAAATAGATATCTTGATGGTTAAAATTAAAACGCATGGTGTGTGTATGATAATCAATGCATGGATTAATGGTGACAAAAAGGCATACCAAGTATAACATCATAGGACTGCAAAGGAGCAATTAAGAATGTGCGTTTATCCATGTATGAGCCTATACAAATTTGAACATTATGCACTTCACTTGTAACATTATATCTGTTTCCTTGGAATGCAGCCTTAACTTTGTACATAGAAGGAAGTGGGGTTAATTGGAGATCTTTGACTAATATGTGAGAAATAAAGTCATGTGAACTACCATCATCATGTAAAATATTAACAACTTTACCATTAATAGTACCTTGCATGCAAAGTAAAGAATGAATATAAATTGTGTTACCCAAGGTACTTAGATCCTGCTCCAATGCCTCTTCAGTCCAATCAGGTTGAATGTCTTCAAATTGAATATCTTCAAGAACCACCTCCATGTTATGTACTTTAGCTCCGCCAGGTTGCATGTGGTTAGTTGGGAACCTACATCTAGTTTTGGTATGACCAATCTTACCACAATTCCAACAAATGATACGGGACTCTTTTGTTGGGCATCCATCGTCATAGTTTGAAAGGTTGGAGGTTTGGTAGGGTGTAAGGGGTTTGTCTTGGGGATTGGGGAAAAAGTGGATTGAGGAGGTCGTTGAAAAATAGGTGGTCGTTGAAAAGTAGGTGGACGTTGAAAAGGAGGAGAAGAAAAAGTACA
>CM035444.1:65303093-65488093 GCA_020310875.1 Ceratopteris richardii
AGAGTTTACAATGTTCAAGAAAAAGCAAAGTCAAAGTATTAGTGATTATGTCACTAAGATGAAAGACTTGGCGGACAGTCTTGGATCTATTGATGAAGATATCAAAGATCACAGGTTGATAGCACAAGTGCTTACAGGACTGAGAGGAGATGAAAGGTGGAAACCTTTCGTACTTTCAACTGAACTTTCTTTAAATCATTTTGTACCAGATTTAAAGCAGTTGCTTGGACTAATGCTAACGTTTGAGCAAGATTTGAAGACAGATGGTGATAAAGGACATAGTTCTGCTATGTATGCAAAGAGTAAGAAGAAAGGTGATAAAGGAAAAGAAAAAGATGAAGAAGAGATGACTACTCAAGCAAATTATGCAAGAGGGAGAGGTAACGTAAGAAGTAAAAGTAGAGGTAAACGAAGAGGTAATTAGACTAACAACAAGAAGACTTGTTGGATCTGTGGATTAAGCAATCATTTGGCTCATGATTGCTGGCATAATTCTCAAGGATCAAATCAGAATCAAAGTAACAATAGTAGAGGCAGAAGCGGAAGATATCAAAGAGGAAGACAAAGCCAAAGAGGCAGATATGGTAGAGGTGGAGCAAGAAAGTTGGGGATAGAATTAGTCTCACAACACTACCTACTACAATTATGCGAATGATACGCAGAATGACAGTCATACAACGTTGATGATGAACTCGATAAGTATGTTAGAGAATGAAGACCTCAAGGTATTCTATATTGACTCTGGTTGTTCAAATCATTTGTCAGGAATTATAGAATTGTTATCAAAACTTGAAGGAGGTATTTCAAATCATACAATATAAACAGGTGATAACACAAAACATAATGTAAGGTCAATTGGAAAAGTAAAGTGTAAGAATGGAGCTGACCTACTAACAAATGTTTTGTATGTTCCAACAATCCCGAAGAATTTGATTAGTGTGGAACAAATAGTAGAAAAAGGTTTTCAAGTTAGGTTTACAAATGAAGGAGTATTTGTTGAAGATCCAAAGAATGGATACAATCAAATTGTCCATGGTAAAAAGGAAGGTAGACTTTTTACTTTTAAAGTACGAGGGAATGTTGGTCAAACCTTGATCACACATGGTGATGAGGTATTTACAGAGTTAGACCTCTGGCATAAGAGGTTAGGAAATTTTAATGAAACAAGAATCAAAACTATGGTGGAGAAACAATCCGTGAGAGGATTACCAAATATGAAGAATCAACATATGATTCAGAAGTGTGAAGCTTGTCAAATGGGAAAAGCCCACTGGTTACCATTTCAGAAGAAAGGGTGCAAACAGGATGATGTGTTAGAACTCATACATACAGATGTATGGGGACTGACAAAAGAAGGATCTATGAGCGGATCAAGGTATTATGTTCTTTTTATTGATGATGCAAGAAGATGGATAACTCTTTATGTTTTCAAAGAGAAGTCAGAAGTATTTGAAGCTTTCAGGCATTTTCATGCATATGCTGAAAGACTTACAGGACAGAAACTGAAAAGACTAAGGTTTGATGGAGGAGGAGAATATTTTTCTCGAGAGTTCAATGATTATCTGTGGAATGCAGGTATCAAAAGAGAAATAACTTGCAGGTATACACTGCAACAAAATGGAGTAGCAGAAAGGAGGAATCGAACTCTGGTTGAGTTTGCCAGAGCAATGTTAAAGGAGAAGAATTGTCCAAATTATCTTTGGGTTGAGGCTATAAATACAACTACATATCTAGTAAATAGATTACCATGTACAGCTTTAAATGGGATGACCCCTTATGAAGCTTGGTGGGGTAAGAAACAAACACTTGATCATTGCAAAGTGTTTGCATCAGTTGCCTATGCTTATGTACCATCACAACTGAGACATAAGCTTGAACCAAAGGCTGAAAAATATGTGTTCATCGGATATGATGAAAAACAGATGGGTTATAGACTATGGAGTCCTCTAACCAAACAGTTTATTGTTTCCAGAGATGTGACATTTGATGAAGGAAAAAGCTGGTATACAGATAAAGAGCATAGTATTGAAACACTTGAAGAAGAGATGAGAAGAAAGGAAAAAGGTAAATCACATATGTAGGTAAATGGAGATGAAGATTATATGCAGGCAAGTACATCAAGGATCCAATCAACTATGAGAAATGATGAAGGACCGAGATTTGATGAAGAAGTGTATTCAGATACATATGAAGAATATGAGCTAAGAAGGTCAAACAGAGTAAGGAAACAACCAACAAGGTATTCCTATGAAACTTCTTATTTGACTCAGAAAAACTATGCTTACTTAGTTAAAGAGGATGAAGAACCTCAGAATTATAGTGAAGCAAGAGGTAAGAAACAATGGGAAGAAGCAATGAAGGAGGAGTTCAATGCGTTGGAAGAGAATAAGAATTTGGATCTTGTTCCAAAACCAAATGGTGAGAAAGTGATTGGAAATAAATGGGTTTACAAAGTTAAGAAACTTGCAAATGGAAGGATAGCCACATACAAAGCTAGAATGGTGGTCAAAAGGCTATGCTCAAATGCATGACATAGATAATGATGAGATGTTTAGTCCGGTGGCAAAGATGTCAACCATAAGGACATTGATTGTTGTAGCAGCATCAAAAGGATGGAAGCTAAGTCCGCTGGATATAAAGAATGCATTTCTGAATGGATATATATCAGATGAAGTCTACATGGAACAACCTGAAGGGTTTGTAAGTTCCAGTTACCCAGATCATGTTTGCAGATTAAGAAGAGCTCTCTATGGATTGAAGCAAGCTCCAAGAGCTTGGAATTATAGACTTGTGAAGTATCTCAATGACCTTGGATACCAAAGTTCAAAGGCAGATGCAAATCTACTCATCAAGAGAACAGATGAAGGTATGATCTACATTTGTATTTATGTGGGATGACATTATAATCACAAGTACCTGAGATGAAGGAATCAAGGAGGTAAAAAGATTACTTGAAAAAGAGTTCAAGATCAGTGATGTAGGAAAGTTATCATACTTTCTTGGAATGGAAGTTACATATACAGATCATGGTGTATATGTTTCGCAAGAAAGATATCTCCTAAACTTACTAAAGAAGTTTAACATGGAGAATTGCAGAGAAGCTTCAACACCGCTTGAAGTAAATCATAAACTCAGCAAATATGATGGTGCAGAGTTTAAAGATATGAGGAAGTATCAGTCTTTAGTGGGAAGCTTGATTTATGCTACACTAACAAGACCTGATCTCAGTTATGTAGTGGGAGTTCTCTCACAGTTCATGCATTGTCCGAAGGATAAACATTGGGTTACAGGACAAAGAGTTCTTAGATATATCAAACGAAATATAAAGGAAGGATTATATTATCTTTTTACATCAGATATAAAGTTGAGAGCATACAGTGACTCAGACAGGGCAGGAAGTCAAGATGAAAGAAGGTCAACACATGGGTATGTGATATACCTAGGAGATAAGCTTGTCAGCTGGTGTTCAAAGAAACAACATACAATAGCTTTATCGTCAACAGAAGCAGAATATGAAGGACTTGTGGAAGCAGCTAAAGAAGTGATATGGATGTAGACCTTGTTCAAAAGCATGGGTATTGATCAAGGTATACCTATCATACATGGAGACAATATGAGCTCGTTGTATCTTGCAGCAAATCGAGTATTTCATGCAAGAACAAAGCACATAGAGATTCAATATCATTTCCTAAGGGAAAAGGTAACGGAGAAGGAGATTGAAATAGTATACAGTCCTACAAAAGATCACATTGCAAATATTGTGACAAATAGCTTGGATGGAATAAAAACAAGCAGATTCAAAGAAATGGCACAAATAAAAGAAAAGAAGAATATATGAAAGACCCGAGAATGCAAATAAGTGATTGAGGGGGAGTTGTTGAAGAATCACTCACAAATTTGACATACAAACAAACATAAAGACAAAGAGAAGCAAAAAACAAAGCATTCAGAAAATCAAGCCTTAGTGAAAGGACAAATTCACACTTGTAATATACAGCGTAGAAACTTCCAGAATTACGAGTTTTGAATCTCAGAACAAAATGTATATATAGGAGGTAGAAGATCATAAAAAAAATAAGAGAAGAGAAGAGAGTGCGAGTAGAACCAGAATAGAATAGCGCATATAGAAATTGAGAATAGTGATGTAGAAGACGCCAGAGATTGCGTATGCACAGATGAATAATAGAACCTGAACTGTCAGGTATTCATCTGAGAGAGATGGTAAGGAATAACTACTCAGAGTAAGAGAGTTTTCCATAGCTATGAGCAAAGTGAGGCCAAGCTATTTTTGTACACATATTCTCTAATAGAAAACACATGTTCATGTGGAAGTTTGAGCGCATTCTTCATATGTGAACAAATTTAAGTAATTTCATGTTACTGTGAAAGTTAGTTAACAGTTACAGTTTTCTTAGTAAATGTTTTCCGGTATAACTACAAGTTAGATCTCGCAACATAGTGTAAAGTTTTTCATGAGAGATAGATCATCTTGAAGCTAGTAGTCTCAACTATAAGTTGATCAAAAGACTTCTGTGAAACGGGACAAGTACACACAGTACTAAGTCTGACCGTAAAGGCATCCAAAACTTGTGAAGTTTTTCTCAAACTTCAGATAGAGTTCATTTATTGAAGGAAGATGAGGTATTACTTCCTTACTTCAATTACAAACGTTTGAAGTAATCACAAATAGAATTGCAGTTGATTCCGGTAAGATTACGGTGACATTCCGGTAACAGTCTCGTGAAGTTCCGGTGAAATTTCGGTGATATTCCGGTGGTTTTAAAACACAGTTTTGGTCCAGTCAAGTGAAGAAAAGATTATCTAACAGTAAGCAAACAGAAAATTGTAAATTTTGAAGTAAATCAATTCAGAATTGAAGCCTGTAGGAAAGACGAAGTCTCTGTAAAGTGAATTCTGAGAATTTACTAAATACAGTAGTAAAGTTTTCAGATTGCTAAGCTATTGATGATTATAGAGGTGTTCTAACATCACTTTAGCTTAGTTCTAGTTGAGGCGTGCCAATTTTCCGCAGTCTTGTTAGTAAACAAGCTTTTGCCGTGACATCACATAACCTCAACACCTATTACAGACCTCTTCTTTTATTACTGAGGAGGACTATAGATTTGGTTGTTCACACAAAGATAATGTACCAACATACTGTACAGAGTCACCAGAGCATCAAAGCTTACAACTACATAGTGCATCCACATGAATGAAGTTAGGAACCTAAGTGCACAAATAATCAAGTACATGAATCCCAATCCTAGAACATAGATCAGGTAGGATAGGCTAGAAGCTCCTAGGGGAGCATGCTTTAGGTGTGAAGGAGATGATTTCATCTATGAACGTTCACAAATCCACATTTAGGACAACTACAATCTAGTATGATTGAATGATTCCATTCATATTATGGCAAAGAGCACATCATTCTTCATTTCCAATAAAATCTAACCAACAAATCCAAAGTAACTCAAATCAATGTGTTAGGCATGTTCGAGTTAGACATCTGCGGAAGCACGCAAACAACACAAGGAAGAAGAGAGCTCAACACACAATACTAAATGTATTACCACTAGAATGTACTGTCAATACTAGGATTAGACTACTTACCAAAAATTAGCGAGCTCTCCCTCCACTTTTCTCAGATCCGCACGAACAGTGATGGTGCACTAAATGATGGGATCTGGTGGAAGCCACTCTCTTGGCCACGCGTGTGCAATGAACAATGATGGGGCCTTAAATAATGGAATCTGACGAAAGTCACTCTCTTGGCATGGAGCTCTATTTAAGTAGCAGTTTGCACTAGTTTAAGGAGGACAGACGGTCAGAGATATATGTTAGTGAAGGGTCCATTCGGAAGGATATACAGAGATTTAAGAAGCTGAGTGATACACTCACTATCTTCTCTCTCTAATTCTAGCTTTTGTCAATTTGGGTCTACTTGTGTTACTGTGGTATTTTGAGAGTGTTCTCATCAATCTTCTCCTTGATTATTCTCTCCTCACTGATGTGAGTTTGCCAACTATGGAAGAGGCTTCTCTGTTGGAGATTATACAGAGTGAGAGGTTCAGCGTTGGGGACAGTGGGCATGAAAGTGAGATTGGATATACTCGGATAGTCACTTGTAAGCTAGAGTTCATAGCATTTGTGCTGATGACACATACTATTGTATACCTTCTCTGTGTTTGTATACCTTCTCTATTTTTAGATGTCATAGTTCATCTATGGAGTGATTAGACTCTTTGCAATGTTAACAGGTTTATCTTTTGTGTACTCATGCAATTTTTTTTCAATCTTGGTCAAATTGGCCTTTTCGGCATCTTTGTAACAGTCCATCTGTTTCTCGGTTTATCTTTTCAAGTAGTACCTCACAAAATCATGTTACAGGGTATACTTCCCTAAGGAGAACCTCCCTTGATTAGAAGGAGTATTGCAAGTATGGACCTAGTTACCCCCTCTATAGTTTCGCACGCCCGATGGGACCCTTGCACTTTTGTGTGAGGTAATTAGTGCAGTATAGAGTTGTGTCACATTGTTTCTTGTTTTTTTTTTTGCATCATGTGAGTGGGTACATGACCCACAACTCCAGTAGACAGAGAAACTCTTCGTGTAGAAAGGAGCATCAAGAACTCCGCTCTACCTTTGGCAAGTACCCCACTACCCTTAAATTTTTCCATTGAATTGGCTTCAACCCCACTCTCAGAAGAGAAGCTAAGGAGGACATTAGATTTTTCCTCACATACTTCAAAAGAAGCACTAGTGCCAATGGAGGATCTTTCTCATTTACTCTCTAGGTTGAATATCAAATTCCCTACTTTTAAGGGGCTTGCTTATGAGGATGCAGATGATCACGTGAGGAGATTCATTTCCTGATGCCGCGGACGAGGTCTGTAGAATCGAGAGGATGCAATGTTGGTACTCTTCCCATCTACATTGGAAGGCGTTGCCGACAAATGCTGTAATCAATATGCAAATGGCCACTTCACTACATGGGAGGTACTAAAGATGGCATTCTCGCAGACATTTAGACCAAGTGACTCCTCGGAAAGAGGTCTAGATTAGCTAGAGAATCTAAAGCTGAGACCAGGTGAATCCTTTCACGAACTTCACACTAGGACAAAAGCACTTGTTTCACATCTCCCACATGCTCCACATGATTTCCTAGTTAAAAAATGGATAGAGAAAGCTATGCACAAGTCGTCTCAAGAGAAGCTTCGTGAATCTCTTAGATTGGATGCAACACTGGATGATTTTGTTGCAGCTACAACACCCATTGAGGAAGCTAGGCTACATTTTGAAGGAGATACTCAATCAAATTATGCATCACACTTAGACCCTAGTGGGCAACTCAGGAAGGAGTTGGAAGCCTTAAGAATGTAGTAGAGTCAACAAGAAGAGAAGGTCATGCCACCACCACCACACCACAATGTTGATGAAGTGGCTCAACTTTGTCGTGATTTAGAAGATTTGCGGACTACACAGGACATACGAAGGCAAGTTTAGTGTATAATGTGGCAAGAGTGGACATTCCAATGTTAATTGTCCTAACAAGGTGAGTTTTCAATTCTGTGGCAAGGATGTTCATGAAGCAAGAGATTGCTACTACCTCAAGGGAGTACAACAACATGGTAACCCTCTTGTTCTTGATTCGTATTATGCTAGTACTTCAAATGCACCTAATAGAGAAGAGACCCATCTAACTCGGCCTAGATATAATAGGCCACTGATGTGTTATCGCTTTGGTGAGTATGGCCATATGCAAAACAGGTGCTCTCTACCAGAAGGTGCATCTCCCTGTCAGCATTGTCCAAATTCCAAGGATCACTATACCAGAGATTACCCAAGAAGCCGCCCTGCTCCAATTCACATGATTGTAGTCTCCCCACAAGTAGAAGGTATGACCACTCAGTCTTATGCTATTTCATCTTCTTCAGTGCCCATGATGACTAGATCCAGGCAAGCGGCAACCTGTAGAGAGGAACAACAAGGACTCAAAAATAGAGATGAGGAAAAGAAGGCTCGTTGGAAGGGCCAAGCAGACATTGAAGGAGCTTATGATATGGTGACTACTTCCCTTTAAGGACCAACCTGCAAGCTCTCAGGAAGACACACAAGAGGTTAAGATTGAGGAAATCTTGAAAGGTATTCATCACATGGTTAGTTTGTACCAACTCATAAAAATGGATTCGAAAGTAAGAAGTGATTTATTGAAAGTTATACACTCGGCCTAATTAAGCCCACCATCGAGTGTAGATGGTTTCATGGTTGACTTTCCACCCGCACCCTTGATAGACTATCAATGCTCAAGGCTATCTGTGTTCATAAACGATGAAGGTCTGACTAGTGTCATTATAGATGGAGGCTCTAGCATCAATCTGATGCCTGATATTACAATGAAGAAACTAAAATTGAACCTAACCAAGGCGGCACCCTTCACTGTCACATTAGCAGATTAGCATCATGTTATGCCCCTCGGCATCATCGAGAAGGTACACATGTCAGTACAAGGTTGTCAATTACTCCTAGATTTTTTTGTGATTGCCCTGCCACAAGAAAGCTCTTATCCTCTGCTTTTGGGAAGGCCTTGGTTAAGGCAAGCCAAAGCACTAAAAGATTGGGGAAGAAACCAGATGTGGATCTCCTCGAAGACTAATAACCACTTACAGGTACACTTAGAAGAAGGATGCGACTCCACCAAGACAACTGGATATGTAGATACTCGGGTAATGCCTTATGTACCCCAAGAAGAGGAGAATTTGTAAAATTGGATGATAGGTGGTGCAGAGTGTTGCATTGTTGAGATTACTGAAATAAATGAAGAACTTGCAAAAGAATCCCAAGGAAGGGAAAAAGGGTCGAAAAATGAAAATTTATGCTCAATCACTAACACAGGAGAAAGTGTGACTCCTTGTAGGAAAACAGATACTGAGGTCAAGAAAGAGCCGTTGGAGATCAAATTTGGGCATTTTTCACAAAATGGCTTGGTGGTCAAAAAGTAGCAGAAAGTGAGTTACTATCTTTGGGGGGCCCAAATAGTCAAATTGGGCCATCGAACCAAATTAAAGAGCCTTTGGAGATCAAATTTGGGCATTTTTCACAAAATGGTCTTGGTGGTCAAAAAGTAGCAGAAAGTGAGTTAGTATCTTCGGGGGGCCCAAATAGTCAAATTGGGCCATCAGACCAAATTGGTGCATTGGATCAAAATGGGACAATTTTGCGAGGATTCACCACTATAGAGTTCTATAAAAGGGTAGAAAAGCCTAAAAATGTCAAAATTGAAGAAGCCTTTGAGAAGGCTAATTTTGAGTCTCTAGGGCCTGATTTTGAGCCTAAGAGCGAAGAAGACCTTTCGTTTTTAGAAATTCGTCAAGGATGGATCAAGCAACATATTGTGGAACATAAGGTGAATTCCACCCCTGCTCACAGTGCAGATGGTTTTTCAAGAGAGACGAGTCCTGAAATGCTAGTTCAAGAAGTGAACCTTGGAGATGAAGGAAATCCTCAAATATTCCACTTAGCCTCCTGGTTGTGGTACTATCCCTTTTTACAACAGAGGGTAACTTCTCTCCTTTTCTCCTATAAAAATGTATTTGCATGCTCCTACAAGGATCTAACTCGGATTCCGGAGGAGCTTGTATTACATCGAATACCCTTAGTAGAGGGGGCGCTTGCAAGAAGTAGGCCATATCGACTCAATCCAAAATATGCAGCGGCAGTAAAACTCCAAATCACAAAACTGGAGGAAGCAAGTATTATTGTTCCACTAGAACATTCAGGGTGGCTTTCATCTATGGTTATCGTACCCAAGAAAAATAGCAAAAAAATAAGAGTATGCGTTGATTTTCGTGCTTTAAATAAGGTAATTGTTAAGGATGGCCTCCCTCAACCTTTCACAGAACAAGTATTAGAACAAGTAGCCGGTCACACTTTGTACAGTTTTCTTGATGGGTTCAGTGGCTACAACCAAATAATAGGTCATCCTGATGATAGAGACAAAACTGCCTTTGTCACTCCATGGGGCACTTGTGTACACACGCATGGATTTTGGGCTACCAAATGCAGCTGCTTCATTTAATAAAACAATGTATCTGATACTAGGGAAATGGTTGACAACTTTTCTGCACATTTTTATGGATGACTTTTCAGTGTTCTCAGGCACAGATAGAAGAGGAGTAGTCCAAGATTTTCATGATCACTTGGAAAATCTAAAGGAAATCTTTGAGCAGTGTCTCTAAACAGTTTTGAAGTTGAATCCTGCTAAATGTCTTTTTTTGGTCACTAAAGGCACTCTCCTTGGTCACGTAGTGTCTACAAAAGGGATAACTCTAGATCCAGCAAAGGTCACTACTATCCTTTCCATGCCCATTCGATGGACTCCTAAGGAAGTAAAAAGCTTTTTAGGCCATGCAGGCTACCATAGAAGATTTATACGGATGTATTCAGAAATAGCTAAGCCTCTGTCAAGGCTTACAAGTAAGAAGATTCCTTTCTCATGGAGTCTTGAGGCTGAAAAGGCATTTTTTGAACTAAAATTGAGGCTACGTACTGCTCCACTCTTAACTATTCCTAACTGGTCATTAGAGTTTCATGTGCATTAAGATGCTAGTCTTCATGCAGTAGGAGCAGTTTAGGTTCAATCCTCCATGCCCAAGGTGCCCAAGATGGATCAACCTATAGCGTATGCTAGCAGACTACTTACCAAAGAAGAAAGAAATTATAACATTACGAAAAGGAAGGTTTGGCTATTGTTTTTGCACTCCAAAATTTATGCACTACCTTCTAGGTGTGCATTTCATTGTCATATCTGACCATCATCCCCTCAAATACTTAATTAATAAGCCTAGAGTAGCTAGAAGGATTTGGCATTGGCTAGTACTTTTTGAAGAGTATGATTTTGAGATTCATATTAGGCCAGGAAAAGAGCACTTACATGGCGGATCAGGTGTCAAGGACGGTTATGAGTGAAAGGCGAAAAGTATAAATGATGAACTTGTAGATAGTAGTCTCTTCCCGATAGAGACTCAAACTGAGTGGTATGATGAAATTCCGCATTTTCTCACTTTTGGAAAATTCCCCGAGAGCATAAAACCATTAGAGAAGAGGAGATTACTCTTTAAAGCCAAAGCATATTAGCCTATAAATGGCCGTTTCTATAAATATTGTCATGATGGTATCTTGAGAAAATGTGTTTATCTAGAGGAGGTGAATTTTCTGCTTGAAGCAGCACACTGTGAAGGGCATCTCAAAGGAGAGGAGTTGGCTCACAAAATTATCCACCGGGGATTATGGTGGCCTCATGTTTACAAAGATGCTATCAAGTTTGCCAAAGGATGTGATATCTGCCAGAGATATGCTCCCAATCCTAGTCAACCATTAGTAATCTCCATTGGATGCTTACCTTTCAAACGATGGGGTCTTGATTTCATTGGACCAATCAGCACAACTGGGCGACCTGGTGGTAAGAAGTATATCTTGGTGGCCACATGTTATTCTACTAGATGGGTATAAGCTAAGGCTACTGCTGATTGTACTTCCACTACAATAGCCAAGTTTATGTATAAAAGAATATTCTCAGGATTTGGCTGCCCATTTGAAGTCACCAGTGATAGAGGCACGCACTTTGTAAACCAATTGTTGCAAATAACCTTTGACAGGTACAAGATCGTCCATAAGAAATCCTATGCATACTACCCGAGAGCAAATGGGCACGTAGAAAGTTCTAACAAAATTTTGATTGTATTACTACGCAAATTAGCCTTTGACCAACACAGTTCATGGACACAAGCCCTCATTGGTGCAATATGGGCTTTTCAAACAACCAGAAGGGGCACCACGGGAGAGATCCCATTTCTTCTAGTCTATGACAAAGAGGAATTAGCCCCTTTGGAATTCGTCATCAGAAAAGAAATTGAAGCAAAAAGAATTGATGTTGACCCTCACATTAGAAGATTGGTAGCATTGGAGGAATATAGGGAAACAACTATGAAGAGGCTCCAGGAAAAGCAAGAAGAAAGGAAACACATTCATGGCAGACACTTAAGGACCAATAAGGTGGAAGAGGGAGCTCTAGTGCTGGTATATCTGATTCCATCTGTACCTACTAAATTGGCACCAAAATGATCAGGACCCTACAAAGTGCTCAGGATATTTCAACAAGGAGTAGTACAAGTAGAGGACTTATAGGCTGAGAAATTGCCTCTGGTCAACATTTCCAGGGTGAAGGCTTATCTAACTTGAAACATTTCAAGAAAAATCAATCATTGTATATACCCTAGTTCTCATTTCAGCTTGTTTTGCTGATAGACAGTTCTAAGTTTGTTCTTAGAATTTTTTTGCCCATATTGAAGAATTGCACCGAGACGGTGCAACATCTTGATGTGGGGGACTGTAATCGAGCAAGATTTCATCTTGATTGTATGCCACACCAAAGAAAAAAATAGTCCTAGTGCCACTTCTTTTTGTCCTTGAGAGTTCACCGCTCGAGATTCGCCCTCATTTCATCTTTGTCGGATCGGAAAAAATTCATTCTTCAAATTTCATCCTTCAAAATTTGTCCCTCAAAATTCAGCCCTCAAAATTCAGCCCTCAAAATTAAGTCCTCAAAATTCAGCCCTCCAAATTTGTCCCTCAAAATTTGTCCCTCAAAATTCAGCCCTCAAAATTTGTCCCTCAACATTCAGCCCTCAAAATTTGTCCCTCAAAATTTGTCCCTCAAAATTCAGCCCTCAAAATTTGGCCCTCAAAATTTATCCCTCAAAATTTGTCCCTCAAAATTCAGCCCTCAAAAATTGCCCTCAAAATTCAGCCCTCAAAATTTGTCCCTCAAAATTCAGCCCTCAAAATTTGTCCCTCAAAATTCAGCCCTCAAACTTTGTTCCTCAAAATTCAGCCCTCAAAATTTGTCCCTCAAAATTTGTCCCTCAAAATTCATCCCTCAAAATTCATCCCTCGAAATTCGGCCTTCAAAATTCATCCTTCAAAATTCATCCCTCAAAATTCGGCTTCAAAATTCCTCCTCGGCGCAAGATACTGAACGTTCTTAAATGAAGCGTTGATTCATGATAAGAAAGAGTCTCGCATTCAAGGCCATATTCTGAAGTCTTGAGGTGCTTTTGAGTTAGTTGGCTATCAATACTAGGATTAGACTACTTACCCAAAATTAGCTAGCTCTCCCTCCACTTTTGTCAGATCGGCGTGAACACTAAAGGTGTAGTAAATGATGGGATCCACTAATGGTGCAGTAAATGATGGGATCCGGTGGAAGCCACTCTCTTGGCTATGCGTGTGCAGTGAATAGTGATGGTGCCTTAAATGATGGAATTTGATAGATGTCACTCTCTTGGCCTGGAGCTCTATTTAAGTAGCAGTTTGCACTAGTTTAAGGAGGACAGACGGTCAGAGATATATGTTAGTGAAGGGTTCATTAAGAAGGATATACAAAGATTTAGGAAGCTGACTGATACACTCACTGTCATCTCTCTGTGATTCTAGCTTTTGTCAATTTGGGTCTACTTGTGTTATTGTGGTATTTTGAGAGTGTTCTCATGAGACTTCTCTATGATTATTCTCTTCTCACTGATGTGGTTTTGCCCACTGTGGAAGAGGCTTCTCTGTTGGAGATTATAGAGAGTGAGAGCTTCAATGTTTGGGGCAGTCGGCATGAAAGTGAGATTGGATATACTAGGATAGTCACTTGTAAACTGGAGTTCGTAGCATTTGTGCTGATGACTCATTCTATTGTACACCGTCTCTGTGTTTGTATACCTTCTCTATGTTGAGATATCATAGTTCATCTTTGGAGTGATTAGACTCTTTGCACTGTTAATTGGTTTATCTTTTGTGTACTAGTGCAATTTTTTTTTCAATCTTGGTCAAATTGGCCTTTTCAACATCTTGTGACACTCCATCTGTTTCTCGGTTTATCTTTTCAAGTAGTACCTCACACCATCATGCGTGATTACTCAGATATGCCTGATGATGAGCTAGACTTTACAATCCAGATGCTTACCCAGCGATCAGAGGAGGGCCCTTTTGCGGCTCCACATGCAGGAAGACAGCTATCTGCTCATAGGTATGTTTTTTTTCATAAACTTTTTTAATGATATTATAGCACATATTTTTATTAATTTTTATCTATCTATTTTGAGGACACCTATAGCACCTCGAGATCATGATAGTAGAGCAGAGTTGCCTATGAGGACATGCATAGGCACCTTAGGACTAGAGTGCGATATAGAGCAAGAAGGGAACATTGTGTGCATAGGGAATGGATTGGAGTTCAAGAGAAGAATGCGGGCATTATGCGACTCTTACATGCACCTTGTCCACTTACTCTGGAAGTAAGTATAGATTTTACATATAAATTGAAATAAATATCTTATCTTTTATTTACATTATTTTTTTTATTTTTGTAGTGAGCATGATGAGAGGGATAAAAAATACATACTTAGTTCACTTGAGACAGAGTTTGGGATAGGATGGTCGCATAAGTGGTGTCTAAAAGAGATGTGGACACTTATGGCTCATCGTCGCGGTAATGCACGGTATGCACTGCTTTTATGTTTATATATTGGAGATCGTCAATGAGAGGAGCAAGATATATATTCATATCTTTAACTTGTCTATTGCCTAGGATTAAAAGTGAAAGCATTAAATGTTCCTTTTTCCATGTGTGTAAGTTCTTCCATCAATATATAGTCTTTCATTTTCTACATGTAAAATCCTTCTACTAGTAAGGGATGCTGCGTTCAAGCATATTCCATAAGTACTCATGCTTTGAACATAACGTGAAAGTCGATGCCAATCTCCCCATCCATATATAGGACCACAAAATGACATAAGAGTGACTTCAGAGTTCGGAGGCACATACAAATCCTCTACAATAAAGAGACCACGACCAGCATTAGTAATAGTGGATGAAGCAATCATATAGCGATTACCCCAAAAGTTGAAAACCTCTCCATCTAAAGGAAGTGGTCCTCTATTCCATCCTCCATATCTTCTTCTATCATATGTTTGTACTAAAGAACGATCAAGAGCTGGCAATGGATAATCTCCAACCGTTTCAGTCTCTAAACCAGGAGGTAGAGGATATCTAGAAACCTCTACTTGTAATTGATGAACAACAAGTCCATGACGTGTACAAGGTATATTAACATTATGAGAAAAATTATCATCATCATCATCATCAAGCAAGTATTCCTATATATCAACAATAATTTGATTTTGTATATGGTTTTTAAATAAAATAATGACGTTAATATATATAAAAAATACATACCCAAGCATTATCACATTGACTAGGTGATGGTGCACGCTCAAAAGTACCATACTCTACCTCATGTTCAATACATTCCAATCGTGCTCTTCAATACGTGCCATAACAAGAGTTACACCAACATATAATATGCTCTTGATAGTAAAATTCATCATAATTCCTATCAAAGGACACATGTGAAGTCGTTGCATGGGAAGGAGGTGGTGGAGTACCCTCTGATTGATCAGAATTTGCACATAACAAGAAACAAAAAAATATATAAGTTATGTATCCATCAAATATATTTAAAATTAAATTTTTGATATACTTACAGTATATAGTCGTTGCAGGATGAGGAGACTGTGGTGGAGTTCCATCTGATTCATCAAAATCTACAAATAATGGTATTTGATATTAATAATCTGATTATCTACATACACAAAAAATTCACATATACATATTTACACATACACACATATTCACATATACACATTTACACATACACACATATTCACATATACACAACTACACATTATTGTGGGATAAATGCATGTATTTTGTATGAATGAGTGTATATGCATGCATGTGTGTGTATGTATATATGTGGATATGTATATGTGTGTTTATGTTATATGTATGTATATGTGTATATGTATACATATATGTATGCATATATGTTTGCATGTATATGTGTATGTGGGTATGTGTATGTGTATGTGTGTGTATATATGTGTATGTATTCTGATTTTTTTTTTGTTTGGGATTAAATTAACAAGAGATATTGTATGGTGGAAGAAAATAAGAGGTGACCTAACATACCACCTGGGACGTAGCAGTTTTTTCGTAGACAGCTACATCTTCAGGAGTCATTTCCTCAGCAGAAGGTACACAAATTAATAGTTTATATTTATAGTTTTTATATATTTTAGTAATTTTTTACATTTAATTTATGTTTTTTTTTCTTAAATAAATAGGCTCTTGCAAAAAAGAGAGTGGAGTCGGGCCACACATTGCACCTATGCCAAATGGTCCATAATGGTTTTGTAGCTACATTTGTAAGTATATGTGTTATTGCGAGTATATTTTTTATTTTAGTTAAAATACAGGCAACTAATATTTTTTATTTGTTTCAATGCAACAAAAGGATTATCGCCGATATCCTATGAAACATGAGATCGAGTATACTACACATTTTGGATATCGGCATTTGAGCGAGTATATGCGAGATCATCCTGATGCCTTTGTGAGTACTATTAAGTTTAATATAATTATTTTATTTTTATGAATGGTTTAATTGTTTTATTTATTGATGTTTGTTATATGTAGTACAAGAGTATTATGGAGAGAGAGATATGGATGAGATGGAGAGACAGAAGACACAGGAGGGACAATCTCGATCGTCACAGGGTGATCATGATGATGAGGATGAGGATGATCAGGATGATCATGATGTTGATGATGATGATGATGATGATGATGATTAGGATTCTAGTTGATTATGAAATTGGATTATATGTATTTACATTGATATATATATATATATATATATATATATATATATATATATATATATATATATATATATATATATATATATATATATATATATATATTTCTTTTATCTATATATTTTTCATTTCAGTTATGTTTCGAATTGTGTGTATGGTATTAAGTAATGAAGAGTTTTCTTTTATTGGTTTTTATTATTGTTTATATTAAGCATGTGTTTTAATACTTTAATTATATAATTCATTCATATGTGTGTACGTACGTGTATATGTTTGTGTGTGTATATGTATGTATGTGCATGTCTATGTGTGTGTATATGTATGTATGTGCATGTGTATGTGTGTCTATATGTATGTATGTGCATGTGCATGTGTAAGTGTATATGTGTGTATGAGTATGTGCATGTGCATGTGTATGTGTGTGCATATGTATGTGCATGTATATGTGTAACTCTATGTGTATATGTTTTTATGTGCATGTATATGTGTATATGTAGGTATGTGCATGTGTGTGTGCATGTATATGTGTGTGTACGTATGTGCATATATATGTGTATATATGTGTATAATGTATGTATATGCATGTGTAAATGTATGAAACATGCATGTGTATGTGGATGCATTTCCATTTGCATCCACGTGCATGCATGTGAATGTGCATGCATGTGGATGTGCATATACATGTATTTACGTATATGTTAATGTGTGTCTGTATGTATGTATATATATATATATATATATATATATATATATATATATATATATATATATATATATATATATTTATATATATATATATATATATATATATATATATATATATATATATATATGCAATAATGCATGCATATAAGTCTTTTTATGTGGTTGTAGAAATGTTTGTGCATATGCATGTGTATATGTGTTTATGTCTAAGTGTATGTGCACATGTATCTGTGTGTATACATGTGTGTGTGTGCACGTGTATATGTGTATATGTGTGAAAGTGCATCTTCATCATGTATAAGTATATAAGTGCATATCAATAAGTGTGATTATGCTATCTATTGAAAATAACACAATTCAAATGATATACAAAGAATAGAAATTTTACTTACAATAGTTAGCCATACTTTTTGCTTGGTTAGCTTCTTGAATAACCTGCAATAAAGAGAGAAAGAAGAGAGAGAGAGAGAGAGAGAGAGAGAAGAGAGAGAGAGAGAGAATTCAAAGAGAGAAAGATGTAGAAAGAGAGAAATAGAGACAGAGGGAGACAATAAGAGAGAGCTTAGGCAAAACATCAATTTTGCATATACTTGTTTCAGCTCGTAAGCACAACGCAATTGCGAAGGTTGGAGAGCTCTTCGATCAGATGCATGAAAATGCCGATCAAAGAGCCTCCAACGTTTTAATTTTTTTCGTCAACAGATGTAAGCAATGCTAACGTGTCGAAAAAACCACTAGATTTGACATGACATTTTCTAGCGTCGCTTATGCGATGCGAAAAAGCATCGTTTATGCGACCCAAAAAACATCGCTTATGCAATGCAAAAAGTCTCGCTTATGTGACGTTGAATAAAACCGTCATGTTAGCAACGCCCTATGCGAGCGTCACACACCCCGTCATGCCACACGTCAGAAAAACATCGTTTGGTTTGTCGTTTAATCGACGGTGCACGCTCGATGCTCATTTTGACACGTTTTGCAATTTTATAGCAACGAAATTGTGTCGGCTTAACCATCGCTATGCGCCCGTATTCCTTGTTATGTTAGCATGGACATACAATTGTCCTATGTATCAACCAACTTGCAATGTGCAGATATGCTAACTAAATCTTTGGATGGAACTAAAATGAAAAAATTCAAGATGATGATTGGATTGCACGAGATTTAAGAAAATTGAAGCTCAAGAATATTAGGCTTGAGGGGGGAGATGTTGGTGCAATTACTCCAAGCCTAAAGGCTTGATCTTTATCCTAAGGTTCATATGTGCATTCATGTCTTAGTACATGAATAATCTCTTGTAAAAGATAGATTTTTTACTCCTTCTAAAAGTGCACATATAGAAGGATTTCAATCACGACTTCTTAGGAGAATCTTTTCAGGAATTAGTGGTGAGGTATATTGAGATTGAGATCTTGAACTTTAGAGATATGTTTTGGTAGAAGTTAGAATTTCAAATTCAAAGAGAGCTCCAACTTTCTCTATAAAAGAGGACTTCAAGAGTTGCATATGTGCTGCTCAATTTGAAGAGATATTTAGAAGGATTTTAAGTTGGTATTGAGCTCACACCATAGCTCTATCATTTGCCTCACATTGTGCAATCATTCATTTCCAATTTCAATGTAATTTATGTGCAATAATACATATAGTTCTCTTATATCTTAGCTCTTTTACGCTGTCATGTATCACTTAGAACAATGTACTTCTCTGATGTATTTCTCAGTGTATACTTGATCATTTTGAAGATTGTAATGTCTATTTTCTTGCTATGAAGTTTCATATTTAGTGCCTTAGCCAATCTTGAGTTATGAGCAAAACATTGCTCACTGGTCTACATACTGTTAGTGCACGAAAATATCAGGATGCATCCCTAACTTTCTAAACACAATTCTCTACGCCCGGTCTATCATTTCAAGTGAAATAACTTGAAAACGTTATCTATTCAAGTTAATTAGATATACCCAGAAGGAATATGTTCAATTGCTAGCAGAGAAGGAATGTTGTTCATTTCTTTAAGAAGGTGTAGTGACAAAAATAGCAAGTTTTTGGTTCATAGTTGAAACTCCTACTCATCTGTTTTGATCCAATAATTTGAGGATCATATTCCAAAGTAATTGGGTGATTATTTATGCTTCTTGGAAATCTCAATAGGTCTACTTTGCACTTCTCAACTCAATTTTGGCTAGTGTGAAGCAAGAATTTGCAGCACCATCTCATCTCTGGAAGTTCTCCACCATCTCCTCCAACAATCATCCATAGACTAAATGCATTTTGGTTAGCAGTAATGATGTTTTTTTTAGAAGATGTAGTAAAGCCATTACTATCATGTATTAAGGGAACATCACTTAGATCCAAAGTTGTGTTTGAAACTTTTCTCCTTCTTTTTACATGTGGATAACGAAGTGATGGTACAAATGAGGCAACTTCTCAGCCTTTATCGTTTGACATGATGATGTAGATCATTCCATTTCAGATGCAGATTTGCATGATGCACTTCTTGATGAGAGTGCGGATATAGATGAGGCAAAAACTATGCCAAAATGGCTAGTGTAGACTTTGAGAGATAGCAAATTAGATTCACTTGTATCATATCATACTTATTCACACTATCATGGACAAGCAAACCTTCCTGAACCTCAAATTCCATGTGACTTCTATATCTCATGATTGATTCAGAATTTGGGAAAACCAATGCTTCCATTGCATCCAAAGCATGCTAAAACTCTAATATCAATTGTCTAGTTGCCTCATTTGAATATCCAAATCTCATGTTTTGAATTGATGACATCATCAGTTCATAACCATCTTTCATGAACCACCCTTTAAAACCTATATAAGGAGGGGTGGCCATATTCATAATGAGACTTGCCAATACAAGTCTTGGGAGCTCAAGGAGTCGTGACTATCAAGTACGTACTATCCAAGTTCCAGTTCCAGTTCTTGTCTTGTTCCTTGTTCGAGTCTTGTCTATTCTATTTCTTGGACATCTAGCCTTGTCCTCTTGTAATCTCCTAGTAGGAGATCTTGTCTAATTATTTCTTGTATCTTGATCATCTCCTTGAAGGGAGTTCTTGTACTATCAAGATCTTGCTTCAAACCTATCATCCCATCTTGTGGGAAGTCTTCCATCATCTCTGGTCCAATTATTCATACCTATCAATCTTGGGTCATGGGACATCTTTTATCAGTTGCATATTCTTGTATCATTTTCCCTACCTGGGTGTTCTTGTAATCTGAAGTGTATTCCCAACATCTTGTCTACTATAGTTAGAGAAAACAATCTAGTCCTCCCCTGACATTTTGGCAAGACTCGCATCTATCGAAGACCAAGCATCATGGAGAATGCTTATGAACAGATTATAGCATCACTTTAGAGTCTCTAACAAGTCGAGAACCTAACTCATTGATAGACACAAGTCTAGATGGGACATCCGATGCATGTAGGTGCACTCCTCCAAGAATTACAATAATTAACCAGCAATCTTCAAGCAAATAAATGGACTATTCAAATGAATCGATGACCTAGTACATCCTTCATGAAGGAACCCAAGATTTGCATGCCAAAAAAGTCGATGGGGATCACACGAAGTTTTGCAGATTTCTCCAGCAAGTTAGATTGTACATCCATATGCAGCTTGTAGATACTTAGATGATGCATCGAAGGTCCACTTTATTGGAACCTTCTCTGTGGCCAAGCATTATCATGGTTTGCCCCAATCTTGGAGAAGCACATGGTAGCACTTCACAATTATGAGGGGTTTCTTTGTGAGCGCACTGCCACATTTGGAAATGTAGACACAATTCAAGTGGTAAAAATGAAACTTCAAAAGCTATATTAAGGTAATCATCGTGCCTCTATCTATGCATCAGAATTTATGTATTTGATATGTGATCTCACTTGGCATGAAGATTATTTCATAAGCCAACTTAGTTGGTGTTTAAGAGATGATGTGAAGGACCTTTTGCTCACGATGCCAAAGGTTAAGAGATTGAATGAATATGTCATGCAAGCTATTCAATGTGATAACCAACCTTTTCAAAGGAAACAAGAAAAACAAGTAGAAGAAGACCTCGCCAATGGAAACCCTTCCACTCCACTCCTAAAGATGATTCTATGACTAAAGCTATGCAAGTAGATGTAACTAGGCTCCAAACTCTAACACCACAAGAGAAACAAAGAAGGAGAGATAAAAATTTATGCCTCTATTGTGGAAACCCTAGATATATTGCACTTAATTTTCCCAACAAGAGAACAGACTCTAGAGTTGCAGCCACCCTTGTAGAGCAAGGAAATGAGGAAACTCAGTTGTAAAAGAGATTGTACAACTAGACCATGATATAAGAAAGGCTCTCATATTTCCAGCTACACTCGTAGAAACATGTCTTGCACCTATCAAATTAATCATGCCCAAGAAGACCCTTTCCCATAAGCATTTGTAGATTCAAGAGCCTCCTCATGTTTCATCGATGAAGGATTGGTTAAGAAACATGGAATTCCTATACTTTGGAAGAACAAACCAGTAGTAGATTGAAACCTATAGCATCAGGGAATATAACCGTGGAAACCAAACCATTACGAGTATACCTTCATAATCGTGAATCCCACATATGTTTCATGTAATATCAAGTCCAAAAAATTTGGTTATCATTGGAATGCCATGGTTAAAAGTACATAATCTAGACATTAATTCGGAAAAGAATAAAATCACACATCGAGATATCGAGAAGAACCTGACATATGTTGGAGCAAGAACCTTCATACATGTAGTCAGGAAGGAATCGACATATATGATCTATGCAATACCAACTCAAGAGCCCAGGAAATATGATTCAGTGAAGCTATCTAACTAATACCCAGATTTTGAAGATGTTTTTAGAAAGAAGAATGTAGATATCCTCCTAGAGCATAGATCTTCTGATTATGCCATAGAACTTCAACAGGGAGCACAACCACCCTTCAGACCAATCTATAGACTATTGCTAGAGGATCTTATGGAATTACACAAGAATATTGATGAGAATCAAGCCAAGGGCTTTATTAAACGCTCCAAGTCTCCTCAAAGAGCCCATATCCTATTTGTAAGAAAGAAACATGGGACTCTCTAGATGTGGGTGATCTATCGTGGGTTGAATAAGGTCACGATAAATAAAAATTCCCTCTTCCATTTATATCAGAGCTCTTGGAACACCTCAAAAATATGAAATTCTTCACAAAGATTGACCTTCAAGGGGCCTAGAATCTTTTCAAGATCATAGAAGGAGATGAATGGAAGACAACATTTCGAACAAGGTATGGGCATTTTGAACATGTAGTTATGTCGTTTGTCTCACAAATTCTCCATCTATCTTTCAACATATGATGAATGATATCTTTTGAGAGTATTTAGACGACTTTGTGGTAATATATCTCGATGATATCGTGGTATTCTCCAAAAATCTACAGAATAATGAATATCACATAAAGATAGTCCTAGAGAGACTAACAGAAAAAGTCTCATCTGAAAAATTGGAGAAGTTCTCTTTCCATCAGACACAAGTGGAGTTTTTAGTGTACATTGTATCTGAGAAAGGAATCTTTATGGACCCTAAGAAGATCAAGAAAATTCTTGATTGGCAACCACGTTCTTGTGTTTGAGATGTATAATGTTTCCTAGGGTTTGCCAATTTTTACAGGATATTCATCAGAGATTACTAGAAGATAGTGACACCTCTTACCAAGCTTATAGGAAACTCGAAATTTGCATGGACCAAAGAAGTAAAAAAAAGAAGCCTTTTAGAACTGAAAATCAGTAGTCACCATTGCTTCAATTCTAGCTCATCCTGATTCTAGCAAGCCCTTATTCCTAGGGACAGATGCATCAAACTTCGCCCTAGGGGCCATTCTATCCCAATATGGAGATGATGGACACCTACATCTATTTGCATATCATTCAAGGAAATTTTCTCCTCGAGAGATTAATTATGGAATCCATGATGAAGAACTTCTTGCCACAGTGGGTGCGTTTGATACCTAGCATCAACATCTAGAAGGAGCAGCTCGTAAAGTTATTGTGTATACAAATCACAAGAACTTAGAGTACTTTATGACCATGTGCATCCTCAATAGAAGGCAATCTAGATGCAACAACATTTTATCAAGGTTAGACTTTGTCATCACATAATGTCTAGGATGTGACCAACATCAGCTAGATGCCTTATCAAGAAGATCTTACCTTGCACAAAAGAAAGGTGAAGAGGTCTTTGCTCAACAAGAGAGTATATTACTCAAGCCTAAGCATCTCCAATTAGCCACTATCTCTTCAAGCCATAAGAAAGATTCAACTTTGAATCATTTGATCCATGATACTCTACCACAAGATGAATTTTTTGTAAGATTAAGTAGAAAACTCAAGAAGGAAAAGTCTAAGAAGTAAATGAAAAGGATGGGTTACTATTCTATAGGAACCTATTGTATGTCCCTCCAGGAGTGCCCAAAATCCAAGAACTTCAAAAACATCATGTCAACCTTGTAGCACCACATTTTGGAGTGAATAAAAGAATAGAAGTCATATCAAGGGATATATCTGAACTTGTGACACTTGCAATAGATCTAAGGTACCGTGACATAAACCTCATGGCCTCTTGCAACCTTTACCTATTTCAGAAAGGCCATGGGGTTCATTATCTATGGATTTCATTGCAAATCTACCAAAGTTAGATAAGTATGATGCTATTCTTGTTATAGTGGATAGATTTACAAAGATGGCACACTTCATTCCAACTACTAAGGCAATCACAAGTGCAGCCACTACTAGAATTTTTTTCAGATGCATCTTTAGGCTTTATGGATTGTTCGTGATCGAGGTCCGCAATTCATATCCAGCTTATGGAATAGTTCTTGCCATTCAAGTTCAAATACCTACAACTAGTCATCCATAGACAGATGGACAAACTGAATGGGTGGATCAAGCCCTAGAATAATATCTCACTTGCACCATCAACTATCATCAAAATAATTGGTTTGAGCTTTTACTCTTTGCAATTTTTTTTATAACAATAGTGTTCGTACATCTACCAAGAAGACTCCCTTCTTTGGAAATTATGGACAACATCCAAGGATGGATAAACAAATCTCAAATCATGTCAAGAACCTAGTTTCCAAAGATTAAGGCAAAGATCTCATAGATATTCACAAAGAATACAATGAAGAGATCCATAGAATGCAAGAACATTATAAGTATTATGTAGATCAGCGTGTTCAAAATCCATCCTATCATATTGGGGATAAAGTGTGTTTACTCAGAAGTAATTTTCAAACTTCAAAGCCTTGTGCAAAGCTAGACCATTAGAGATTTGGTCCATTTACCATCTTGGCCAAGCTTAATCCATTCACTTTCAAGCTCGAGTTACCTATTACCATGAATACATCCAAGTTTCCATGTATCTATTTTGGAACCATATCAAATTTCACAAGTGAGGGAGAAGAGACCTAGTCTTTCACCACCTATCGAGATTGATGATCATGAAGAATTCAAAGTTGAGCATGTCCTAGATTTAAGAATATCTTGAGGAAGATTGAAGTATCTTGTTCATTGGAAAAGGTATAACATGAGTGATCACACTTGGGAACCTGCAGAGAACTTCCCTAGAGTACCAATGAGGGTTCCAAAATTTCATAAGAAAAATTCAATGAAGCCAAGGCTAGAGTTCATGACCGCTCCTTGTGGAACTGATCGCTTAAGAAGGAAACCATCTTGAACCTCATATTCCATGTAACTTCTATATCTCATGATTGGTTCAGAATTCGGGGAAACCAATGCTCCTATTGTGTTCGCAATCTGCAAAAACTCTAAGATCCACTATCTACTTGCCTCATTGGGATATCTAGAGATCATGTTTTGAATTGATGACATCATCAATGACATCATCAATGACATCATCAATTCATAATCCCCTTTCATGAACCACCCTTGAAGACTTATATAAGTGATCTGTTCTAGTGAGCTCCACAAGTCTAGGCCTTCGAAGTTTCACATCCATGCCATCTCTGCTTTTTGCTCCCCTTTAGAGGTCCATGTTGGCACATCCATTCCATACTCCCGGCTCCAAGTCTTTGCGCATCTAGCTCTTTGCCACACAGTGCCTCAAATGTATCCGATAGCATAGTTCAAAGACAACATGCCCTTAAACAGGTCAATTTTTTTCTCTCTCGCAATACAACAGATTTGAGTTATTTATGCTACCATTTACATCGATTTAGAACTTGGAACTTGGCATTGAGAACCACTGATGACATCTCTCCATACAAGAGTGAGGTTCTATTACAGTTGGATACGTGAAGTTTGCATTGAGAAAAATTCTGAACATCTCTGCATATTTTTGAATTTCACTTTATATAATTCAAATCGTGATCCATGAATGCTCCAAGTTCAAAGACATTCAAGGTCATGGAAGTCAAGAGTGAATTCGAGTTAATTGTGCAAGAGCGTCAAATGTAGCGTCAATTGTGCAAGAGTGAATTTGAGCTTTTAGACTTGTCAAGTGCACCACATTATCATAGCTACCAACCAACACAAAAAAACGAATCATTGATAGAGGTCGTGTAGGTTGTCGTATTGGTGAAAGAAAGAATTCCCCTTGAGGTGATTCTCGCCTTAACAGCAGCAGCTGTTTTACGTCAACCCGACAGTCATCCTAGCCGAAGCGGCCTTAAAGGAGTTCAGATATTGGCAGCACGCGAAGACACTGTGGTGCCAGCTTCTACAACAAGCGGCTATGTGGTACTGAAGGCCTCGCAACGCTCTGGTTGTCGACTTTGCGACGATAAGGACTCATCCTGACGGTAAGGTTCTGACTTTCATCGTGATGGTCTAGTTATCATTGTGACAATAAGGACTCGTGCTTTGCAATGGTCAAGCTATCATCGCGACGGTAATGTTGAACTCGCATCGTGACCATTCAGCCTTGTTAGCATCGCGACGGCTGTGAGCTTCATGACGGTACAGTTCTCTATGGTGATGTGGCAATGCTACAGTTCTCTATGGTGATGTGGCAATGCTGAGGTAGATGTTACATGTCTTCGCAATCGGAGAGTGGTGGTAACCTGATCGGCAACTGATGTATGTCATCACAATGGTGCTTCTAGTTTATACTCTGCACAGCTTTTTCATTCAAAAAAAAAAAACAAACTAACAAAAAAACCAAAATCATCCAAACAACAGATCAACTAAAACTTAAAGGGAACGAAAATCCTCAACTGATCCAGGAAAAATGAATAGGAAAGTGGAGGCTATTTTGCTAAGATGTGGAGGTAGCACTATTGACATTTTCAACCTCAATTTAGAGTGGTTTTTGGTGGGTCCCATCGCATCTGAGCAGAGCTTCTGTGGAGATGCTCACATAGACAACAAACTACAATATCTCTTATTATCTAAGCTCTTGATTCAAAATGTGTGGTTAGAAACGTGCATAGATTTTGCATATCCTTTTGCATATCCTTGTGGTGTCTAGCCCTGACCAAAGGGGTGATCGGTAACTTGGCCCCTATTTTGGAGGGGGGATATTGTGTCACTCTTGGGGGCTCCAAGGGTGTTTAGCCTCCCTTGTGCTCTCTTAGTAAAGTGGCAATTTTGTCAAACCAAGAAGAGCTCATGAAAGTATGCCTCATTGGACAAGTGTTTGGCCCTAGGCCTCTGCTCAAAACTGTGTGGCAATGGCTTTGAAAAGAGTGGTTTCCCCATGGGTTGATTGCTAGCAAGTTTGAGTTCTTACGTGCTAGTCATATGTTTATAGTCTTTGAGAATGAAGATATGGCATTCCAAGCCCTCAGTGTCGGAACCTAGCAACTCGGGTGGCTGACCTTGTGTCTATTTAAATGATCCCTGGATTTTATTCTTCACAAACCAAAATCTCTCTGGTACCCTCTCTTGGTCAAGCTCACTAACATGCCGAGCTTCTTGTACAACTTTATGTAGGACACCCTATCTCCAATCCGCAAGCCGTTGGCTTCGTGCAAGGATGTTGGTGGTCTCATTTATGAAGGTATGAGGCACTCTTTAAACACTTGATGGCACCCTCAAATCTGTGTCAAGGCTGACCTCAACACGCCACTTCTATCAAAGATCAAAGTGGACCGAGGCAAAGGGGAGGTCTAGGAACAAGACATTAATTGCAAAAACCTACCTAACGTGTGCTTTCGTTACGACCAGAAAAGCCAAAGGATTAAAGATTGCCCACTGAGATGAAAAGAAAACAAAAACAAGAAGAATCTAGATAATCTCAAGACAACAATGGGACACTGAATCACCCAACGAATGAAGAGGAAGTTAAGGGCTCCCAAAACCTAGAAGCCAACTTAGACTGCTTAAAGGAAGTCAGAAGAAGAAGGAAAAGAATTCCTAGGGTGTCCTCTGAGTGAAACAATATTCCACATACCCCCCAAACAACTTGCATTGCAATCTGGAAACGAAGATTAATGAACATGATTACCTAGGGAGGAACTAGTTTGAGGTGGGCACTAGTGACAAAGCCCTAGAGATCGCGGAGAACAAAGAAACCAATTAGGAGGGCTACACTACAAGCAAAGAAGATGGCTTTACCACTAGTAATGAAGACAATATGGATAGTGAAAGTTCCATCATTGGATCGACTATTCCGAAAACGATTTTCTATTCATTCCACTAGGAGGCCTCCCACAAGGGAAAACAACCTATTGAGTTACCGTGGAAAAACAAATTACAAATTTGGGACCCCTTCCCAACGAAAGAGAAAGAGCAATCCAAGAGGAGAAAGGATAAGGCCCCTACCCGCAAGGAGGGTCACTTACAACAATGATCATCATCTCATGAAATGCTAGGGAGCTGAGTGACCCCTTAAGACGGACCATCATTGGTCAATGGATTCTTAACATTAGCCTAAACCCTAAATTTATCTGTATTCAAGAGGCTAAAATTGATGGGGTAGACCTCGAGAAACTTCTTAGACATGTCTCCTTGACCCATGTCTGGATTTTGACGTTGCACCCCCAGGGGTGCAATGGGATGGTAATTGGTATAAATCAATTCTGGTTTGAAAAGCTTGAGAACTCCATTGAAGATCAGAGCCATTGATGGATTGCCGTTTCCTTTGGTGCACCCTTTTGATTCACGTTAGTTTTTATGTACACCCCAAATGGGGAGTTGGAGAGATTAGACACTTGGGCCTCCTTAGGCTTGCTCCCCCACAATGTGCTAATTTGCAGTGAATTCAACATAGTGGACGCCTGACGACTAGATGGAACAACAAGGCCCGGTTCATCCACAATCGTGACAAAAAAAACTTAGGACAAAACCAAGCTGCACTTGGATTTGGCCGAATTCAAAGATTCCAATGGCTTTTTGTGCTCAAATCTCCAAGTGGGTGAGGACTTCAGGAAATCTAGATCGAATAGAAGCTACATTTCTCATAGCAATATTCAGAAGTGGGGTTGTCCTTCTCTCTCCTAACACATTGACCTCGCCATCTCTGATCACTACCTAATCATTATCTCATTCCCACCTCTCACAAAAATCTACAAGGCTTCTTGGTTTCATGCTTGCTTGACTTCTTTTTCTCTCCCCTCCATCCATCAAGAAATTGTTGAAGTGTGGAAGTAGGCATTCGCCACCTATTCATCCCCAACCAAGAGCTAGAGATGCACGATCGATAAGTCTCAAGAGATCATGATAAGAACCAGTAAGATGCTCCAGGCTGCTCGGCATGTTGATATATCAGGCTCAACATGTGATGATCCAGGATGACACATACCAGTTTTTCGTTTCTCTGACATGTATAGTGGTCACGTCGATATATGTCAGGGATACTTCATTGAGCTTTATTAGATTTATCTACCGAGAGTGATGGCACATTTGTTTCTTGCCAGCTCACTCATTCGCAGACATTAGGTTTTTCCTTATGTACTGATCTTTATATATTGCACTTGTTGTATTCTTGTTTGTAGGTCATTCTTGTGCATTCCTTTTATGTAATAGAAGAAGAAGAAGTTCATTCTTCATTGCCTCAATCTGTGTGTGTGCTTGTCCTTGAGAGTGAGAGTGTGTGTGTGAGTCGTCTTCCTTATCTCCTTCCTCGTGACATGCTATCAGAGCAAGTGTGGCTATAGAGAGCTCATGGAGAAGGCGACGATGAAGACTACGCATGTGATTTCACAAACGGCCTCCATTTGCTACGAAAATCTCGACCTTCATTTTGAGCCTGCAAGGTGGGGCCCACAAAAAAACCAGGTCAGTTTGAAAAACTGTAACTTGCCTTCTATTCGGCAACACTCATATATTCCAGATCCAGAATTTCAAGTGATTTTGTGTACTGCTGCTACACGAGAACTGTGTTTTTCTGAGATCGAACTATCACGTCATAGTGCGACAGTGTTCAAGCAGAAGTGCAGCTTGTAGTGTTTCGCAATGTTGTGAATTGTTGCAGAAATGGAAAACCCATATGGAATGAGTCAGCTTATGAGCGATAAGCTAGACAAGAACAACTTCCGTGCTTGGAGATTTAGAATGACGAATTTCCTCATGGGAAAAGGCTACTGGAAGTACATCGAAGGAGAGAATGAAAATGCTGTGCAGTTACCAGAAAGGAATCGAACTACAGACTAGTTAAGGGCATATGAGGAATGGAATCAAGAAGCACGAAAGGTAATGTATTGGCTATCTGTTAGCATACAGGATAGCATGATTGGACACATACTGGATGCTAAGACTCCAAAAGAGGCTTGGAATAGTTTGGTCACTTTGTATGAGACTAATACAAAGGCATGGAAATTGCAACTCAAGAACAAGCTGCATACATTGGAAAAGAAGAGCATGTCGGTAAGTGACTACGCTCTAAAAATCAAAAGCATATGTGAGTCACTTGCATCTATTGGCGTGAATATAGATGATGATGATAACGTGGAAGTATGCCTTCGTGGTTTAGGAGTTGCATATAAGCAGTTCAGAACTTCCATACAGACCAAGGAAAATATTCCAAATTTTGCTGATCTGGTATCTATGCTGATTATTGAAGAAAACAATCTTTCTGAGGATTCAAACTCCCAAGGAAAGCCCAGTTTTGAGCAGGTATTCTACTCTGGTAGAGGAAGAGGCAGAGGTAGAGGTTTTGGAAGTGGAAGAGGAAACAGTAACCAAGACCAAGGTCAACAATAGAATCATGCAGGAGGAAGAGGACAGTTTCGAGGCAGGGGGAGCCAAAGAGGTCGCAGAAATTTTGAAAGAAATGATTCAGGTAATGATAGTAAAGGATGCTGGAATTGTGGTAAACCTGGACACTTTGAACATGATTGTAGGTTGAAGAATCAAAATAACAGAAGGCAGCAAAACAACTATGCATCCACAAGTGCGGATGATTCTGAGAAGCTATTTATGGTTCAACATCACATGATGAATACGATGTCTGTTGGTGTCTGGAAATCGAATGATAATGTCTGGTATGTTGATTCAGGTGCTTCAAATCACATGACCAGTCATGCAGAATAGTTTAGTAGTTTGCAGAAAATGCCAGTTTATGGATATGTTGAAACATGTGATGATACATCGCATCCTATTGAGCATACAGGAAACATAGCATTGTCTATGGAGGACGGAAAGGTAAAGCATCTTGCTGATGTGTTGCATGTTCCAAATATAACAAAGAATCCGATTTCTATTGGACAAATGGTTGACCAAGGATTACAAATCAGGTTGAATGCTGATGAATTATATGTAGAAGAGTACAAGCAGGATGGACGATTGGTTGCCAAAGGAAACAAAGTGGGTAGGATGTTCACCTCAAATGTGAAGATTCTTGAAATGAATGCAGCCATGTTTGCAAAAGGCACACGAGTCATTGTAGATATAAAGATAAGGCACAAACGGATTGGACATGCAAACTTGCAAAGGCTGAAAGTGATGCACTGAAAGGAGATTGTCCATGGACTACCAAATTTCAAAGTTGCAGAAATGCAAAAGGTATGTGCAGTAGGTCAATTTGGTAAACAATCAAGAGCATCATTTCCACATGACAAGCATGTTAGTGAGAATGTACTAGATGTAGTACAGACAGATGTTTGGGCTCCAGCAAAGACCACATCTATGGGTGGTTACAGGTTTTATGTTACTTTCATTGACGACCATACATGCAAAGTATGGGTATATTTCATGAAAGAGAAGAGCGAGGTGTTCACTCACTTCCAGAATTTTAAAGTTATGGTAGAAAAGCAGACAAGGAAGTACATTCAGACATTAAGATCTGATGGAGGAGGTGAATACATGTCAAATGAGTTCAATAGTTTTCTAAAAAATCATGGAAGTTGGTATCAGTTTTCATGCAAGTACACACCACAATAGAATGGCGTTGCTAAATGCAAAAATAGACATATTGCAGAAATAGCAAGAGCCTTAATGGATGAGAAGAATATGCCTCATTGTTATTGGGCAGAAGCTGTGCATACTGCTATATACATCATGAACAGAACTCCAACTGTTGCTATACATCAAGTTACACCTGAAGAGAAGTTTACAGGTAAAAAGCCAAACTTATCACATCTGAAAGCTTTTGGCTGTATTGCGTATGTACATGTCCCAGATGAATTGAGGATGAAGCTTGATCCAAAAGTAGAAAAGTGTATCCTCATTGGATACTCCCTTCAGCAAAAGGGATATAAATGTTATAACCCACTCACACGATAGGTAAAGGTGAGCAGAGATATGGTATTTGATGAAATGTCAATCTTCTATGCAGATGCCAAAGAAGCACTGAGTCTTGAACCAAATGACAAAGGAAATGGTGAAAAATCAAGTGCAGAATCTCAGGTTTTGAGTGGACAGGATGCATCACCAAGCAATAGTTCCAACTCAAATCCATGGAGTGGAAGATTACGTGGAAATTTTAGTCCACCAGTTTCATCAAATACATCCAAGAAAGGTAAAGAAAATCTTTCTCCTGGTCATAAAACATGTGTAGGTTTTGAAGACATAGATGAGATTCAAGCGGTTCAGAAAAGAGTCTTGATGCGGAACTTGAATTGCCCTCTCTGAAGACTCCAGGAGTAAGAAGGGCACATGCAAATGATACAAGGAGAAGTGACCCAGGACCAAGAAGATCTAGGAGGATGAGGAATTCAGTGCAACGATTGACATATGATAGTTACATGGCTCGTCATCATGCCTACATGACAAAGGTAATACAAGATGCTGAACCTTGTCCCAATTTGCTGGCCTGGTGGTTGGGCATCTCGCCTCTTGAGGTGGGGGCGAGAGTTCAACCCCTGGTAGCAACATGTAAGGGACATATTGTTGGTGCATTTTATCCAAGCCTACATGCTTGACATGCTTGATATTATGATCATTTGTAAGTCACATGTGTAGTCATGTGAACACCTCTTGTAAAAGAGTTCATTTTATCTCTTGTAATTGAAAAAAGAAAAAAGAAAAAGATGGCTTACCTCATCCATGATGTAAAAGCAAATTCGTGGCTCTAACTACCTAAAACCACAAATTTTAGAGCTGAGGGAATCTCTCCTAACTTTGGGGATCACTTTTAGGTGGAGCCATTCGAATTCGAATTCAAAACTCCCTCCAAGAATAGCTATAAAATGAGCAAGAAGGAAGAGGCGATTAGCAAGCCTTGTACTTGACCACTTCATGTCATTTTATAGAGATTGAAGAGCTTAATCCATATCTCTATTATTCTACTCCCATTGTGCAAATATTCATTGCCAATCTGGTTGTAATCATATGTGAATCTAAACATTTATCATCATCTACTTCTCTGTTTTGTTCTCTGCTATACTCACTTAGAGTAGTAACTTCAGAAGGTCATATCTTGCGTTGTACTCAACATTTTTCATTGTTTTAATGTGTGTTGGATAGCTCTTACTATCTACTTTTTGCATATCAATTTTCAGGGTCATTGCATTTACAGTTCTGGAGATATCTGCATTTTACTGCTCATTGGTCTATCTCTATAGAGCTCGAGAATGGTGGGCATGTTCCAGAAATTGATGAATCTTATTCTCAATGCTCAGTCCATCATTTAAAGTGTTTTAACTTGGATTTGGAAGCTTTCTAAGTCTATTTTCTATGCCCAAAAGAAATTTATCTAATTTCTACTAGGCTCAGAGCACTGTTCATTTTTTCCAGCAGGTGTATGTCCAAAAATAGCAAGTTTTCATCTTGCAACTAGTCTGTCTTGACTTAAACTTTTGGGATACATGTTCCAAAGTACTTGGCTGATATTTTGGTGGATTTACAAAGCTCAAAGGGTCTACTAATCAACTCTGAAGTCTCACTTGGCTGGTGTGAAGCTGGTTGTAGCAGCCATCAGTGGTATCAGTGCATAGTCAAGCAACATGGGAGATGGATTTCCATCAACAATTGCATGGTCTCTAAGGATGGAGGCTTACCTTCAAAGGAGGAATCTATATGGATTCATATCCAGAGATGAAGCAATGCCAACCATGAGGAACAAAGGGCAACCATCACATGAAGAAGTGGAAGGACTTTCGAATTGGTGTTTGAAGGATGCACTTGCAAGGTCCTATATTCTAAACTCAATCTCTGATTTTCTTTTACCTCATGTCAAGGGATGCAAGACATCAAGAGAGACCTCGAATGCACTTGCTTCTTTCTTCTCTTCCAACACTCGAGCAAGGAAGAACCAATTGTGGATGGATTTCACAACAATGAAGAAAAGCCCGAAGCAAAATGTGACTGATTATGTCACAAAGATGAAGGAGATTTCCGACCAACTTGGAAGCATTGGAGAGTGAATTGAAGAGGAGCAAATCATTAGACAAATCATAAATGGAATCAAAGCATACGACAACTAGGAGTCATTCACAACAGCCATGGATTTATACATGGATATGCATGTACCCGACCTCAACACACTCATGGGTCAACTCTTCACTCATGAAGCAAAGATTAGCAAAGGTGATGAGTCCTCAAGAGGTAATCAAACTTCTGCCTTATATTCTGTTAAAGCTAAGGTCAAGGAAAAGTCAAAGAATAGGAAGAATGAAGATGAAGGTAGCTCTTTCCAAGCAAACTTTGCATGTAGAAGAAGAGCTAGAGGAAGAGGCAGAAGTGGAAAGCAAGGCAAGGGGAGATTCCAATCATCTCAACCTTGCAATATATGTGGCTTATCTAATCATTCTACTGAAGAATGTTTCAGGAACTCGAGGAACTCAAGAGGAAGAGGATTCAATAGAGATGGCTATGGATCAAATAGAGGCAGATACAATGGAGGCTACAACAACAACAACTACTACAACAACAATTACAACAATAACAACTATCAAAGTGGCCATAGAGGAAGAAGAGACTACCATAACTATGTAGAGGACCAAAGTCAGCAAGATTCATTATTGATTATGAATCTATCAGTGAAGAAGGGTAAGGATGATGATCACATATTTTACATTGATTCGGGATGCTCAAACCATGTAGTAGGAAATGTGGCTTTACTTTCTGATTTAGAAGATCCTCATAACAAGCATGAAGTGCAGACAAGAGATGACACAAAGCACTCAGTGGAGAAGATAGGTAATGTGAATACATCAGATGAGAACATGAACCTCTTAAGCAAAGTCTTGTAGGTCCCTACAATTACGAAAAATTTAATAAGTGTTGGACAGATTGTTGAAAAAGGATTGTAGGTTAGATTCAACCGATTTGGAGCATATGTTGAAGACCCAAGGCAAGGATTTCAAAGGATTGCCAAAGGAGAAAAGATAGGAAGGCTTTTCACTTTTGAAGTGGAAGATACAAAGAACATAGCTTTGTTTAGCTATGGATCTCAAACTTTAACAGAGTTGGAGATATGGCACAAAAGGCTTGCTCACATTGGTGAGAGGACACTCAAACAAATTTGCAGGTACCAAAGTGTACTTGGTTTTCCTAGTATCACAAGGCAACGCATGATTTATAAGTGTGAAGCTTGTGAACTCGGCAAGGCTCATAGACAACCTTTCAATAAGAAAGGATATATGTATCAAAATCCTTTGGATCTAGTGCACACAGATGTGTGGGGTCCAAGTAAGGAGCCATCTATATCAGGCTCAGGATATTATGTGTCTTTCATAGATGATTGTAGCAGGTGGACCATTCTGTTTTTCATGAATCACAAGGATGAAGTGTTTAATTGCTTTAAGAAGTATATTTCTCTTGTTGAAAACCAAATAGGTAGGACTTTGAAACGACTTAGCTCAGATGGTGGAGGAGAATACTTCTCTTCTGAATTTGATGCCTTCTTGCATGAAAGAGGCATTGAAAGGGAATTCACTACAAGGTATACAACCGAACTCAATGGTGTAGCAGAGAGGAGGAACAGAGCTATTGTCGAAGCTGCAAGGTCCATGCTCAACGAAAAGGGATTGCCAAACTACCTATGGGTAGAGGCTATGTCTACAGCCACATATCTCATAAATAGACTTCCATCTAAGTCACTAGATGGAAACACTCCATATGAAGTATGGAATGGAAGAAGACCTAGTCTAGAGCATTGTAAAATCTTTGGATGCTTAGCCTATGCTCACATTCCTTCTCAAGTAAGCGGGAAATTGGATCCCAAGGCAGAGAAGTGCATATTTATTGGTTATGATAAAAACCAAAAAGGATATAGATTGTACAATCCAACTAATAAAGGCTTTTCTATGAGTAGAGATGTAATTTTTGATGAAAACAAATCATTGTTTGATGATGACAGGAAAATGAAGCTGCCTTATGACTTGGATAGAGATTTTCCATCACTTCAACCAAAGGAGCCAAAGCAGATGGAAGAAAGTGATTCGGAGATTGACCTAGAAGACTTGGAAAGACTAAAGCTATGGAAGAACAAAGGTAAAGCAAAGATGCAGGATGCTACATATGGACTCGAGAGCTCACATCAACCACTTAGAAGGTCTTCAAGGGAGAAGAAGAAACCTAAGAGGTTTGGTTATGATACTTCTTTGGTCACCAAGCACTCAATCTACATTGCAAAGGATTCAACCAATGAAGAACCTACCACATTTGAAGAAGCATAAAGTAAGAAAGCTTGGAGAGATGAAATGGATGAAGAAATGGAAGCCTTGAAGGAGAATGACACTTGGGATCTTGTATCGAACAAGCCATCTATGAAGGTAATTGGATCTTGATGGATATACAAAATCAAGAGGAATCTAGATGGAAGTATAAATAGGCACAAAACAAGGTTAGTTGCTAAAGCGTTTGCTCAAACCCATGGTATTGATTATGAGGAGACTTTCTCTCCTGTTGCAAAAATGCCTACAATTAGGGTTCTCATTAGTCTTGCTGCATCTAGAAATTGGAATCTCTATCAACTTGATGTAAATAATGCTTTCTTGAATGGATGGATTTCTGAGGAAGTGTATATGGCACAACCTCCTCGATATGAGGATGCACATTATCCTAACTATGTATGCAAACTAAAGAAAGCTTTCTATGGATTGAAGCAAGCTCCAAGAGCTTGGAATTTCAGATTGGTGACTTATTTGCAGGACCAAGGATTCAAAGCTAGCAAAGTGGATACCTCTTTGTTCATAAATAGGAATGGATCTGAAGTGATCTATTTATGTGTGTATGTTGATGATATTATTATCACAGGCAATCATCTTGAAGGAATCAAACAGGTAAAGAGTCAAATGAAGGAGGAGTTCAAAATAAGTGACCTTGGACTACTCACTTATTTTCTTGGATTGGAGTTGATCTAAACAGATTCAGGTATATACATCACACAAAGGAAGTATGTCCATGACATGCTCATCAGGTTCAAGATGGAAAATACCAAGTGTACAGGTACACCTATGGAGCAAAATCATAAGCTTAGTGCTTATGAAGGAGAGCCAATTGAAGACATCACAAGCTATCAAAGCTTGGTTGGAAGTTTGAACTATGCAACACTCACAAGGGTGGATATATGCTATAGTGTTAGCATATTGAGTCAGATTATGCATAAGCCGAGAAGAACACATATGGAAGCGGCCAAGAGAGTCCTCAAGTACCTAAAGGGGACCATGAATGAAGGTTTCTTCTATTCATATACTTCAGATATTGAGCTAAAGGTCTATTCAGATGCAGATTGAGTAAAGCATAATGCTGATGGTAGCATAAGCAGATATAAAGCATGATTGGTAGCTAAAGGATATCCACAGACATATGGCATTGATTATGAGGAAACATTCAGCCCTATAGCTAAAATGTCTACTGTTATGAGACTTGTTGCATTAGCTACAGCAAAAGGATGGACTTTGCATGAGATGGATGTGAAGAATGCTTTCCTACATGGTGAGTTACAAGAAGAAGTATATATGGACCAGCCACAAGGATATGAAGATTCAAAGCATCTAGAATATGTTTGCAGGTTGCAAAAGGCTTTGTATGGGCGAAGTAGGCTCTGCGTGCATGGCATGCAAGGATTGCGGATTACTTAACCAGCATTGGGTTTTCTATGTGTGATGCAGATCATTCACTATATGCAAGGAAGGCTGATGATGGCATCATGCTTGTGGCCATTTATGTTGATGACTTGATTGTAGGTGGCGATAATGAACAAGCATTAAAGAGGTAAAGCAACTTCTTATGCAACAATTTGACATGAAAGATCGTGTGTTGTGCTATTTCTTGGGCATTGAGTTTATACATACAGAAACAAGTATATGGATGTCGCAAAGGCAATATGCCTTGAATATGCTGCAAAAGTATGGTATGGCTAGTTGTAAGCCAATTTCTATGCCATTAGATCAGAATTTGAAGTTGGATACTACATCAGGTGAAGCATTGGAAAATGCTACTATGTACAGAAAAATTATGGGAAGTCTTATATATCTTACAATTACAATACCTGATTTAAGCTATACTGTTGGTTTATGCCAGTTTATGTCAGTTTATGCAGGTTGTTTATGCAGGTTCCCAGGAAGCCACATTTGGATGCTCTAAGGTGCACTCTACGTTATGTGAGTGCTACTTTGGATTATGCATTGTTTTATGAAGCTGGTGTAGATTTGCAGGTTCATGGATACACCGATGCAGATTGGGATAGTAATACTCCGGATAGAAGATCTACTAGTGGCTTTCTTTTCTCACTTGGAGGTGCAGCTATTACATGGAGTAGTAAGAAGCAGCCCACTATTGGTTTGTCGAGTACAGAGGCTGAGTATAGAGGTGCTACAATGGCAGCATGTGAGGCATCATGGTTGGAGATGTTACTTGTGGATTTAGGTGTGGAAGTGCAAAAGTCTATCACTATCTATTGTGATAATCTTAGCAGCATACAGGTAGCACGGAACCCTATTTTCCATGCTAGAACAAAGCATATCAAGGTACATTATCACTTCATCAGAGGGAAGGTATTAGCAGGTGATATTGATCTTGTTTATGTGAGAACAGATGAGAAGGTTGCTGATATTTTCACCAAAGCACTTGGAGCTCAGAAGTTGAAGAACTTTTGTGAGATACTTGGATTATAGGATATGGCGTTGAGCTTGAGGGGGAGTGTTGAGATATCAGGCTCAACATGTGATGATCCAAGATGACACGTACCAGTTTTCGTTTCTCTGACATGTATAGTGGTCATGTCGATATATGTCAGGGATACTTCATTGAGCCTTATTAGATCTATCTATCAAGAGTGATGGAATATTTGTTTCTTACCAGCTCACTCATTCGTGCACATTAGGTTTTTCCTTATGTACTTACTGATCTTTATATATTGCACTTGTATTCTTGTTTGTAGGTAATTCTTGTACATTCCTTTTATGTAATAGAAGAAGAAGAAGAAGAAGAAGAAGAAGATCATTCTTCCTTGCCTCAATCTCTGTGTGTGCTTCTCCTTGAGAGTGAGAGTGTGTGTGTGAGCTCTCTTCCTTATCTCCTTCCTCGTGACACGGCATGCATGTAGAGAAGCTTTATATCATAGACTCTAGAGACTTAAGGAGGAAGTGAACAAGGGAAAATCCCAATCCCATAAGGGTCTACAAAGAATCAGCGCACTATTGAGATACAAAGGAAGAAATACAAAGGAAAAACTTGCAAAGATTCTTTAAGGATTGGTGGGCTGGCAAAGCCGACAAGCCCACCAAAGAGATGTGCAGCATTCCTAAAAGGAAACAAAACAGAGAATCAATCCCCATATCGCTAGACTCAAATGGTGATGTTTGCAATACGCAAGGGGAAATTTTTGGAGTCATTGAAGAACATTTTACCAAACTCTTGGGGATTTCAACTCCCCTCTCTCTTGGGGATACCCTAGAGATGACCGCATGGCGACCATCTCTAGGGTATCCTCTCATAGGATCCCACACAACCTTTGTTTCCTACTTGATGCCCCTATCTTAGAAGAAGAAATCATTGAATTCACTGATGCCCTTCCTAGTGTGAAAAGCATGGGGCCGAACGGGCTCACTAATGAGTTCTTTAAGTCCTTCAAGTTGGTGGTTTCCACCCATCTTTGTTTGGTATGGCAAGACACGCTCTAGTTTGGCATGCTTCCAACTTGTCTCAACAAGGGCATCATCAAGTTAATCCAAAACAAAAGGGGAAAAGAATAGATTTGAGAACTGATGATTTATTACGATGCTTCAAACCGTATATAAGACCATTGCTGAAGTTGTAGCAAGCAGAGTTTTTGACCATGTGAGAGCTTGGCTAAGCGAGAAACAAAAGGGTTTTGTCAAAGGCAATTCAATTTTGGAAGCCATCATTGATATTTGGGAAGGTCTCGACTTTGTGGATGAGTCAAGATAAGATGTGGTTTTCCTCAAGATCGACCTTGATAAAGCTTATGACAGGCCTGAATGGGACTATATTTTGCAACCACTTAAAGATCTCGGTTGCAGCACGAAATTCAACAAGATGATCTCAATCTTATTGGGAAATGTGTTGACTCAAATTAATGTTAATGGCCAACTCTTGAAGGCGATCAAACTAAAATGATCGATTAGAAAAGGGTGCCCATTGGCTCTCCATTCTCTTTCCCATCACCATGGAAGGGCTTAGCCGGCTTGTGGAAGAACAGGTGGAAGTTGGTAATATCAAAGGCCTCTTGTTGCCCCATAACCATGGCTAGATCACCATGAAACTCTTTGCCGATGATATGAATGGGTTTCTCCACAATGAGTGTACTAGCTTGGACACATGTTGGAGATGCCTAGATACATTATGCAAAGACTTTGGATCCAAAATCAACCACTCGAAAAATGCTTTCACAGCTATTGTCAAGATCCGACCCGACCTTCGGTTTGAACATAGCTACCAAAACATTCCCCCAAGCCAAATTTCCTGGCTTCTTGGGATTCCCCTGGGCTTTGGTATCTCGTTGGAGCAGCGATGCAATTGGGTCCTAGCTAGATTTCAAATCAAGCTCCCGGTTTTCTCAAAAGGCTCCAATCTAGTTTGCTCCCTATAGAAGAGTTGGAACAAAGTCAAAAGCTTCATAAGAATCAATGAGGATTAGAAGTGGGCAGCCGATATCAAATAGAATGACTCGATTTGGTTTCCGATCCATGGCATCAAGAATGTGGAATCTTGGAACATTCAAAGTTCCAAGAGGCTCTACAACAAGGGCTTTAGAAAATGGAAACATCTCTAGAAACAAGACACCAACCAATATCAAAGGAAGCATTGACTATCATGTCAACCTCAAGAAGAAGTGCATGTCGTGGACTATCTAGCACCCTCTCATTGAAATCAAAAAGACTATCCTCTTATGGAAAATCCTTCATCGGGGAATCTAGACCAACCTAAAGACTAGCAAAATTTGTGGGGTTTCTCCCTTGTGCAAGCATTGTTGCCCATCCATCGAAGATGTAGTTCACATCGTCTTTACTTGTTCCAACTTCAACGGGCTCTGGTAAATTTTCGGAAAGAAATTTAGACTTCAAAAGCATATCAGCTAGAAACAAGCTCCAATAGGAGAAGCGATCGACTGTTCGGTGACTCTCTAGAATGCCATCAGTGCTTATAACTTTGGTGAATCGCCCAGAGAGTGTTCAATTGAGAAATCATTGTTTCTCCTCAGTAAAAGAATCACCAACTATAAGAAATCTCCCCCCCCCCCCCCCCCCCCCCTTCAGGCATCATAAAGTGCTCCATCTGATCAATAACAAGCTCAAACCCAAGTGGGCCCCCCATAAGGGTGATGAGAGGGTCATTAACCTTCTTTGTAATTCCCTCTAAACTCTGTAAGATCTACCCTTGCTCTATGGGACTCGAGGGTCACATGGGAACTACTCCCTTTCACTTGTACTTTTTCTTTTCCTTTCTTTAATACAAGTCCACGAGAGTAGGCTAAAGACGAACTTCCATTATATTAAATAGAAAAACTTATCTAAGGAGGGGTTGGCTACATTCATACTTAGTCTTGCCAATACTAGCCTTGGGAGCTCATGGAGTCCTCGCCACCAAGTAAGTACTCTCTAAGTTCTAGTTCTAGTCCTTGTCTTGTTCCTTGTTCTAGTCTTTTCTAGTCTAGTTCTTGGACATCTAACCTTGTCCTCTTGTAATCTTCTAGTATGAGATCTTATCTAGTTTTTTCTTGTATCTATATCATCTTCCTAAAGGGAGTTCCTATAACCTAGAGATCTTGCTTCAAACCCATTAGTTGTGGGTTGTGGGTATCATCTCTAGTCTAGTTATCCATACCCATTAGTCCGTTGTGGAATGCCTTACATCAATTACATATTCTTGTATCATTTCCCCTACGTGGTTCTTGTAATACGAAGTGTATTTTGGAAATCTTGTCTACTCTAGTCAAAGAGCACAATCTAGTTCTCCCCTAACACATGCTTTCATAGTGCTTGTTTTGCATCACATTTCTACGCAATGGTTGCCTCTAGTCTTTGTGATTAGAATGTGCCTATTTATTTTGATGAAGCATGAAATTCAAAACTCGGATGGTTGTCATGCAATCAGAATATGATGCTATTATGAAGAATGGTAATTGTTCTTTATGTGATTTTCCTCCAAGCAAAAAGTACATTGACGCTAAATGGGTATAGAAGCTGAAGCATAAGCCTGATGCAACATTTGATAATTATGAGGATAGGCTTTTTGCAAAAGGTTATGCTCAAGAGAGAGGCATTGATTTTGATGAGACCTTTGCACCCACATGCCAAATGACCAATGTTCATAGCATCTTTGCACTTGGAGCTCATCGTGGTTGGAATGTACATCAATTGGATATTAAAACAACATTTTTTAGTGATGACTTACATGAAGAGATGTATGTGGTTTAGCCCCATGCTTTGGTGTAGAAAGGGCATGAAAATAAAAGGAGTTTAAAATAGGCATTATATGGTTTGAAGCAAGCACCACATGCTTGGTATGGAAAGATACATGCCTACTTGATTCCTCATGAGTTCTAGAACGGTCGAGCTAAGAGCATCTTATATGTTAAGCATGCAAGTTATGTGCTTCATATCATTGTTGTCTATGTTGATGACACGCTACTCAGTGGTCTTAATGAGAAGCATATTGTTTGTTTTAAGGATGATTCGCATGTGTCTTCTGAGATGTCAGATTTAGGGCATTTGCATCATTATTTGGGCATTGATTTTATGCACGTTTATGCTAGCATAGCTCTATATCAAAGAAAATATATTGACACATTATTGCAAGATTTTGGCCTTGAAGATTGCAAACCTATTTCCACTCCTATGGAAATAGGTTTACAATTGAGTCTTCATGATGTTGAAGATGCATTTGCTATTACTCTCTATCAGAAAGCCATTGGATTCTCCACTTACTTATGCATAAGATGGCATGATACAGTTTTTTGTCTCTTAGATGACTAGGTTTATGCATTCCATAGGTGTCACAAATTGGTAGACGATCAAGCCTATCTTTTCCTACTTGAGTCGTAACTAACTACTTGGATTGTTTTATCCCAAGGGGAGATCACTATCACCAGATTTACATGATTTTTTCGAGTCTAAGTGGGTTTTTTGCTATGACACTCATGTGCCCACTAGATGCTTCTTTTTCATGCTTGTTAGCTCATGCATATTTTGGTTGAACAAGAAGCAGCTTACTATGGCCACTTCTAGTTGTGAGACTGAGTATAGCACAACATTCAAAACAACGATTGAGTGTGTGTGTGGCTTAGATGCCTTTTGGCTCAATTGGGTGTTGTTCAATCTTTTACCACAACCATATTCAATGATAGTTATAGAACATTCATTGTTTTGAGGAACCTTGTGTTGCATGCTCACACAAAGCACATTGAGGTGCATTATCATTATGTGAGGGAGAGGTTCTCTACTATGGATATGGGTTTGGCATACGTGCTCACATAGGATAACATTGTATATCTTTTCACAAAGGCTCTACATTGGGAGAATTTTGAAGCTTTCCACAAGCTTTTGGCTTACTTCGTTTTGTGGATTGATCTTTTTTCGCATAGCTTGGCACTCCATTATACATGAGTTCCAACTCCTTGTGCATTGCATAGAGTCTAGAATGTCTAATATACATCATTATCTTCCAAAGTATGCATAAAGAACCACTATGTCCTTTTGAAGATCACTTATAAATGATTGTATAAAGATAGATGAGTATGCACCTCATAAGACATAGAAAACCTTCTACTTTACGAAGGTAGGCTCTTAGTAAAATGCTTAAATCTCACATCGTGGTACAAATTGACCAAAGAGCTTTCACAAACATTCAATTGGAGTGTCAAGATATATAAAGATAGTTATAACATAAATTCAGCCTTACTATACAGACAAAAATAAGTATAATAAGTCTCCCAGGTCACCCTGACATTTAAGGAAGAAGATGAAGTGTAGACATAGTCACATTCAGATCTTAATAACTCAAGTTCTACATAGTCAATGATAATGAAACTTCATACGTAAGCTCAGAAGGGTCCTAAGTGATTCAAGTGAAAGTTGGGAATTTGGATATTCACACCACACATATTGACTCTCTTCCTCAAGGTACTATACCACCACATAGAGAATGATTACTCAAGATGTATGATGTGTATTGATATTGCAAATATGATACAAGGATATCATAGAGGACTACTCTCACTTGAAAAGGTTAAAATATAAACTCATAAACGCATCTCAATCCTCTCAAGAAAGATCTCTTTTCCTGTGATTAGGAGGTAGTCTATATGTAGATACTTTTGGTATTGAATATCATGAGCCATCCACCTAAAAGTGATTCTAAAACTTATTAATGATTCGAATTTCAATCCAACTAAGGTGATGAATTCTTGGCTTCCTTCATCCATGAGATTCCTCCTACTTTTAGCTTTTTTTCATTTGACCAAGATAAGTACAAGGTTTTAACCTTTGAACTTTATAAATATAGGTCCACATGACTACATCTATGTGAGATAAATAATGAGGCTAATCCAAAAGCTTAAGCAAAACCCTAAGGATTGTTCCTTGCACCAACAACTCCCCCTTAAGCCTAAGAAGCTTGAGTCTTCAATTCTTCAAGATCCCTTGAAATCCAATCATTGATTTGAATCTATTCAACTTGACTCCATTGAATGCCTTGGAAATCATATTTGCACATTGTTGATAATTTGATACATATGATAACTCAATCTTCTTTCTTTTGATCTTCTCTCTCACATAGTGATTATGTACTTCTTGGTGTTTAATCATGACATGATAGATTGGCATAGCAACAAGGTTAAATGAACTGATATTGTCCCCAAGGATATGAGGGGTAGATGAATTGAGACCTAAATTTGAATACGAGGTCTTAATCCACATTGCTTCATGAGTTGCATTAGCAATTCCTATATATTGAACCTTAGTTGATGAGAGTCTAATAGTGGGTAACGTTTTTGAGGACCATGAAATTAACATTGTACCCACAAAAGTGAGGTACACAAATGTGCTTCACCTATCATCTTTAGACTTTGCCCAATCTGCATCAGAGAAGAGCTTGATGTCTATCTGAGATGTGTTAGAATAGTATAAAGGTTAATTGATAGTTACTTTTGGATATTTGAGTATTCTTTTGGGTGCTTTCCATATGAGATTTCCTTAGAGTATGCATGAATTCACTTAAGAAACTTAGTCCATAGCAAATGTGAACCATTTTCAATGTAGTGTAGTTCAAGCTACCAACTAGACTTTGATAGCTAATTATATCCTCTATTTGTTCTCCTTCATTAGAACTTACCTTCAAGTTCATCTCCATAGGTGTTCCTAGAATCTTTGATTTTTTCATTTGGAATTTTACAAGTATGTCTTACATATACTTTCTTTAAGTAAGATACATAACCTTTTTTGTGTTTACAACTTCCAATCCTTAGAAGTATGCGAGTAGACCTACATCATTGATTTTCAATTCCTCTTTCATTTGAAGTTTTATCATCCTTATTCCTTCAACATCATTACCTATAATTATGATATCATACACATATACACATAGGTATATGACTTCAAAATGATTCCTCTTGATGAAGAGAGAACGATCTGCTTTGCTCTCATTGAATCCTGTATTATGCAAATAGGTGAGAAGCCTATGATACCAAGACCTAAAGGCTTCCTTCAAACCATAAAAGGCCTCTCTTAGCCTACATACATAGTCATGGCATGATCAATATTCAAAACCAAGAGGTTGAGTCATGTATACCTCTTCACATATCCGTCCATGATCTAGAAAGATAATTTTTCTACATCCATTTGGTAGAACTTCCAATTATTGGAAGCTAGAATACACACAAGCACTATACTGGTTTCCATCTTTGCCACTAGTGATAACATTTCTTCATAATGATTTCCTTATGTTTGTGCATACCCTTTGGCCACAACTTTTGCTTTTTACCTGTTAATAGACCCATTACAATTCTTATTTACCTTGTATATCCATTTTGAACCTATGATCTTTAGGGATGAAGTTTTGAGTACCAATTCAAAGGTTTGATTTTCGTATAACGCATCAATATCTTCTTCCATGGCATTCATGCATTCAAGTTTCTTCTTTACTTGTATGATGAGGGATCCGCAGATTTTGAGTAATGTGGTAGATATATAGAATGTTTAGTAACTAATGAACTATCATAGTCATACTTTTATGGCTTCCTCTTCTCTTTAATTGATCTTCTAATTGTTGATTCAAAGGATTCTACCACATCCCCTACACTTTGGCTTAGCTGTTAGAGATTTACGTATAGATTTCTCTCCCTCAGGTATTTTGGTCATCTTTAGAATCACTTGATGCTTGAAGTGTGTGCTCGTTCCTCTTTTATAAGCTTGGAAAATCTTCCTCTAGGTCAGAAGGTAGTTTTATTCCCATACAATCATCTTCAAACCATGTTTTGTTTTCATCAACCAAAAAATTTCTACTTGCAATTAAACCTTTGTTGATTGGATTGTACAACCTATAACCTTTTCTGATTAAGTTCATGTAACCTTTTCTGATTAGGGTCATGGCCAATGAATATATAGTTCTTTGCTTTAGGGTCCAATTTACTTCTAATGTTTGAAGGTATGTGTGCATATGCAATGCACCCAACGATCCTACAAAGATCAAGGCTAGGTCTTCTTCCATTCCATGTCTCATATGGGGTCATTCCATTGAGATGGTTTGATGGAAGTTTATTCACCACTAAGGTAGTTTTTTATACTCCCTCTACCGAAAAGTTTTGGGGAGTTTCTTTTCATTGAGCATTAACCTTGTAGCCTCCACAATTATGCTAACTTTGGGGAGCATATAGTAGACTTATAGAGCTAACTTTACCAAGTTAAATAACTGAAAATGATGCACCAAGCTTAGAGAAAGGATCTCTGCAATCTGACAGAGAAAACTAAGAGATATGGCAGTGAGTAGTACACTTCACAAGAACATGGAAATATGAACTCAAATGATCATGAAAATAAAAGTATATTGATTGTACAATATAGTGGACTTTCTGATACATATGTGTGCCTTGTAATCACACCTTGATATGGCATAAATCTCAGCTCTTGGAGGTCTTCACATAACCACGACTAAGACTACCATGTATTTATAGTTGATCTTGGGAGGCTGACTCCTCTCACTCACTCCCCAATCAATTAGTGATTGATTTGATTCTCTATCTACCATAAATCATGAATTCATGGCTCCTCTTTCCCGTTTTGATCACGTGGACTCAACCATGTAAGATTCTTTAACTTTTATATTAAGTAAACTCTTCAAAAGTTAGAAGAGGTAGTTCACAAGTGAACTTTACATTGTCTTTATTTTAAGGCTTCTTCTATGACTTTGTGGGACTCAAGCCAATACTTGGGCTTTTCATAGATTTGCTCCAACATGGAACCTACAGAAACCTTCCATAGAGTACCAATCAAGGTTCCAAAATTTCATAAGAAAATTTCAATGAAGCGAAGGCCAGAGATCATGATTGCTCCTTGTGGAACTGATTGCTTGAGAAGGAAACTAATGAAACTTCATACATAAGCTCAGAAGGGTCCTAAGTCATTCAAGTGAAAGTTGGGAGTTTGGATATTCACACATAGAGGAATGAACCACACATATTGACTCTCTTCCTCAAGCTACTATACCATCACATAAAGAATGATTACTCAATATGTATGAATTATAATGTGTATTGATATTGCAAATATGATACAAGGATATCATAGAGGACTACTCTTACTTGAAAGGGTTAAAATATGAACTCATAAACGCATCTCAATCCTCTCAAGAAAGATCTATTTTCCTGTGAGTAGGAGGTGGTCTATATGTAGATACTTTTGGTATTGAATCTCATGATCCATCCACCTACAAGTGATTCTAAAACTTATTAATGATTCGAATTTGAATCCAACTAAGATGATGCATTCTTGGCTCCCTTCATCCACGAGATTCGTCCTACTATTAGCTTTTTTCATTTGACCAAGATAAGTACAAGGTTTTAACCTTTGAACTTTATAAATATAGATCCACGTGACTACATCTTTGTGAGATAAATAATGAGGCTAATCCAAAAGCTTAAGCAAAACCCTAAGGATTGCTCCTTGCCCCAACAACTCCCCCTTAAGCCTAAGAAGCTTGAGTCTTCAATTCTTCAAGATCCCTTGAAACCCAATCATTGATTTGAATCTATTCAACTTGACTCCATCGAATGCCTTGGAAATCATATTTGCACATTGTTGATGATTTGATACATATGATAACTCAATCTTCTTTCTTTTGGTATTCTCTCTCACATAGTGATAATGTACTTCTTGGTGTTTAATCATGACATGATAGATTGGGATAGCAACAAGATCTAATAAACTTATATTGTCCCCAAGGATATGAGGGGTAGATTAATTGAGACCTAAATTTGAATACGAGGTCTTAATCCACATTGGTCCAGGAGTTGCATTAGCAAGTCCTATATATTGAACCTTAGTTGTTGAGAGTCTAATAGTGGGTAATGTTTTTGACGACCATGAAATTAACATTGTACCCACAAAAGTGAGGTACACAAATGTGCTTCTCCTATCATCTTTAGAACTTGTCCAATCCGCATTAGAGAAGAGCTTGATGTGTATCTGAGATGTGTAAGGATAGTATAAAGGTTAATTGATAGTTATTGATCATTGACCTTGTAGCCTCCACAATTATGCTATTTCTTCTCTTTGCCACTCCATTTTGCTTAAAATGTATCGCATGGTGATTCACCTTTTGATTCCTAACTCTTGCAGATAAGAATCAACATCATGGGAGAAATCTTGTCCCCCTCCATTTGAAATTCTTCTTTTTAGGATTTTACCTCTTTCGTACTCCATAGGAGCTAGATATTTTGAAACATGGAAACACCATCTTTATGCTTTATAAAATATAAGATATTCCATCAACTACAATCAACTATGAATGCCACATAGTACCTTGAACTAGAGATGGAAGGCTCCTTTCTTAGTCCCCAAACATCTATGTGCAACACATCCAATAGGTCTCCAATTATGTAGACTTTCTTGGTGAAATGTTGCCTATGTGACTTACCAAATTGAGAAGCACTACATTTATGTATCATATGTTGTTTTTATATATTTGGTAGCCCAAGTACACTGATCCCTACTAACTTGTTTGAGATCTCTTTATCCTATGTGAGCTAGCCTCTTGTGCCAAGTCTCTAACTCTAATAGATTTTGGGTGCCATAATTGAACAATACAATATTCTTGGTGTTTTGGAGTTCACAAGTTACCAATCTACATCTATTTTCTCCGCTTGCTGTCTTCATGATTCCCTCATGTGGGTCTTCAACAAATGCTCCATGTTTGGAAGATCTAACGTGCAAACCATTGTCAACAATTTCACCTACACTGATGAGCTTCTTGATAATATTAGGCACATAGTGCACACTGCTTAGTAAGTTCATATTACCATATCAAGTCTTCACATTACCTATCTTGTGAACTAGATACCTTCTATCATCTATTGTTTGGACTTGATACCTATTATTTGGGTCTTCCAAATTTGAGAGTAGATCCACATTTCTTGCCATATGATTTGAGCATCCTTTGTCTATATAAAACACATGCTCATTTGTCTTATCTTCCTTTAGAGTCATGTTCATGAGAAGAAGTGAATCTTCTTGAGATTGATCATCTATATAGGTTTTGTAGTCTCTCCTTCCTTTATATCCACCTTGGTAGTTTTTGTATGCATTTTTTTGTCTCCATAACAATTATTGAATCTTCTTGTGTTTCCATACCCTCCTCTCTTATATTCTCTTCCTCTTTGATTCGTTGGTTTCCTGCAACAAAACCTTGTAATGTGATGGGTTAGAAAAAATGTGGCATAGGGTGATGAGCTTTTGATCTATCCCCTTGCTCTTTCTACCTCCTTTGCCCCTTCCTCTTGAGACTCTAGCTCTACCTAGATATTTGTTGGCTTATAAACATAGGGAGAAAAGGATTGATTACATTTTTGTTTGTCTCCATCCTTGCGTTTATTCTTATCAACATAGGGAGAAAAGGATTGATTACATTTTTGTTTTTCTCCATTCTTCACAAACTCTTCTTCATGTGCGAACAATTGCCTGATGTGTGTATTGAAGTCAAGAACTTGCATTTCCTTGTAAAGATTCAAAACATTGGGCAAGGCTTCCCATTTTCCTTTAGCTTTGATCCCCTTCATGAATTGCCTCGCTAATTTTTCTTTATCGATAACATGTCCAATCATACCAAGTTGGTTTACAATGTCATTCATCTTGGTGACAAAATCAATCACACTTTGCTTGGCCATCTTCTTGAGTCTTGTAAAATACATCCATAGTTGATTCTTCCTCACCTTGGTGCTTGATGACCTTTCCAAACCATCCTTTGAGCACCATGTATTCAACCTTCCCTACTCCTCATATGTTGGTTGCTCCTTTCTTATGAGTATTGGCATCATCTCATCTCAATATATGTAACCATATAGGTTCCTTCCTTGTAGATAGACCTTCATTTTGAGTAATTAGTTTGATTCAATTTTTCAATATATGATGGGGATCCATTACCCATGATGCTTAGATTTTAGCATCATGGATAATGGATTTTAGCATCATAGATTTTAGCTTGATGAGTGTATTGAAGTCAAGAACTTGCATTTCCTTGTAAAGACTCAAAGCTATGGTCAAGGCTTCCCATTTTCCATTAGCTTTGATCCCCTTCATGACTTGCCTCACTAATTTTTCTTCATCGATGACATGTCCAATGCTTCCAAGTTGGTTTACGATGTCCGTCATCTTGGTGACAAAATCAATCACACTTTGCTTGGCCATCTTCTTGAGTATTGAAAAATACATCCATAGTTGATTCTTCCTCACCTTGGTCCTTGATGAGAAGAATGCTTCTAGAGCATTCCATGCCTCTTGTGATATCTTTGAGTTGCTAATGTGAGGGAGTAAAAGACAAAAGACCATCCTTTGAGCACCATGTCTTCAACCTTTCCTACTCCTCATATGTTGGTTGCTCCTTGCTTATGAGTATTGGCATCATGTCATCTCAATATGTGTAACCATAAAGGTTCCTTCTTTATAGATAGACCTCCATTTTGAGTAATTAGTTTGATCCAATTTGTGAATAGATGATGGGGATCCATTACCCATGATGCGTAGATTTTAGCTTTCCTTTCATACCACTATGAAGAGGTGATGGGGTATAGACAAAGATGAAAGAGTGTTGGCAAAAACCTGCTCAACAATAGCCAAGATAGATTTAGGAATGTCCAATATACATCTTTATCATTTAGAGTATGCACTAATAACCACTAAGCCCATTAAAACAACACTCTCAAATGATTGTATCAAAACAAATGGGTTTGCACTTCACAAGACTTAGAAAAGCCTTCTATTTGGGGAAACGAGGCTCTCAATAAGTGCTCATAGCTCACAACTTGGTGCAAATTGACCGAAGAGCTTTTGCACATATTGCATTAGAGTGTGAAGATAGATAAATCAAACTGAGACCTTATCCTCCAAGGAACTTGGGTGCGGCACTCATTTTATCACAATGGTTTGCAGTCTCATGGGAATTGCTTTTACTCGGATTAACATTAACAACAACCTCTCTCGGGTTTTCTTTCTTCATTGTGTGTTTTCCACTAGGCAAGATTGAAAACTAGCCCCCTTCCTCTTCGCTATCTTCATTGATGGGCTTAGTTTCCTCGTGAATAATCAAATTTAGTTGGAAATATTAGGGTTCTCTCGCTCCCCAGAATCAGGATCCTATTATTGCTCAAATCTTCTTCAATGACACCAATGTGTTTTCATAGAATGACACTGGATGTGTCTCCCAATTCTCGACTTTCCATGGTATTTTTGTGAGGCTTCACGATCGAGACTCAACGACTCAAAGATTACGTATAGGTCTCTACATGGACATCCCTTGCAATTTCTTCAAATACAAGATTTTCTTCGGTTTTTGAGTGGTTAGCTCTTTCGCTTTCTTCGCATCCCAAATGGATCCCAAGTGAGTAAGTGTGCAATGGTGATTAAGAATTTCTTCATATCCTCTATCATCTTCTTCTTTACATGCTGGAGATTAAGCAACAAGAAGATGCTCGAGCTGGATCGGATCTGCATGAACTTACTTTGTATGAGAGGTCCCAACAAAGGGAGAGTTTTGAAGAATATATCAAAGGAGAAGGTTGCTCTAGTCATCGTAGATGTCAAATCCATGGCCTATACGATGATCTCAAAATGCATTATTAAATCTTAGACTAACAATGATTCTTATTGCGCCAAGCTGAGTTTAAGAAATAGTAGATGCATTTTCTTTTTGGGGTCCCCAAGTGTTCATGGATTGATTATTTTACTCTCTTGTTCTAAATATTTCCGATTATTGGTACAAGATGGAAGCAGATGAAACCTTTCTCCAACATTAGTCACGATTGGAAATGGACTGCTAGGATTTGGTAGAACACATCTATTTGGTTTGCCATCATGAGTATCTCGAGAGTGGAGCCTGAAAATCTCCAATCAAGTACATGACTATAGATTAAATGTTTTTATATGTGGAAGCATCTATGGCACCAACATAAAAGGGATTAGATCAAATTCTACACATTGTTTCGATTCAGAGGGTAAGTTTTGAAGAATGCTTCTTGTTAAAGCACATAATTTGTGCTTCCGATGTCACCATATCCTATCTCAAGTTGGGCTAGGAACCCCCCCCCCCCCCCCCCCCCCCCCCCCCTCCCAATCGGTGGGCAACATGCCTGTGCTTCAACAGGATGGAGGATATCTTGAAAATCTAAAGAAACCAAGAGTTTTATCACTCTCTGAACAAGAAGTGGTGTGTAGACTCATAATGGATAAGATGGGAATTCAAGGTCAAAGGCTTATGGAAACCGCATATTCAAAATAAAAGAGCGGTGTTAGTGCAACATACATAACGGATATGGACTACTCTGAAAGCCACTAAAATTTTTGGTGCACGCCCTTGGTGGAAGTGTGAGGGAAGACTTGGGACACATTTCTTGTATTTTCCTATGAACAAACCTACTTGACAATACCTACCTGAACAAGCTCCTTCGCCACCAAATCAAACTCCTCAACAATCAATCGGCTATGGGTCCAATTTGCCATTAGGGGTGAAGCACTTTGGAATATTTGGAAGAAAAGATGCATGATCAACTTTAGAAAACAACACAAAGAATCATCCACTGAGATGTCACTTAGATATTTGGGTACTAGGATTGTGATTTTAAAAAGTCTCCCCGTTTTAGAAACCACATATGTTCATTTTAAAAAACAAGGAGCTGAAAAACAAGTGGGTCCCCCTCAAAGGTTAATAGAAAGTTATCAATATTTTCTCTAACTCACCATAATCGTCTTGAAATTTCTCCCTTTCTATAACCTAACTCGCTTTTGCACATTCAATGAATCCACATGCAGTTTACAAGTTGACATCATTAGCTCTTGAAGAAACATTAAAAACAAGATTTTGTGATTGTGAGATGAACTCTACTTGAATGATTTTGAAATAAATTCTCTCATAGAGGTTGTATGGCTCGCAAGCCTCCTTCAATAGGTTTATATAAGTTAAGCATACAAGAGGCATAATATCAAGGAAATAATTGCTTGTTCCTCATGAAGGTATAATACCAAGGAAATAATTGTTTGTTGGTCCAAGGAGAATCTCGTATACCAATAATCGCAAAGGTTCACCCATATTTAGTAGTGCAAGGGAGATATATAACATATTTTAATGTTGGGATTTCCACCTTATTGTGATACGGTTTTAAATACATGGACACGGGCATGGCACCTCATATGATTCTTGTCTGCACATTTTCTCACTGTGATCATCAAAAAGCAATTTTTTGTAACAAAAGAGGAAGTTCGGCCTTGGCCTACATTCCTAAACTTTAATTTAAAAAGGAAGAAAATGTTATAAGTGAATGAGACTAGTGCCCTTGGGACCCTTTAAATCCGACAAAGCAAGGGTATAACTTGTGGATCTAGAGAGTGTTACAAAGGAAGTTAATAACTCTCTCATTCCCCTCATGTGGGGCCCACTTGGGTTTAAGCTTCTTGTTCTGATGAGAAACACTTTATGATGCCTAAAGGATGGGGACCTATTGTAGTTGGAGATTCTTTTGCCAAAGAGAAACAAAGGCTTCTCGATCGGCCACTCTTTAGGAGGGTGTCCAAAATTGTAGGCACACCCTCTCTCCAAACTTTCTAGACAGTTTTGTTGGAGATAGATGTCTGTACAAGCACACAAATAGCACAAGGAAGAAGAAGAAGCTTGGATCACAACACACAATACTGAATGTATTACCATTAGAATGTACAAAGATAAGTAGCCCATTAGGGCAATAGGCATATATACAAGCCGGGGGAAAAAACCTCCTAAAGAGGGAAAAAAGTGCCCTGACGGTCCTAGTGTGTTCATACACATCACTACCTAAATATATCAACAAATCCCCTCTAGGAGTGATGCGGTGAACAAGGAGTTGGCACTCATGTATAACAAAGTGCCAAGCTATGTAGAATCAATCCACAAAAGGAAGTAAGCCCAAAGCTTTGAGGAAAGCTTCAAACTTCTCCATAGGCAAAGCCTTTTTGAAAAGGTCTGCAATGTTCTCGTGCATGGGCACATATGCCAAGTTGATCTCTCCAACAGAGAACCTCTCCCTGACATAATGATAATGAACCTCAATGTGCCTAGTGAGAGCATGGAACACAGGGTTCCTCACAACTGCCAATGCGCTATGACTATTAGTGAAGATGGTGGTAGAAGACTAACCAACACCCAAATCAGCCATAAGGCATCTGAGCCACACACACTCAAGTTTCACTATCAAAATTGCCCTATACTCAGCCTCACAATTGGAAGTGGCCATAGTAGGTTGCTTCTGCTCAACCAAGATATACATGAGCTACCAAGCATGAAGAAGAAACCAATGGTGGGCACACGAGTATCATAGCAACTAGCCAAATCACTATCAAAAAAAGTATGCAAATCTGGCAGTAGTGATCCCCCCTTGGGATAAAACAATCAAAGTAGCCGAGTACCACTCAAGTAGCAAAAGATGCGCTTAACTACCTGCCAATGCTTGACACCTAAGCAATGCATAAACGTGCTCATCTGTGAGACAACAACCTGAATATCTGACAAGTAATGCATAAGTAAATCAAGCATCCAACAACATGCTGATAGAGAACAACATCAAATGCATCTCCATCATTAGGAAGACTCAATTGTAAACCTATCTCCATAGGAGTTGCAATAGCATTATTTTCTTAAAGGCCAAAATTCTACAATAATGTGTCAATATATTTCGTTTGACACAAAGCCATTCCACCATCAACTTGCATAAACTCAATGCCCAAATAGTGATGCAAATGCCTCAAATCAAACATCTCAAATGAGGCATGCAAATCAGCCTTAAAATTAACATTATGCATCCCAAATGCATCCCAAGTGAGTAAGTGTGCAATGGTGATTAAGAATTTCTTTATATCCTCTATCATCTTCTTCTTTACATGCTGGAGATTAAGCAACAAGAAGATGCTCGAGCTGGATCGGATCTGCCTGAACTTACTTTGTATGAGAGGTCCCAACAAAGGGAGAGTTTTGAAGAATATATCAAAGGAGAAGGTTGCTCTAGTCATCGTATATGTCAAATCCATGGCCTATACGATGATCTCAAAATGCATTATTAAATCTTAGACTAACAATGATTCTTATTGCGCCAAGCTGAGTTTAAGAAATAGTAGATGCATTTTCTTTTTGGGGTCCCCAAGTGTTCATGGATTGATTATTTTACTCTCTTGTTCTAAATATTTCCGATTATTGGTACAAGATGGAAGCAGATGAAACCTTTCTCCAACATTAGTCACGATTGGAAATGGACTGCTAGGATTTGGTAGAACACATCTATTTGGTTTGCCATCATGAGTATCTCGAGAGTGGAGCCTGAAAATCTCCAATCAAGTACATGACTATAGATTAAATGTTTTTATATGTGGAAGCATCTATGGCACCAACATAAAAGGGATTAGATCAAATTCTACACATTGTTTCGATTCAGAGGGTAAGTTTTGAAGAATGCTTCTTGTTAAAGCACATAATTTGTGCTTCCGATGTCACCATATCCTATCTCAAGTTGGGCTAGGAACCCCCCCCCCCCCCAATCGGTGGGCAACATGCCTGTGCTTCAACAGGATGGAGGATATCTTGAAAATCTAAAGAAACCAAGAGTTTTATCACTCTCTGAACAAGAAGTGGTGTGTAGACTCATAATGGATAAGATGGGAATTCAAGGTCAAAGGCTTATGGAAACCGCATATTCAAAATAAAAGAGCGGTGTTAGTGCAACATACATAACGGATATGGACTACTCTGAAAGCCACTAAAATTTTTGGTGCACGCCCTTGGTGGAAGTGTGAGGGAAGACTTGGGACACATTTCTTGTATTTTTCTATGAACAAACCTACTTCACAATACCTACCTGAACAAGCTCCTTCGCCACCAAATCAAACTCCTCAACAATCAATCGGCTATGGGTCCAATTTGCCATTAGGGGTGAAGCACTTTGGAATATTTGGAAGAAAAGATGCATGATCAACTTTTATTTCATCTTTGTGGGGTTGGAAAAAATTCATTCTTCAAATTTCATCCTTCAGAATTTGTCCCTCAAAATTCAGCCCTCAAAATTTGTCCCTCAAAATTTGTGCTTCAAAATTTATCCCTCAAAATTCAGCCCTCAAAATGTTTCCCTGAAAATTTGTCCCTCAAAATTCAGCCCTCAAAATTTGTCCCTCAAAATTCGTCCCTCAAAATTCAGCCCTCAAAATTTGGCCATGTGGGGCCCACTTGGGTTTAAGGTTATTGTTGATTGGGAGAAGCACTTTATGATGCCTGAAAGGGGGGGGGGCGGATTTGTTACAGTTGGCGATTCTTTTATCGAGGAGGAAAAACGATTTCTCAACCGATCACTCTTTGGGGGAGTCGCCAAAGTTATAAGCACATCCTTTCCACCAGATCTTTGAGAGGACCGCCCCTCTGATGGCATTTCAGAGGGATGTCAAGCAGCGAATCGCTTCTCCTAATAGAGCTTATTTCCAACTGATGTTCTTCTAAAGTCAAATTCTATTTTCGAAAATCTGCCAAAGCCTGTTGGAGTTGGGACAAGTAAAGAAGATGTGACCAACATCTTCAATGGACTGGTAAGAGCGCTTGCACCAGGGAGACACCCCACAAATTTTGCTAGCCTTTAGGTTGGTCTAGATTCCCGGATGAAGAATTTTCCATGAGAGGACATATTTTTTTTTCAATGAGAGGGTGCTAATTAGCCATTAACTTCATTTCGGATTGCAGACATGTCCATGACAAGCACTGCTTCTTGTTGAGGTTGACCTAAAAGTCAATGTTTCCTTTGATATTTGGGATATCTATTAGCCGGTTGCCATTATGCCATCTGAGACCCATCCTGCATCGCGAGTCATGTCCCATGAGAAGACGGACTTTAGAATGGTCCCAGGCAAGAAGTTTGCTTTGTAAAATATTCCATTGTTCATAGGTAATGTTGATGCTAGGGTCAATATCCTCAAAGTTGACCCATTAGTTGGTGTCTTGATTCTATAGATTGTTCCATTCTCTGAAGCCCTTGTTCCAAAGCCTCTTGGTGCTTTGTATGTTCTAGGATTCCATATTCCTGATGCCATGGATCGAAAACCAAATAGAGTCATTATGTTTGATACCTGTCGCCCACTTCCAATCTTTGCTGATTCTTATAAAGTTTTTGAATTTATTCCAACTCTTCCATAGGGACCACATAAGGTTTGAGCCTTTCAGGAAAACCAAGATTGGGGAAAACAAAATGGTTAGAATGTTGAGATTGTTACAATTTTGGAATCCCACCAAAGTCAATGCATTCTTGTTTTTGAAGATCAGTTTTTACCTCTCCAATAGTTTACCTGGCTTTCGAGCCCCTCCAGGACCCAATTCCAACGCTACTCCATCGAGATACCAAAGCCCAAGGGAATCCCAAGAAGCTAGAAGACTTGACCTGGGGGATTTGGCAGCCATGCTCGAATAGAAGGTTAGGTTGGATCTTGATAATAGCTCGAAAATCGATCTTTGAGTGGTTGATTTTGGATTCGGAGGCTTCGCAAAAAGTGTCCAAGCACCTCCAAAATGTCTCCAGACTAGATTAATCATTGTGGAAAAACGCATTCATATCATCAAGAAAAAGTCACATGGTGATCTACCCATGGTTATGGGGCAACAAGAGGCCTTTGATATTACCACCTTCCATGTGTTGTTCCACCACCGGGCTAAGCCCTTATGTGACAATGCCAAAGAGAAGAGGAGCCAATGGGCATCCTTGTCTGATCAAATTTTTTAATTTGATCATGTTCTAAAGTTGTTCGTTAACGTTAATTTGATTTGATGCATTTACCAATAGTGTCGAGATCATTGTAGTGAATTTTTGGCTGCAACCGACATCTTTAGATGATTGCAAAATATAGTCCCATTCCAGTCTATTGTAAGCTTTGTCAAAGTTGATCTTGAGGAAGACCACATCTTGTCTTGACTCTTCTGTGAAGTCCAAACCTTTCCAAATATCAATTATGGCTTCCAAAATAGGTCTGCCTTTAATTAAACCCTTTTGTTCCTTGCTTAACAAGGCTTTGAGATGGCTGCAACTTCTACTGGCTATAACTTTAGCACTGATCTTATAGCCCATTTGAAGCATTGATTCGGATGCCAATTCTCAATTCTATTCTTTTCCTCTTTTTTACGGATTAGTTTGATGATGCCATTGTTAAGAAAAGTTGGAAGTGCGTTGAACTCAAGTGACTCTTGTTAGAACAAGTGAAGAGGAGTGGCCAAAACCATCTTGAAGGACTTAAAGAAAACATTAGTGAGCCCATCCATCCCCGTGCTTTTCCCATTGGGAAAGGCCTCAATGATTGCAATGATTTCTTCTTCTGAGATAGGGGCATCAAGCAAGGATTGAAGGTTGTGTGGGATTCTATTGGAGGATACCCTAGAGATGGCCACCATTCAGTCACGTCTATGAGGGTAGAGGGGAGTCGAAATCCCCAAGACTCTCGTAAAATGTTCTTCATTAATTCTGACATTTTCTTCTTCCATATTGCAAGCGATGCCAGTTGAGTCTAGCAATAGGGGGATTGATTCCCTATTTTGTTTCCTTTTAAGGATGCTACACATCTCTTTGGCGGGCTTGTTAGCTTTTCCATACCACCACTCCTTAAAGAAATTTTGCAACTTTTCCTTTGTATTTCTTCCTCATATCTCAACAGCACTGTCATTCTTCGTAGAGCCTTTTGGAATTGAGCTTTTCCTATGCTCACTTCCTCTTTGAGTCTCCAGAGTCTATGATATAGGGCTTCTATATGCCCCTGCCAAAAAAATTGGAGCATCTTCTTGGTTCTAATCATGATCTGCCTCGACTTATCAACCACGCATCTCCAGCTCTTGGTTAGGGATGAATAGGAAACAAAAGCCTCCTTCCACACTTTGGCAATTTCTTGATGGGTGCAGGGGAGAGAGAAGGAAGTTGAGTAGACATGAAACAGAGGAGCCTTATGTGTTTTGGTGAGAGGTTGGAATGAGACAATGACTGGGTAGTGATCAAAGATGGCGAGGTTAGTGCGTTGCAAGAGGGAAGGATGGCCCCACTCATGGATGATGCTCTGAGCAATGTTGCTTTTATCGAGTCTAGCTTTCCTCAAGTCCTCATCGGCTTGGAGATTTGACCATGAAAAGCCATTCGAGTCTTTGAATTCAACCAGATCCAAGTGCAGTTTGTTTTTGTCCCAAGTTTCTTTCTCTCGACTGTCGATGATCCAACCCTTGCCGTTCCATTTGTCCACAGGGTCCTCCACCATATTGAAGTCACCACAAATTAGCACGTTGTGGGGGAGCCAGTCCAAGGAGGCCCAGGTGTTTAGTCTCTCTTGATCCCCATAGAAACTAAAGTAAATTGAAAAGCACCACCAAAGGAAATGGCAATCCATCTATGGCTCTCATCTTCAATGAAGTTCTCAAGCTTTTCAAGCCAAAATTGCTCTATACCAATTGTCGTCCCACCTGACCCCCGGGGGTGCGACATCAAGATCCAAACATGGGTCGGGGAGACATGTATAAGATGTTTTCGGAGGTCTACTCCATAAATTTTAGACTCTTGAATACACATAAATTCAGGGTTTAAGCTAATCTTACAAAGCCGTTGACCAATGATGATCGCTCTTGAGGGGTCGATCATCCCCCTTGCATTTAACGAGATGGGCCGATCAGCCCCCTTTTATCTTTCTTTTTTTTTGGGAATGGGTCTTGACTTAGTAATTTATTCTTGGGGGGGCTTTTCCAGTGTAGCTCAATAGGTTGTTTTCCCTTGCACGAGGCCTCATGTTGGAGTGAATAGGAAACCATTTTGGGAAGAGTTGATCCAATGATGGAACTTTCAGTATCCATATTGCCTTGGTTACTGGCAATAAAGCCATCTTCTTTGCTTGTAATGTTGCCTTCCTCATTGGTATCTTTGTTGTCGGGGATCTCGAGGGCTTTTTCGCTTGTGTCCACCTCAAACTGGTTCCTACCAGGGTAGTCAATCTCATTAATCTCCCTTTCTAGATTGCAAGACAAATTATTTCAAACGGGGATCTGGAATACGGTTTCTCTCAGAAGTCGCCCTACGACTTCCTTTCCTTCTTCTTCTAACTTTGATGAACCCATCTAAGTCAGTTTCTAGGTTTCAAGAGCCATTAACTTCCACTTCATTTGCTGTGTGATTTAGTGTCCCATTGTTGTCTTGAGTTTTCCTGGGTGCTTCTTCTTTTTGTTTGCTTTTTTGTCTTAGAGGGAAATCTTTAATCTTGTGGCCTTGTTGGGCTCACCGAAAGCACGCGTAAGGCAGGTTTTTGTAGTTAACTTCTTGATCCCAAACATCCCCTTCGCCTAGGTCCACTTTCATCTTTGATGGAAGCGACATGCTTAGGTCAGCCTCGACAGAGATTTGCGGGTGCCACCGAGCATTGAAAGAGTGCCTTGCACCTTCATAAATGAGACCACCAACATCCTCCCATGAAGCTAACGGCTTGTCGATTGGAGCAACTATGTCTGACACGAAGTTGTACAAGAAGTAGGGCAGGTTAGTGAGCTCGACCCATAGGGGGTAGCAGAGAGATTTTCATTTGTCAAGGATAAAATCAGGGGACCATCGGAATAGGCATAGGGTCACCCTCCCAAGTTTCCAGGTTCTGACACTTAGGGCTTGGAATGTCATATTTTCATTCTAAAAGACCGTCAACATATGACTAGCCAGTAAGAACTCACACTTGTTAATAATCAACCCATGGGGGAACCACTCTTTTCGAAGCGACAGGCGCACAGTTTTGAGCGGAGGCCTAGATCCAAACACCTTTCCAATGAGACAAACTTTCTTGAGCCCTTCTTGCTTTGACGGAATAGCAGCTCTACTAAGAGACCAAGGGAGGCTCAACACCCTTGGAGACCCCAAGAGCCGCACAAGATCCCCCCTCCAAAATAGGGGCCAGGTAACCAATCACCCCCTGAGTCGGGGCTTGGTTGCTTTTCACGAGGGAGGGGACCATCGGCCATGAACATGACCCAGAATTGCGCTCCAAAGATAAACTTTCGTTATCCTAGAGATAGATCCATTAGATATTGACCCTTCACATCTCTAAGGGCCACCCCTCTCTTGTTAGCGACCGAGAAATGCAAGAGGCAGAGATGATGATGTGACCCTCGACTCACTTCTTAGCAACAATTAAGCGATCGATTACTGAACCTAGAAAGGAAAGAAAGATTCTCCTTCCTCTATCGTTCCACACAATGCAACACAATGAAAGATACTCCCTCCTCTATTTTGGAGACTTGACGTCACAATGCAAAACATTCATAAAGCCATTACTTGACAAAGCTTACGTTGTTCTCAATACTTCCATGCAACTCAGTTCATTGCACAATGCTCCCAATTTTTAAGGAAATAAAAGAATAGAATGGACGAGCCACTCTATTAACTTTCATTTCCCTTTACTTGACAAGCTGATCGTTGATCCCACCGCTTCCAAGAAGGCTCACGTGAGTAGCACGAAGCAAAAGGAAACCCTTCAGTCAAGGGTGCGAGGAAGCGATGCATTCCCATGATGGATGGTACTCGCGATGGGCATGTGCCACGTCAGCAGGTCAGCGCGCAATCGACAGAAAGTGATGCACTCGCCATAGATAGAGAGCGCGATGGACACGCTGCCACATCAGCACGATGACCACACGCACGATCAACAGAAAGCGGACACTAATGGCGATGGATGGCTGCTTCTTGCGATGGACACAAATCATATAACTTCTTTATGCAATGTACCATGTATTTCATTTAATGTATTCAACGTTGTAGTAATAGACATCCCTTTTCTTTGGTGTCATATAGATGAAATGTCCATATATGTATCATTTTATATAGGAGATATTTTCTTCCATTTTGAGGATTCTCAAGCTAAATATTTCACTACACACATGTTTATGGTTATGATATTGATGACTCGTTCAAGAGTTTATGGTTCTGATTCTATTTGACTTCATGCAGGTTATGGTTATGCATCTATTTTTATGATTATGGTTATTGAGGTTCATGTTCTATCGGTCTATGCATGCACACGTTTATAATTATATGATGCAATTTAAAGAAATTTTATGCTTAAATGATACAAGTTTATAGGTTCATCCAAGTTAGGGTCATGTTAATATTGTTATTATTGTGGTTTTGCAAGTTAATGTTGCCCAAACCTATGCATACACAAGCATGCATAAGCTTGCATAGGCTCGTGAACCTGTTGAATTTCTTTCTATTTTTTTCTATTCACCCATCACTACACCGATAAATAAATTAATGCATTTTTTTACCATTTTAAATAAAAATGGTTATTTTCTTTTTTTTTTCCTAGAAGCATATATAGTGCTACTTCAACCACTATAGAGATGAACAAAGGTCTCATATTGATAGCTACATAAATGTGTAAAATTAGAAATCTGGTCAAATTAAACATTAAAAACATCGATTATGTTGTAGTATCTATTGCGAAAGTATGCGATGGCACAAATTATCTAATGCGCCAATTATAATGAAATCAAATGCCATGTTTCAAGGTCTCCGTGTATTGAAAAATAAGTATAGAGGTTTAGACAGAGTTATGAGAGACATCTACACAAGTCAAAACAAAAGACAAAAGCAAGGATGGATTGAGAAAGACGAACAAATCATATTCCTTTTATCAGAAACACGTCTCAATAATATGCATCGGCATATTAGAGGTTCGATTACGAGTAGAAAGAGATCACAGAAGTCAAGAAAAGAAAATCAAACATTTTGTTCTAAAAATCTCCTCGACCACCTATGTTCTCTATTGTTAGAAATCGAAGGATCAAGAGCTTAGAAAATTGGAAAGAATATGTAGAAAGTTTCTTTAGATGGGAGGTTTCGAAATTAAATGTTCTACCTGCATTAGCCAAAAGGATTATGGGGGTCTAGGCTTTATTGATATTGAAGAAATGGCTAACAAGTGGGCAGCAAAATGGACTAGGAGGGCTTGGTGCAATGTGAGACCTCTTGAGCCAAGCTCATTTTCAGGAACAAGAATGTGATTGTGTTGGTGGGCCTCCTTGGTTGGAAGGACTTGGGACTCATTACCCTTTTATTCTCTCTGATTCCAATTTCCCCAAAAGGCTTGAATCTTGTGCACTCCCTATGGAAGATTTGGAACAAGTTCAAACAATCTATCAAAATCATAGAAGATTGGAAATGGGCAGCCAATATCAGACAAAATGACTCAATCTATTTTCTTGATCACGGGTGTGGCTTCTTGGAACCTCCAAAATGCTAAGAGGCTCTAGAAAAAGGGTTTGAGACATTGAAAAAACCTCTTAAAACAAGAAACTGGGTAATGGATTAGGTTTGGAGACATAGACCTTGAAATAATAATGAACAAAAGAAAATGGACTCTCCTTGAGAGCAGATACATTGCTTAGAAATGATAAAAAACTTGACACCTCATTAGGCATGCCATGCTTAACAAGAAGTGGTATGTGTCTTGGAAAGGGCTACACTCGGATTTGAAGTTCATGTCTATCTAGCATCCCCTCACCAAGATCAAAAAGTCGGTTCTCATGTGGCAAATTCTCCACTCTGGTATCTAGACCAATCATAAGGCTAGCAAAATATATGGGGCTCCACCGTGGTGCAAGCAATGTTGTTGCAACATTGAGGATCTAGGTCACATCTTCTTTGCGTGCCCCAAGTCTCTCTAGCTCTCAGAGTCCCTTGGGAATATTTTGAGAGTGTAGGAACAAATCATCTAGAAGCAAGTGCTTCTGAGCGAAGTGTTTGGCTTCTCAACGATAGTGTGGAATGCTATAAAGGGGAAACTTGTTGATATATTTAGGTAGTGATATGTGTGAACACACTAGGACCATCGGGGCACTTTTTCCCTCTTTAGGAGGTTTTTTTCCCCCAGCTTGTATATATGCCTATTGCCCTACCGGGCTACTTATCATTGTACATTCTAGTAGTAATACATTCAATATTGTGTGTTGTGCTCCAAGCTTCTTCTTCTTCTTCTTCCTTGTGATGTTCGCATGCTTATGTAGACGTCTAACTCCAACAATTGGTATCAAAGAAGGTTGTCGCTTCATCTAGGGCATCATTGACACCTCTCGTGTTGCGATCTCAAAATCACATGAAATTTGGTGAGCATACTCATGGTGTTTCAGAGACCAAAATAGCTTTGATCTATGGCAGCGAAATCACAATCTAAGCTCGTTTTGGCCTTCGAATTCACTATCATAGTGCTTATGTAGGCTATTTTTTCTTTTTGTGCCAAAGTTATATACGAATTTTGGCTCGCCAATATAAGCATCTCGAAGTCTACTACAGGTCTAACAAAACTCATTTGGGTAATTCTGTTCAAGTTTTTCAGATACATTCATTTTTTTGCATCAAGGTATTTTAGTCAATGGCCATGGCTGAAATTAGTGATTTATTCCGTATGTTGTCTGTTGAGGATAATTTGGACGGTACGAATTATCCATTGTGGGCTTATATAATGCATCATGTATTGGTCACAAAAGGACTATGGGATATTGTGCAAGGTGTTGAAAGACTTCCTTTTACACCTACGAATATAGGTACTAAAGCTGATGAAGATGGTGTTGAAGATGGTGGTATTCTGCAGATTCCTGTTGGTGCTACTGTTTGTGTTGCACCTACTGTACAACAAATTTGTTGGGATGGGAGAGATGCTCAGGCACATGCATTGATAGCTTTTTTTGTAAAACGTTCAATTAATCCTCACATTCGCTTTTGCAAAACACCTAAGGATGCTTGGGATACAGTTATCACATTGTACTAGGCTAGGAATGAGGCTTGTGTTGCTTACCTCTAAAAACAGTTAGAGAGTGAGCACATGAATGAAGGTGATTCTATGGATAGTTTTTTGACAAAGATCAAGGATTTTAAGGAATATTTCATTATTGTAGATGAAGTCCTTCCTGACAGTTCACTTGTGCAAACTATCCTCAATGTTCTTCTCGAGTCATATCAGAGTTTTGCTTCTACTATTCATTTGATGATGAAAGGCAATCCAAATGCCTTAACATTGGAAGAGATAGTTTCTGTTTTGTTGCAGGAAGACCAGTCTAGGTAGAACATGTCTATTATGTGTGTTGCAGATCAAGCTTTCTTGGCTAGTTAGAAGGGCAAAGGTAAATGGAGCTCTTCTACTAATAAACGAAACTTTGCAAATGCTACACATTTGAAGAACAAAGACAATGATGAGAAGAAATAAAAAAAGTAGAAATTGTTTTGCAAATAGTGTAAAGAAAATGATCATGTCATTAAGAGCTGTACAAAATTGGATACTAAAGAGGCCAAGAAGAAAGAGGCTGGAATGGTTGTTGCAGAGGCCTCTACACCGAAAACAGAGTGTGCTAATCTTGTGTAGGATGAAGAATGGGCATTTACTATTGTTTGCAGTTTTGACCTATCTTCTCATGAGCAATGCATGTCTACATTAGAATTAGATGTTTGGTACTTTGAGAGTGGGGCGACCAAACATATAACCTCATAGTGCAATTTCTTCTCTTCACTCGAGCCTACCTCTACAGGGAATACTATTACATGCACTAACAACTCCTCATATCTTGTTATGGGAGTTGGTAAGATCATTCTAACTACTAATGATGGTAGTTCTTTCACTTTGTCCAATGATTTATTTGTGGTAGGGATCAAGAAGAATCTGTTATTAGTTTTGGTTTTAGCCAAGATTGGCTTGGTTGTGAAATTTGTTGATGACAGATGTATAGTTCATGATTTGTCAAATGGTGATGCCGTTATTGCTTCTAGCATTTTATGTGGTGGGTTGTATAAGCTCATAGACTATGAAAGATCTGTGAATGATTTAGCATGTGCAATACATGATTTTCAGGCCATGCTAGATGCAAAGCTTTGGCATGCATGCGTTGGTCATCCGAATTTTGCTAGTTTCCTACGCTTGTAGAAATTTGAAATGTAATCCACTTTTCCCAAACTTGAGGCACCTAGAAAACATGTCTATGAAGGCTGTATTTTGAACAAAATGTAGCATTCCTCCTTTCCAAAAGATGGCTCAATTTTTGCTACTCAAAGATTGCAGCTTGTATGTAGTGATGTCTATGGTCATATGTAGACACCTTCTTTTGGAAACTATCTTTACTTCATGACTTTCATTGATGACTTTTCCAGGCATGCATTAGTATATCCACTCAAATCAAAGTCCGAAGTGTTTATGTGCTTCAAACAGTTTCTGGTTTTGGCTGAAAATCTGTCAGCATGTAAAATGGGCACCCTCCGTTCTAATCGAGGGGGGAATATATGTCTTCTGACTTTAATGCATTTCTGGCTGAACATGGGATAAAACATCAGTGTACAATGTCATATACACCTCACCTCAACAGAATGGATTTGCTGAATGAAGGAATAGGTCACTCATGGAGATGGTGAGGTGTATGGTCAAAAGTCAGGCTTTACCACATGGTTTCTAGCTAGTGGTTGTCATGTGTGCAACATATGTACTTAACAGGTGTCCCACTAAAGTGCTCCGGCCTATCCCTCCATATGAGGCTTGACATGGTCGTAAGCCATGTGTTGCTCATTTGCGTGTTTTTGGTTATTTGGCAAATCCATTAGTGTCTGAATAACATCACCGAAAATGGGATGATAAAGTAGTAAAATGTATTTATGTTGGGTATAGTTCTGAAAGTAAAGGCTATCGTTTGTATTATCCAGAGACTAAATGCATTTTGGTTAGCCGTGATGTTGTTTTTATGGAAGATGGTATTCAACTGTTACTTTCATATACTATCGTTAGGTCACTCATGGAGATGGTGAGGTGTATGGTCAAAAGTCAGGCTTTACCACATGGTTTCTAGCTAGTGGTTGTCATGTGTGCAACATATGTACTTAACAGGTGTCCTACTAAAGTGCTCCGGCCTATCCCTCCATATGAGGCTTGACATGGTCGTAAGCCATGTGTTGCTCATTTGCGTGTTTTTGGTTATTTGGCAAATGCATTAGTGTCTGAATAACATCACCGAAAATGGGATGATAAAGTAGTAAAATGTATTTATGTTGGGTATAGTTCTGAAAGTAAAGGCTATAGTTTGTATCATCCACAGACTAAATGCATTTTGGTTAGCCGTGATGTTGTTTTTATGGAAGATGCTATTCAACTGTTACTTTCATATACTAAGGAGACATCTGTTAGCTCCAAAGACATGTATGATACTTTGCTGCCCCTTTTTATAGGTGGACACTCTAGTGTTGGTCTTAATGAGGCAACTTCTCATCCTCTGCAAGTTTCATGTGATGATGTAGATCATTCCATTTCTTATGCAGATTTACATGATGCACTTGTTGATGAGAGAGCTGATATTTAGCAGACAAAACTATGCCAAGATGGCTAGTGCAGACTTTGCATGACACCAATTTAGATCCACCTCTATAATATCGTACTTGGTGAGGCTCTCATAGTGCCTCTTTTGCATCAAATTGTTATGGTATGGCTACCTCTAGCCTCTATGATGAGAGTGAACCTGTTTTCTTTAATGAAGCACAAAATTCTAAGCATTGGATGGCTGCAATGCAATTTGAATATGATGCTATCATCAAAAATGGTACCTGGACTTTATGTGACTTGCCTCCTAGCAAGAAGGCCATTGGCACTAAGTGGGTATACAAGCAAAAGCATAGACCTGATGGAATAGTTGATAGCTATAAGGCTAGGCTTGTTGCAACAGATTATGTGGAGGAAAGATGCATTGATTTTGATGAAACCTTTGCTCCTACTTGCCAAATGACTATTGTTCCTAGCATTTGTGCACTTGCAACTCCTCATGGTTGGAATGTACATTATTTGGACATTAAAAAAAACGTTTTTGAATGGTGACATGCATGAAGAAGTGTATGTTTTTCAACCCCATGGCTTTGTGCAGAAAGGGTATGAAAACGAGGTGTGCAGGTTAAAGAAGGCATTATATGGTTTAAAGCAAGCGCCACATGCTTGGTATGAAAAGATACATTGCTATCTCATTGCACATAGTTCTGAGAATAGTCCAACTGAAAGCACCTTATATGTTAAGCATGCTAACAATGTGCTTCTGATCATTGTCATGTATATTGATGACATGCTGCTCACTAGTCCTCATGACATGCATAATGTTAATTTTAAGGCTGATTTGCATGCCTCATTTGAGATGTTTGATTTGAGGCATTTGCATCACTATTTGGGCATTGAGTTTATGCAAGTTGATGGTGGAATGGCTTTGTGTCAAACGAAATATATTGACACATTATTGTAGAATTTTGGCCTTTAAGAAAATAATGCTATTGCAACTCCTATGGAGATAGGTTTACAATTGAGTCTTCCTAATGATGGAGATGCATTTGATGTTGTTCTCTATCAGCATGTTGTTGGATGCTTGATTTACTTATGCATTACTTGTCAGATATTCAGGTTGTTGTCTCACAGATGAGCACGTTTATGCATTGCTTAGGTGTCAAGCATTGGCAGGTAGTTAAGCGCATCTTTTGCTACTTGAGTGGTACTCGGCTACTTTGATTGTTTTATCCCAAGGGGGGATCACTACTGCCAGATTTGCATACTTTTTTTGATAGTGATTTGGCTAGTTGCTATGATACTCGTGTGCCCACCATTGGTTTCTTCTTCATGCTTGGTAGCTCATGTATATCTTGGTTGAGCAGAAGCAACCTACTATGGCCACTTCCAATTGTGAGGCTGAGTATAGGGCAATTTTGATAGTGAAACTTGAGTGTGTGTGGCTCAGATGCCTTATGGCTGATTTGGGTGTTGGTTAGTCTTCTACCACCATCTTCACTAATAGTCATAGCGCATTGGCAGTTGTGAGGAACCCTGTGTTCCATGCTCTCACTAGGCACATTGAGGTTCATTATCATTATGTCAGGGAGAGGTTCTCTGTTGGAGAGATCAACTTGGCATATGTGCCCATGCACGAGAACATTGCAGACCTTTTCAAAAAGGCTTTGCCTATGGAGAAGTTTGAAGCTTTCCTCAAAGCTTTGGGCTTACTTCCTTTTGTGGATTGATTCTACATAGCTTGGCACTTTGTTATACATGAGTGCCAACTCCTTGTTCACCGCATCACTCCTAGAGGGGATTTGTTGATATATTTAGGTAGTGATGTGTATGAACACACTAGGACCGTCAGGGCACTTTTTTCCCTCTTTAGGAGGTTTTTTCCCCCGGCTTGTATATATGCCTATTGCCCTAATGGGCTACTTATCTTTGTACATTCTAATGGTAATACATTCAGTATTGTGTGTTGTGATCCAAGCTTCTTCTTCTTCCTTGTGCTATTTGTGTGCTTGTACAGACATCTATCTCCAACAAAACTGTCTAGAAAGTTTGGAGAGAGGGTGTGCCTACAATTTTGGACACCCTCCTAAAGAGTGGCCGATCGAGAAGCCTTTGTTTCTCTTTGGCAAAAGAATCTCCAACTACAATAGGTCCCCATCCTTTAGGCATCATAAAGTGTTTCTCATCAGAACAAGAAGCTTAAACCCAAGTGGGCCCCACATGAGGGGAATGAGAGAGTTATTAACTTCCTTTGTAACACTCTCTAGATCCACAAGTTATACCCTTGCTTTGTCGGATTTAAAGGGTCCCAAGGGCACTAGTCTCATTCACTTATAACATTTTCTTCCTTTTTAAATTAAAGTTTAGGAATGTAGGCCAAGGCCGAACTTCCTCTTTTGTTACAAAAAATTGCTTTTTGATGATCACAGTGAGAAAATGTGCAGACAAGAATCATATGAGGTGCCATGCCCGTGTCCATGTATTTAAAACCGTATCACAATAAGGTGGAAATCCCAACATTAAAATATGTTATATATCTCCCTTGCACTACTAAATATGGGTGAACCTTTGCGATTATTGGTATACGAGATTCTCCTTGGACCAACAAACAATTATTTCCTTGGTATTATACCTTCATGAGGAACAAGCAATTATTTCCTTGATATTATGCCTCTTGTATGCTTAACTTATATAAACCTATTGAAGGAGGCTTGCGAGCCATACAACCTCTATGAGAGAATTTATTTCAAAATCATTCAAGTAGAGTTCATCTCACAATCACAAAATCTTGTTTTTAATGTTTCTTCAAGAGCTAATGATGTCAACTTGTAAACTGCATGTGGATTCATTGAATGTGCAAAAGCGAGTTAGGTTATAGAAAGGGAGAAATTTCAAGACGATTATGGTGAGTTAGAGAAAATATTGATAACTTTCTATTAACCTTTGAGGGGGACCCACTTGTTTTTCAGCTCCTTGTTTTTTAAAATGAACATATGTGGTTTCTAAAACGGGGAGACTTTTTAAAATCACAATCCTAGTACCCAAATATCTAAGTGACATCTCAGTGGATGATTCTTTGTGTTGTTTTCTAAAGTTGATCATGCATCTTTTCTTCCAAATATTCCAAAGTGCTTCACCCCTAATGGCAAATTGGACCCATAGCCGATTGATTGTTGAGGAGTTTGATTTGGTGGCGAAGGAGCTTGTTCAGGTAGGTATTGTCAAGTAGGTTTGTTCATAGGAAAATACAAGAAATGTGTCCCAAGTCTTCCCTCACACTTCCACCAAGGGCGTGCACCAAAAATTTTAGTGGCTTTCAGAGTAGTCCATATCCGTTATGTATGTTGCACTAACACCGCTCTTTTATTTTGAATATGCGGTTTCCATAAGCCTTTGACCTTGAATTCCCATCTTATCCATTATGAGTCTACACACCACTTCTTGTTCAGAGAGTGATAAAACTCTTGGTTTCTTTAGATTTTCAAGATATCCTCCATCCTGTTGAAGCACAGGCATGTTGCCCACCGATTGGGAGGGGGGGGGGGGGGGGGGGGGGGGGGGGGTTCCTAGCCCAACTTGAGATAGGATATGGTGACATCGGAAGCACAAATTATGTGCTTTAACAAGAAGCATTCTTCAAAACTTACCCTCTGAATCGAAACAATGTGTAGAATTTGATCTAATCCCTTTTATGTTGGTGCCATAGATGCTTCCACATATAAAAACATTTAATCTATAGTCATGTACTTGATTGGAGATTTTCAGGCTCCACTCTCGAGATACTCATGATGGCAAACCAAATAGATGTGTTCTACCAAATCCTAGCAGTCCATTTCCAATCGTGACTAATGTTGGAGAAAGGTTTCATCTGCTTCCATCTTGTACCAATAATCGGAAATATTTAGAACAAGAGAGTAAAATAATCAATCCATGAACACTTGGGGACCCCAAAAAGAAAATGCATCTACTATTTCTTAAACTCAGCTTGGCGCAATAAGAATCATTGTTAGTCTAAGATTTAATAATGCATTTTGAGATCATCGTATAGGCCATGGATTTGACATCTACGATGACTAGAGCAACCTTCTCCTTTGATATATTCTTCAAAACTCTCCCTTTGTTGGGACCTCTCATACAAAGTAAGTTCATGCAGATCCGATCCAGCTCGAGCATCTTCTTGTTGCTTAATCTCCAGCATGTAAAGAAGAAGATGATAGAGGATATGAAGAAATTCTTAATCACCATTGCACACTTACTCACTTGGGATCCATTTGGGATGCGAAGAAAGCGAAAGAGCTAACCACTCAAAAACCGAAGAAAATCTTGTATTTGAAGAAATTGCAAGGGATGTCCATGTAGAGACCTATACGTAATCTTTGAGTCGTTGAGTCTCGATCGTGAAGCCTCACAAAAATACCATGGAAAGTCGAGAATTGGGAGACACATCCAGTGTCATTCTATGAAAACACATTGGTGTCATTGAAGAAGATTTGAGCAATAATAGGATCCTGATTCTGGGGAGCGAGAGAACCCTAATATTTCCAACTAAATTTGATTATTCACGAGGAAACTAAGCCCATCAATGAAGATAGCGAAGAGGAAGGGGGCTAGTTTTCAATCTTGCCTAGTGGAAAACACACAATGAAGAAAGAAAACCCGAGAGAGGTTGTTGTTAATGTTAATCCGAGTAAAAGCAATTCCCATGAGACTGCAAACCATTGTGATAAAATGAGTGCCGCACCCAAGTTCCTTGGAGGATAAGGTCTCAGTTTGATTTATCTATCTTCACACTCTAATGCAATATGTGCAAAAGCTCTTCGGTCAATTTGCACCAAGTTGTGAGCTATGAGCACTTATTGAGAGCCTCGTTTCCCCAAATAGAAGGCTTTTCTAAGTCTTGTGAAGTGCAAACCCATTTGTTTTGATACAATCATTTGAGAGTGTTGTTTTAATGGGCTTAGTGGTTATTAGTGCATACTCTAAATGATAAAGATGTATATTGGACATTCCTAAATCTATCTTGGCTATTGTTGAGCAGGTTTTTGCCAACACTCTTTCATCTTTGTCTATACCCCATCACCTCTTCATAGTGGTATGAAAGGAAAGCTAAAATCTACGCATCATGGGTAATGGATCCCCATCATCTATTCACAAATTGGATCAAACTAATTACTCAAAATGGAGGTCTATCTATAAAGAAGGAACCTTTATGGTTACACATATTGAGATGACATGATGCCAATACTCATAAGCAAGGAGCAACCAACATATGAGGAGTAGGAAAGGTTGAAGACATGGTGCTCAAAGGATGGTCTTTTGTCTTTTACTCCCTCACATTAGCAACTCAAAGATATCACAAGAGGCATGGAATGCTCTAGAAGCATTCTTCTCATCAAGGACCAAGGTGAGGAAGAATCAACTATGGATGTATTTTTCAATACTCAAGAAGATGGCCAAGCAAAGTGTGATTGATTTTGTCACCAAGATGACGGACATCGTAAACCAACTTGGAAGCATTGGACATGTCATCGATGAAGAAAAATTAGTGAGGCAAGTCATGAAGGGGATCAAAGCTAATGGAAAATGGGAAGCCTTGACCATAGCTTTGAGTCTTTACAAGGAAATGCAAGTTCTTGACTTCAATACACTCATCAAGCTAAAATCTATGATGCTAAAATCCATTATCCATGATGCTAAAATCTAAGCATCATGGGTAATGGATCCCCATCATATATTGAAAAATTGAATCAAACTAATTACTCAAAATGAAGGTCTATCTACAAGGAAGGAACCTATATGGTTACATATATTGAGATGAGATGATGCCAATACTCATAAGAAAGGAGCAACCAACATATGAGGAGTAGGGAAGGTTGAATACATGGTGCTCAAAGGATGGTTTGGAAAGGTCATCAAGCACCAAGGTGAGGAAGAATCAACTATGGATGTATTTTACAAGACTCAAGAAGATGGCCAAGCAAAGTGTGATTGATTTTGTCACCAAGATGAATGACATTGTAAACCAACTTGGTATGATTGGACATGTTATCGATAAAGAAAAATTTGCGAGGCAATTCATGAAGGGGATCAAAGCTAAAGGAAAATGGGAAGCCTTGCCCAATGTTTTGAATCTTTACAAGGAAATGCAAGTTCTTGACTTCAATACACACATCAGGCAATTGTTCGCACATGAAGAAGAGTTTGTGAAGAATGGAGAAAAACAAAAATGTAATCAATCCTTTTCTCCCTATGTTGATAAGAATAAACGCAAGGATGGAGACAAACAAAAATGTAATCAATCCTTTTCTCCCTATGTTTATAAGCCAACAAATATCTAGGTAGAGCTAGAGTCTCAAGAGGAAGGGGCAAAGGAGGTAGAAAGAGCAAGGGGATAGATCAAAAGCTCATCACCCTATGCCACATTTTTTCTAACCCATCACATTACAAGGTTTTGTTGCAGGAAACCAACGAATCAAAGAGGAAGAGAATATAAGAGAGGAGGGTATGGAAACACAAGAAGATTCAATAATTGTTATGGAGACAAAAAAATGCATACAAAAACTACCAAGGTGGATATAAAGGAAGGAGAGACTACAAAACCTATATAGATGATCAATCTCAAGAAGATTCACTTCTTCTCATGAACATGACTCTAAAGGAAGATAAGACAAATGAGCATGTGTTTTATATAGACAAAGGATGCTCAAATCATATGGCAAGAAATGTGGATCTACTCTCAAATTTGGAAGACCCAAATAATAGGTATCAAGTCCAAACAATAGATGATAGAAGGTATCTAGTTCACAAGATAGGTAATGTGAAGACTTGATATGGTAATATGAACTTACTAAGCAGTGTGCACTATGTGCCTAATATTATCAAGAAGCTCATCAGTGTAGGTGAAATTGTTGACAATGGTTTGCACGTTAGATCTTCCAAACATGGAGCATTTGTTGAAGACCCACATGAGGGAATCATGAAGACAGCAAGCGGAGAAAATAGATGTAGATTGGTAACTTGTGAACTCCAAAACACCAAGAATATTGTATTGTTCAATTATGGCACCCAAAATCTATTAGAGTTAGAGACTTGGCACAAGAGGCTAGCTCACATAGGATAAAGAGATCTCAAACAAGTTAGTAGGGATCAGTGTACTTGGGCTACCAAATATATAAAAACAACATATGATACATAAATGTAGTGCTTCTCAATTTGGTAAGTCACATAGGCAACATTTCACCAAGAAAGTCTACATAATTGGAGACCTATTGGATGTGTTGCACATAGATGTTTGGGGACTAAGAAAGGAGCCTTCCATCTCTAGTTCAAGGTACTATGTGGCATTCATAGTTGATTGTAGTTGATGGAATATCTTATATTTTATAAAGCATAAAGATGGTGTTTCCATGTTTCAAAATATCTAGCTCCTATGGAGTACGAAAGAGGTAAAATCCTAAAAAGAAGAATTTCAAATGGAGGGGGACAAGATTTCTCCCATGATGTTGATTCTTATCTGCAAGAGTTAGGAATCAAAAGGTGAATCACCATGCGATACATTTTAAGCAAAATGGAGTGGCAAAGAGAAGAAATAGCATAATTGTGGAGGCTACAAGGTCAATGATCAATAACTATCAATTAACCTTTATACTATCCTTACACATCTCAGATACACATCAAGCTCTTCTCTAATGCCGATTGGACAAGTTCTAAAGATGATAGGAGAAGCACATTTGTGTACCTCACTTTTGTGGGTACAATGTTAATTTCATGGTCGTCAAAAACATTACCCACTATTAGACTCTCAACAACTAAGGTTCAATATATAGGACTTGCTAATGCAACTCATGGAGCAATGTGGATTAAGACCTCGTATTCAAATTTAGGTCTCAATTCATCTACCCCTCATATCCTTGGGGACAATATAAGTTTATTAAATCTTGTTGGTATCCCAATCGATCATGTCATGATTAAACACCAAGAAGTACATTATCACTATGTGAGAGAGAATACCAAAAGAAAGAAGATTGAGTTATCATATGTATCAAATCATCAACAATGTGCAAATATGATTTCCAAGGCATTTGATGGAGTCAAGTCGAATAGATTCAAATCAATGATTGGGTTTCAAGGGATCTTGAAGAATTGAAGACTCAAGCTTCTTAGGCTTAAGGGGGAGTTGTTGGGGAAAGGAGCAATCCTTAGGGTTTTGCTCAAGCTTTTGGATTAGCCTCATTATTTATCTCACAAAGATGTAGTCATGTGGATCTATATTTATAAAGTTCAAAGGTTAAAACCTTGTACTTATCTTGGTCAAATGAAAAAAATCTAATAGTAGGACGAATCTCGTGGATAAAGGAGCCAAGAATTCATCATCTTAGTTGGATTCAAATTCGAATCATTAATAAGTTTTAGAATCACTTGTAGGTTGATGGATCATGAGATTCAATACCAAAAGTATCTACATATAGACCACCTCCTACTCACAGGAAAAGAGATCTTTCTTGAGAGGATTGAGATGCGTTTATGAGTTCATATTTTAACCCTTTCAAGTGAGAGTAGTCCTCTATGATATCCTTGTATCATATTTGCAATATCAATACACATTATAATTCATACATCTTGAGTAATCATTCTCTATGTGATGGTATAGTAGCTTGAGGAAGAGAGTCAATATGTGTGGTTCATTCCTCTATGTGTGAATATCCAAACTCCCAACTTTCACTTGAATCACTTAGGACCCTTCTGAGTTTATGTATGAAGTTTCATTAGTTTCCTTCTCAAGCGTGTTGGAACAAACCAATCACAAATTAGTGATTAAAAAGATCTTGAAGAAGGCTTATGGTCAGAATGAAGTGAAAGAAGATACTTGAGAAAGTGAAGGAGTTTTCAGAGTGATAGCTTGTATGCATATGTACATATAAGTGGAAATCTTTGTAATCTGAGTAGAGCTAAATCCTCAGGATGATAAGGAGTAATGTCATAGACGCGGGATGAGTCTAAAATCATGTATATATAAGTTAATGATGATAAGAAATGTATGTGGAGTCATTTGTAGATGAAAAAATGTCTTAGAGATGTGTAGAGAGTTTTTTCCCAGAAAATAGCGACGGGTTTTTCCCTGAGTGCTCTCTGTCTGATCATGTGGATCGAGATTCCTTTTGTACACATCTAATTGAGAAGCTAATGAAGCTATGTTCAGAGTTTCATGATCTAATTCTTCTCCTACTGTGAGAATGATCAATAGGAACATTTGTATGTAGAAGTGAAAACTGAAGTCTGAGAGTAGCGCATTTTTCCGTCTCAGTGTTTTGCTTAGATCTCAGTGTATACTATAAAGTTTTTGATGAGTGAGCACTTAAAATCTAAGTTAGGAGATAAGGAAGCTATGGCCAGAAGCATTTAGCAAAATGGGACTTGTACTGTGAGAAATCAACTTAAGAAGTTGACCATGTTGAAGGCGCTACCTCTGGAAGACAGTTATGACATATCTTTGATCTTAAGGATCAAATTAAACTTTTGGTGATTATTTTTGAGAACTAATGATTAGTATGATTGCGCAAAGGTATTGCGAATACTTGTGCATCATATACTTGAAGAAATTTGAAGTTATGTGCAGGTAATGAAGTTGATTTCTGAAGCAGACTTTCTGAAGTAAACACTTCTTCACTCAGAGAAGTGTTAATGAAAGTTTTGGTAAAGAAGAACAATATTTGTGTAAAGTTTGGTTTATAACTGACATAGAAGTATTCTTAAGTCAGTATAGATCAAACCTTTGGAGATTAAAAGGTCTCCAATAGTGGTATCAGAGCTGAAGGTGCGATACAAGAGAAGAAAAGACAATTGAAGTTCCGATTGGTGCAGATATTGGAGTTCTTCCAAATCAAAGGAGGACAAGGACAAATTATTGAAGATAACCTGCAGAATTTCAAAGCACGAGTTCGAAAAGAATCAAGAAGGACAAAGCTCATATCAAAGGTACACTTTATCCTCATAAACCATAGTAATTGCAGATACAGAAGGTCAAGGATGGGAGAAAGCTTGCAGATTGATAAGCTAGATAGGGAGAACTATCCAGCTTGGTCCATGAGGATGGAGGCACACCTCATGAGTAAAGATTTGATGGCATTCATTACAGGAGATGAAGAAAAGCCTGAATTTGCAGATCCTAGTATTCCAACTAGGGAAGAGCTTGTAGTTTTGAAGACTTGGATGAGAAAGGATGCTCAAGCAAGGAGTATCATTTATATGGCTGTAAATGATTATCTTCTACCTCACATTAGAGGATTGGAAAGTGCAGCAGATGTTTGGAATGCTTTGGAAGAGCATTTCCAAAATACAACCAAGTCAAGGAAGTCCTCACTATGGGCTGAGTTCACAACCTTCAAGAAGAAGAGCTCACAATCAATTTCTGATTATGTGGCAAGGATGAAGGATATTGCAGATAGCTTGGGAGCAGTGGATGAAGACATTGAAGAGGATAAGTTGGTAAGACAAATACTAACAGGTCTAAGAGGAGATGAGAAGTGGAAGCCTTTCATATTGTCCATAGAATTGTCACTTGATCACTTTACTCCTGATCTTAATCAATTGCTAGGACACATGCTAACTTTTGAGCAGGACATTAAAGGAGACAATGATAGAAGTGCAAGTCAAGCTATGTACTCCAAGGACAAGAAAAAGAATGGCAAGGGAAAGCAATCGACTGATGATGAAGGGAATTCAAGTCAAGCTAACTTCACAAAAGGAAAGATGAATTTCAGAGGTAAAGGAAGAGGAGGTAAGAACAAAGATAATGCTAAAGCTTGTTGGATTTGTGGCAGAACAAATCATTTGGCAAATGATTGTTGGTATAACAATCAAAATGGTGGAAGCAATAATCAGAATTTTAATCAAAGAGGTAGAGGAGGCAGAAACCAAAGAGGCAACTTCAGAGGAAGAGGTGGTAGGACATCATATGCTAGAGGAGGTGGAAGAAACTTCCAATCTCAGTCCTACAACAACAATTATTATAATTATGCATCAGATCAGAAGGATGATATGACTCTTATCTTGAATGCAACTCATGAATCAGTGGGAGAAGATCAAAGAGTGTTTTATATTGACTCAGGATGTAGTAACCATCTGAGTGGGAATCTATCCTTGATGAGTGATATGGAAGCAAAGGTGAATGGACATACAGTTCAAACAGGTGACAATACCAAACATAAAGTGGAGAGCATTGGATCAGTGAAGACAAAGAGTGGAAGTACACTTTTGAGCAAGGTACTTTATGTTCCTACTATTCCTAAAAATTTGATAAGTGTAGGGCAAATTGTGGAGAAAGGATATGAGGTAAGATTCACAAATGATGGTGTTTATGTGCAAGATCCAAATCAAGGATATAGAAACATAATTGCAGGAAAAAAGGAAGGAAGATTGTTCACTCTCAAAGTCCAAGGTAATGTGGGACATGCATTATTTACTTATGGAAGTCAAAAGGTGTCTGAATTAGACCTATGGCATAAAAGGCTAGGTCATTTCAATGAGAGAGCTATAAAGGAAATGTCAAAGAATCAGGTGGTGCTTGGATTGCCAAATGTTGAAGGGCAACATATGGTGTACAAGTGTGAAGCTTGTCAATTAGGTAAAGCACATAAAGGTTCTTACAACAAATCAGGGTACAAGCATTCAAATATGCTTGAATTGGTTCATACAGATGTATGGGGTCCCTCAAGGGACTATAGCATAAATGGATCCAGATATTATGTGTTGTTTGTTGATGATGCAACCAGATGGATTACTTTGTATGTAATCAAGGATAAATCAGAAGTTTTCAAGACATTCAAACATTTTCATGCCTATGCAGAAATGATCACAGGGCAAAAGCTTAAGAGGTTAAGGTCAGATGGAGGGGGAGAGTATTTCTCTAAAGAGTTTGATGATTATTTGTGGAATGCAGGTATAAAAAGAGAAGTAACTTGCAGGTACTCTCCTCAACAGAATGGAGTAGCAGAAAGGAGAAATAGGACTCTTGTAGAATTTGCAAGAGCAATGATGAAGGAAAAGAATTGTCCAAATTACTTATGGGCAGAATCCATTAATACTGCAACATACCTTGTGAATAGGTTACCTTGTAAAGCTTTGGATGGAGGAACCCCTTATGAAGCATGGTGGGGTAAGAAACCTACTCTTGATCATTGTAAAGTATTTGGATGTGTAGCATATGCTTATGTTCCTTCACAATTAAGACATAAGCTAGAACCCAAGGCAGAAAAGTATGTGTTCATTGGTTATGATGATAGACAGATGGGTTACAGGTTGTGGAGTCCATCCACAAAGCAATTTCTTGTTACCAAAGATGTGACATTTGATGAGCAAAATTCATGGTATACAGGATCAACAAATGATTATGCAGGTGTTGAAGAAATACAAAGGAAAGGAAAGGCAAAAGTAAAAGTGTATGAAAAAAGTATTGATGATGTTGACTCTAAAAGTAGATTGCAGGATCATGTAGAAGATGGACCAAGATTTGATCCAGAATCAAATGAGGCTGAAACTTCGAGAAGTGCAGAAATCAGAAGATCTACAAGGGAAAGGAAAGAACCTATAAGGTATAGTTATGATACATCTTTTCTAACAACAAAAGATTATGCTTACATTGTGAAGACAGAAGAAGATCCAATCACTTATGAAGAAGCCAAAGGTAAACAGAATTGGGAGAAGGCAATGCAGGAAGAGTATGATGCTCTACTTGAAAATGAAACTTGGGAATTAGTACCAAGACCAAAGAATCAGAAAGTCATTGGATGTAAGTGGGTATATAAAACAAAAAGGTTTGCAGATGGTGAGGTGTCTAGATACAAGGCTAGACTTGTGGTCAAAGGTTATGCCCAAACTTATGGGGTAGATTATGATGAAACTTTTAGTCCTGTTGCTAAAATGTCTACAATTAGAACATTGATTGCTATTGCTGCTTGTAAAGGATGGAAGTTATCACAATTAGATGTGAAAAATGCATTTCTAAATGGATACATTGCAGATGAAGTATACATGGAGCAACCAGAAGGTTTTATGAATTCAATTGGATCAGATTATGTGTGTAAGCTCAAGAGAGCCTTGTATGGGTTGAAGCAGGCCCCAAGAGCTTGGATTACAGACTTGTCAAGTTCTTGAATGAATGTGGATTTCAAGCATCAAAGGCAGATAGTAGCTTGCTAGTGAAGGCAAGTGAAAATGGATACATTTACATGTGTATTTATGTTGATGATATTATTGTCACAGGAACAGATGCTCAAGGAATCAATGAACTTAAAAGGCAAATAGAGAAGGAGTTTAAGATAAGTGATTTGGGAAACTTATCTTATTTCCTAGGAATGCAGATTGTATATACTCAACATGGAGTATATGTTTCACAAGAGAGGTATTTGAAGAATCTTCTAGTCAAGTTTAACATGGAAGATTGCAAGACTTCAACTACACCATTGGAGGTAAATCATAAATTGAGCAGGTATGGAGGTGAAGAATTCAATGATATGAAGAAATATCAAAGTTTGGTAGGTAGTCTAATCTATGCTACCTTGACAAGGCCAGATTTATCATATGCAGTAGGTGTGTTGTCACAATTTATGCATTGTCCAAAGAAGCCTCCCGAAGTACAGGAATTCCATGTTTCTTAACCAATCCTTCATTGATTAAACATGAGGAGGCTCTTGAATCTACCAATGCTATATGGGAAAGGGTCTTCTTGGGCATGATTATTTTGATAGGTGCAAGACATGTTTCTAGGGGTGTAGCTGGAAATATGAGACCCTTTCTTATATCATGGTCTGGTTGTACAATCTCTTTTACAACTGAGTTTCCTCATTTCCTTGCTCTACAAGGGTGGCTGCAACACGGAGTTTGTTCTCTTGTCCGGAAAATTAAGTGCAATATGTCAAGGGTTTGCACAATAGATGCATACCTTTTTATCTCTCCTTCTTTGTTTCTCTTGTGGTGTTAGAGTTTGGAACCTAGTTACATCTATTTGCATAGGTTTAGGCATAGACTCATCTTTAGGAGTAGACTGGAAGGGTTTCCATTGGCGAGGTCTTCTTCTACTTGTTTTTCTTGTTTCATTTGAAAAGGTTGATTATCACATTGAATAGCTTGCATGAAGTATTCATTCAATGTCTTAAACTTTGGCATCGTGGGCAAAAGGTCCTTCACATCATCTCTTAAACACCATCTAAGTTGTCTTATGAAATAATCTTCATGCCAAGTGAGATCACAAATCAAATACATAAATTCTGATGCATAGATAGAGGCACGACGATTACCTTAATATCGCTTCTAAAGTTTTGCTTTTGCCACTTGAATTGTGTCTACATCTCCGAATGTGGCAGTGCGTTCACAAAGAAACCCCTCATAATTGTGAAGTGCTACCATGTGCTTCTCCAAGATTGGGGCAAACCATGATAATGCTTGGCCACAGGGAAGGTTCTAATAAAGCGGACCTTGGATGCACCATCTGAGTATCTATAAAGCTTCATATGGATGTACAATCTAACTTGCTGGAGAAATCCACAAAACTTCATGTGATCCCCATCGACTTTTTCGGCATGCAAATCTTGGGTTCCTTCGTGAAGGATGTACTAGGTCGTCGACTCATTTGAATATTCCATTTATTTGCTTGAAGATTGCCAGTTCATTATTGTAATTCTTGGAGGAGTGCAGCTACATGCATCCTATGTCCGATCTCGACTTGTGTGTATCAAGGAGTTAGGTTCTCGACTTGTTGGAGACTCTAAAGTGATGCTACAATCTGTTCATAAGCATTCTCCATGATGCTTGGTCTTGGATAGATGCGAGTCTTGCCAAAATGTCAGGGGAGCACTAGATTTTGCTCTCTAACTATAGTAGACAAGATGTTGGGAATACACTTCTGATTACAAGAACACCCACATAGGGAAAATGATACAAGAGCATGCAACTAATATAAGATGTCTCATGACCCAAGATTGATAGGTATGGATAGTTGGACGAGAGATGATGCAAGACTTCCCACAAGATGGGACTGATAGGTTTGAAGCAAGATCTTGACGCTACAAGAACTACCTTCAGGGAGATGATCAAGATACAAGAAATAATTAGACAAGATCTCCTACTACGAGATTACAAGAGGACAAGGCTAGATGTCCAAGAACTAGAATAGACAAGACTCGAACAAGGAACAAGACAAGAACTAGAACTAGAACTTGGAGAGTACGTACTTGATAGTCACGACTCCTTGAGCTCCCAAGACTTGTATTGGCAAGACTCATTATGAATGTGGCCACCCCTCCTTATATAGGTTTTACAGGGTGGTTCATGAAAGATGGTTATAAATTGATGATGTCATTAATTCAAAACATGAGCTTTGGATGTTCAAATGAGGCAAGTAGACAATTGATCTAAGAGTCTTGGCATGCTTTGGATGCAATGGAAGCATTGGTTCTCCCAAATTCTGAATCAATCATGAGATATAGAAGTCACATGGAATTTGAGGTTCAGGAAGGTTTGCTTGTCCATGATAGTGTGAATAAGTATGATATGATAGAGGTGAATCTAATTTGCTATCTCTCAAAGTCTACACTAGCCATTTTGGCATAGTATTTGCCTCATCTATATCAACCCTCTCATCAAGAAGTGCATCATGCAAATCCGCTTCTGAAATGGAATGATCTACATCATCATGTCAAACGATAAAGGCTGAGAAGTTGCCTCATTTGTACCATCACTTCGTAATCCACATGTAAAAAGAGGGAGAAAAGTTTCAAACACAACTTTGTATCTAAGTGATGTTCCCTTAATACATGAAAGTAATGTCTTTATTGCATCTTCTAAAAAAAACATCATTACTGCTAACCACAATGCGTTTAGTCTATGGATGATTGTTGAAGGAGATGGTGGAGAACTTCTACAGATGAGATGGTGCTGCAAATTCTTGCTTCACACTAGCCAAAATTGAGTTGAGAAGTGCAAAGAAGACCTATTGATATTTCCAAGAAGCACAAATAATCACCCAATTACTTTGGAATATGATCCTCTAATTATTGGATCAAAAAGGATGAGTAGGAGTTTCAACTATGAACCAAAAACTTGCTATTTTTATCACTAAACCTTCTCAAAGAAATGAACAATATTCCTTCTCTGCTAGCAATTGAACAAAATCCTTCTAGGTATATCTAATTAACTTGAATAGATAACGTTTTCAAGTTATTTCACTTGAAATGATAGACCACGCGTAGAGAATTGTGTTTAGAAAGTTAGAGATGCATCCTGATAATTTCGTGCACTAACAGTATGTAGACCAATGAGCAATGTTTTGCTCATAACTCAAGGTTGGCTAAGGCATTAAATACCAAACTTTATAGCAAGAGAATAGACAGTATATTCTTCAAAATGATCAAGTATACACTCAGAAATACATCAGAGAAGTACATTGTTCTAAGTGATACATGACATAGTAGAAGAGCTAAGATATAAGAGAACTATATTTATTAATGCACATAAATTACATTGAAATTGGCAATGAATGATTGCACAACATGAGGGAATTAATAGAGCTATGGTGTGAGATCAATACCAACTTAAACTCCTTGTAAATATCTCTTAAAACTGAGCTGCACATATGCAACTCTTGAAGTCCTCTTTTATAGAGAAAGTTGGAGCTCTCTTTGAATTTGAAATTCTAACTTCTACCAAAACATATCTCTAAAGTTCAAGATCTCAATCTCGATATACCTGACCACTAATTCCTGAAAAGATTCTCCTAAGAAGTCGTGATTGAAGTCATTCCATATGTGCACTTCTAGAAGGAGTAAAAAATCAATCTTTTACAAGCGATTATTCATGTACTAAGACATGAATGCACATATGAGACTTATGATAAAGATCAAGTATTTAGGCTTGGAGTACTTGCACCAACATCTCCCCCCTCAAGCCTAATATTCTTGGGCTTCAATTTTCTTAAATCTCGTGCAATCCAATCATCATCTTCAATTTGTTCAATTTAGTTCCATCCAAAGATTTAGTTAGCATATCTGCACATTGCAAGTTGGTTGATACATAGGACAATTGTATGTCCATGCTAAGGAGCTTCTCTCTCACATAATGATAATGCACTTCAATGTGCTTAGACCTTTCATGATGTATAGGATTAAAAGCCAAATGAAGTGATCAAGTGTTAGCTCCCCACATCATTTGAGTGTATGTATGTAGCCCCAAATCTAAGTAGAGTAGCTTTAAGCACACTCCTTCTTGTGTTGCATTTGCTAGGCCTCTATATTGAGCTTCACTTGATGATAGTGCCATAGTTGGTTGTTGCTTTGATGAGCATGAAAGCAAATTTGATCCTACAAAATATGAGTAACCAAAGGTGCTGCTCGTATCATCTTTTGAGCCAGTCCAATCTGCATCAGAGTATAACTTGATATCCAAGTCAAATGTGAATGGATAGAAAAGCCCTTCTCTTATGGTACCCTTCAAGTACTTTAAGATGGTTTTCACAACTTCCATGTGAGATTTTCTTGATGTATGTACGAATTCACTCAATGTACTTATTGCATAGCATATGTCCACTCTTGTTAGGGTTGCATAATTGAGACTACCAACAAGACTTTGTTAACCTGTAATGTCTTCAAGTAGCTCTCCTTCATGAGTACTAAGTTTGTGGTTCGATTCCATGGGTGTATCTACAATTTTTGCATTTTCCATCTTGAACTTAACTAGCATATTATGGATATACTTCCTCTGAGTAATGAAAACACCAGAATTTGTATTAAGAATCTCTAAACCAAGAGAATATGTAAGCAATCCAAGATCATTGATCTTGAACTCTTCCTTCACCAGAGCTTTGATCTTCTTAATGCCATTTGCATCATTCCCTGCAATAATGATATCATCCACATAAACACATAGATAAATAACTTCTAAATTAGTCTTCTTAATGAACAATGAAGAATTTGCCTTGCTTGCAACAAAGCCTTGGTCCTGCAAGTATGTGATAAGCCTATGGTTCCAAGCTCTAGGAGTTGTCTTTCAATCATACAATGCTTTCCTTAATTTACAAACAAAATCAGGGTTGTCTTCGTCTTCATATCCTAGTGGTTGAGCGATGTAAACCTTTTCAAAGATCCATCCATTAACGAATGGATTTTTTACATCTAATTTGTAAAAATTTCAATTCTTTAATGCATCAATACTTACTAAAACTCTGATGGTTGGCATCTTGGCTAGAGGTGAGAAGTTCTCCTCATAATCCACTCCATGGGTTTGAGAAAACCCTTTTGCTACTAGCCTTGCTTTATACCTGTTGATTGTCCCATTTGAATTCTTTTCCACTTTGTGAATCGATATGTATTCTATTACCTTCATGAATGACTTTTAGGGAACAAAATCTCAAGTTCTATTCTCTTGAAGTGGTTCAATTTATTATTGCATAACTTCTCTCCATTCTTCTTCCTTGTTGGATTCTTCAATTGAAGAAGGTTCCTCTGAAATAGAATCTTTAGCCATGCATGTAGAATATTTGGTGACTAGTGACGTCTCATAGCCATACCTTATAGGTTTCTTGTTCTCCCTTTGAGATCTTCTAAGTTCTTGATTGGATGACTTTGGAATGTCTTCCAATTGTTAAAACATTGTCTTGTCATTAGACTTCCAAGCTTTGAAATCAATCTGTTCTTCATCTTTTGAGGTGACATCCTCTTTTATATGTGGTTCTTCTTGAGTTAGATTTGGAAAATCATTTTCCAAATCATAGGATAACTTTATTTTCCTTCAATCATCTTAAAACTAGGAGTTATTTTCATCAAATACAACATCCCTACTAACTGTAAATCCTTTGTTAGTGGGATTTTATAACCTATATCCTTTGTGATTTTGGTCATAGCCAATTAAGATGCATCTTTCAACTTTTGGATCAAGCTTTCCCCTAATCTGTAAGGGTATATGTGCATAAGAAATGCATCCAAATATCTTATAATGATCTAAAGAAGGTCTCTTTCCATTCCATGCCTCATAAGGTGTCATTCCATCCAGAGACTTGGATGGTGCCTATTGATTAGGTAAGTGGCTATGGAAATAGCCTCTACCCATCATTAATTTGGAAGTTTTTTCTCACTCAACATTGACCTTGCAACCTCTACGATTAGTCTATTTCTTCTCCCTGCCACTCCATTTTGTTCACGAGTGTAGATTGTTGTAATTTCTCTCTTAAAGCCTCTATCTTGTAAGAAGGACTCAAAATCATGTGAGAAATACTCACAAAAGTACGACCCCCATTTCCTAGAGGACCATGCTTCAGATGTCAGGGAGATCACCTCATACGTGACTGTCCACTGCCTACCCCTACACAACCCCAACTAGTGACAATTCAGGGCTTTTGTCAAGATTGCGGAAAAGAGCATCTCTTACGAGATTGCCCGAAGAACCCCAATAACCTGCCAAAAATCACACCTATCAACGTCATTGGATTAGTAGTAGACTCTACGGGAAGTGTGACTTCCACTACCCCAGTGCAAGTAGTCACTCGAGCTCAAGCTTTGCAGCAAACTCAAGGAGTAGGGCATGAAAAGAGTCCTGAGGTTAGTGAGACAGAGAGTATAACCAAGAACAGGACAAGAGCATGGAGAGATAGCCGGGAGAGAATGAAAAGACAATGGTCATAGAAAATGAGCAAACTTGAAGAAATTTTGAGAGAAACCAAAGCAAAGATAAGTGAACTCGCATCTCAAAACCACTTTCACACTACCCCACCACCACCCTTTCCATCTACCGCCAATCCGACACCTTCCATTCCCCAACCTTCTAATCCACTACACATAGCCCACCCACCACCCAGAGTAGGATCAATCCTAGCGGATCCCACTCCTAAGGATCTAGACATAATGCTTAAAGCATATCAGGCCAGAATCCAAGAAGGTCCAAATGTAACAGATCATGACAAATGTTACCCGAGAGCCGATCTAGAAATCGAGAGAACAAAGCTTTGTGCTAAGATGGTCGAATTGGCACAAGCCATGTTTGAAGACACTCACATGTTCAAAGGCTCTAGCTCCACTAGAACACCATTGCATTTTGATGGTCTATTAGATAGATTGGAAAGGTTACTTGCAAAGTCTGGAAAAGGAGCCACCCCCCAGGCTAAGGAGAGGGCAAGTGGTAGAATAAGCATTCCTCCCCAGGAAGCTTATGTGCCTAACTCCACTGAACCCGACACCTCTTCTTCTATGAATAGGTATTCACCAGAGTTCCTGAGAGAGATTCAAGAAGAGAAGTGGGCAAAGGAAAGTGAAGTCCCTCCTCCCATTGAACTTGTGGATGATGCACATGATCAATTCGCTCAAGACATCCCTTCTATTTATGAAGAGCAGGAGAGTGCCCAATCTCAAGAGAGATTAGATTTTGAGTCTAATTCCTTGCAAGAGTTATCACATTTCACAGGACCATGGGAAACTAAGTCAACATGCATGAGAGCACCCACAGTCATGATAAGGAACGAAGATTCGATCATACCTAGGAATAGAGGTAGTAAAGAACACTAAAGTGCAGTGTAATCTCACTTTAGAAGAGCTACTCATGGTTAAGCCAGAAGTGTGGAAACACGTAGCCAAAGAAGTGCCAAACTTAACCAAATCTCGTTCCCACGTAGGATCCCACAGAACAGTACCAGAAATATATTTGGATAAGATAGGAGACATGAGTGAAGGAGAGGAAGGAAATACCTATCTCCGAGTTACCCATCAAGGATACACAACCAAGGCAATTTTGGACTCTGGTGTAGGAGTTGCAATTGCTACCACTTCCCTATGGAAGCGTTGGGGCAAGCCAGCACTCAGGCCGACGAGAATGACATTACAGATGGCCGATGGTCATATTGAGAGGCCCTTAGGATTGCTGGAAGGAATAACTCTCACTACATGCGATGTTGAGTTTGAGCATACTTTTTCTATATGCGACTTTAGCAAAAACCAAGCCTATGAGATGATTTTGGGGAGACCATTTATGCGGCAGTTGCAAGTGGTACAGGATTGGGGAACCAATTCTTTGTATTTGCAACACTTAGGTGTTACAACCAAAGTCAATCTCAAGGATTACTCTCATAGAGATGTACCCCCCATCCATAGAGCCAAAGATGATACTGAGTCAGTGCATTCCATAGGATCAGGATCCTCATGGATGCATGAAGACACTCACTTATGGATGTGTAAGGTAGCAATAGAAGAGGAGAAAAGAGAGAAAGCCAGAGAGATAGGTGCAAAGGAAACCCATAGATCAATACAAGACCCGGCCTATGCACCTGTAGTTTTTCCTGACGAAGAATTTGAGCCTCACGACTGGGATGAAATTTTAGCAACGATGGATGTAGCCATCAATGAAGAACAATGGACACCCCACTGTGATGAGGATGGCTATGACATTTCAGTCTTTTCAATCGAACCAATCATGGCAGATGTAGTGTTAGAAGAATGCAAACCTAGCCGTGATGCATTTGAGGATGCAAGTGACTCCGACTTAGAGTGAATCATTATGGATCCACCTTTTGCATCAAATGAAGAGTACGTCTATGTAGTTGAAGCTTACCCCCAGAAACACGGAGAAATCACGAATGATATGAGACTAACCACAGAAGTGACCACTAAGAGTGAAGGAAAGAAAAGAAAGAAGAAGGAAGTTACTCCAGAGGAAGAAGAATCCTTGTTTGAGGTCCCTGAAAACTTTAAGAAATATGAGATAGACGATAGGAGAGTCATGATAAGAATGCCTAAACGCGAGGCACAATCACGAGAGGCCTATGATAGCAAGAAAACTACCAAGAAAATAGTGGTAGCCATAGAAGAGGGAGAAGAAAGATGCACCTACATAGGGCATGACCTGACGGAAGAAGAAGAGCAAGAGTTGATAGCTTTGCTAAGGGAGTACCGAGATGTATTCGCTTAGAGCTACAAGGATCTGAAGGGTGTAGATCCTGACATATGCTCACATACGATTCCCATGACCTCAAATGCTAGACCCTCTAAGCAGAAGCCCTACACATACAATGACAACTATGCTCTCAAGATCAAAGAAGAGATAGATCGCTTGGTTGAAGCTGGATTTATCTATGAAATTGAGCATACAAAATGGGTATCCGCCATTGTAGTGGTGCCCAAAAAGAATGGCAAATTACGTGTATGCATTAACTTGAAGAAGGTTAACGCAGCCACTATCAGGGATAGTTATCCGCTTCCTATCAGTGGACATCTATTAGAAAGGGTAGCAGGCAAAGAAGTGTATAGCTTCCTTGATGGGTTCTCTGGCTACAATCAAGTGGCCATTGCACCAGAAGATTAGCATAAGACGACTTTTTCCACAGAGTGGGGCATATTTCCCTTTTGAGTAATGCCATTTGGTCTTACCAATGCACCAACCACTTTTCAGAGGCTGATGTGCCACGTGTTTAAAGAGTTCATGACGAAGAACTTGGAAGTCTATGTTGATGATCTTTGCGCTCATTCCAACATTAGACAGACCCATATACCATAACTCAAGCAAATCTTTGACAAATGTAGAGAGTATCAAGTCTGCTTGAACCCAGAAAAATGTGTTTTCATGGTCAGGCAAGGCAAGATTCTAGGACACATAGTGTCAAAGAAGGGCATATCCACGGATGAGGAGAAAGTAAGAGCCATTGCAGAACTACCTAGGCCAAGGAATGTCAAGGAGGTACATGCCTTCATGGGGCATTGTGGTTACTATTGCCGGTTCATTCACATGTATGCCATCATTGCAAAGCCTCTGTATGCTCTTCTAACTAACTTTGAGTGGAATGATGAATGTGAGAACTCTTTCAAGGAGCTAAAAGGACGATTATGTTCAGCACCAATCTTGACCACACCAGATTGGAATAAGCCATTCCATGTCCATGTAGATGCCTATGCCAGTAGACAGCTGAATGCAGCTGAACGAAATTATACCACCACTGAACGAGAAGGGTTAGGCATGGTATATGCAGTTAAAAAGTTTAGACACTATTTTCTTGCAAATAAGTTTAAATTTTTTACGGATCACCAAGCTCTACTGTACCTGGTAAACAAGCCATGCAATACAAGTAGATTGGTAAGATGGTTCCTCTTACTAATGGAATTTGACTTTGAGGTTGTGGTGAGGAAAGGAAAGACCCACTTGAGAGCAGATCATCTCTCAAGGCTCACATCAGGAGAGGCCCCACAAGGAGTGTCAGATGACTTACCTGATGCTTACTTGTTTAATTTGGAAGTTGTACCCCAATGGGCTAAGCCATTAGTGCCAGTATTGACATACAGACCTAATCACCCGGTAATGCACACACAAGATAGAGAGATAGTAAAAGCTCAAAAGTATCATATCTTGGCAGGAAGTATGTACAAGCATACCGATCAAGGAGTATTAGCCTGTTGTGTGGGAGAGGATGAGTACGCAAAATGGTTGCAATTAGCACATGTAGGTGCATTGGAGCAGCACTACTCAAAACAATGAACCCTATAGACACTCAAGAGACTAGGAGTGCATTGGCCAACTATGGAAGTTGATGTCCATAGAGTGTGCAAAGAATGCCCAATCTGTCACACTAAACCACTAGTGGAACATGCTACTCTTTATCAAATATCTTTAGTACCAGATTGGAGTGAACCATTAGTATCCCTTCTAAGGACGAACACATTCCCTCAAGGTATGAATTTGGCTAAACAAAGAAGTTTGGAACAAGAAGCTTTAGATTACGCACTCATTGGAGATAATTTATACAAACGTGGTAAAGATGGTTACCTAAGACTGTGTGATCATGAGAGTGAATACCTCAAGATATTAGAGACTGCTCATCAAGGTGTAGCAGGAGGACACTTTGGACCAGATCGGGTGATCAAAGCAATTTTATTTGCAGGTCTTTGGTGGCCAACTCTTCACATGGATGCACATACCTATGTGAAGAGGTGTGAGGTTTGTCAGCGAATCGAGTACCCTATATGAAAGGATGAAATGCCACTGAAACCTATGATGGGTGGACGTGCATTCTCGAAGTGGGGAATAGACTTCATAGGTCCTATTAATCCTCCGACTGGGTTCAAATGCTGAATACATCATTGTTGCGACAAATTATCTAACCAAGTGGGTAGAAGTGAAAGCTACGACGAAGAACCGTGCACATACCATGGCTAAGTTCTTATTTGAGAATGTATTCACCAAATACAGGCTACCCATAGAGCTAGTCAGTGATAGAGGCACTCACTTCTTGAATGAAGTTATTGAAAATCTTCTCCAAGAGTTCTTGGTAGTACACAAGAAATCTGCCCCCTATCACCCACAAGCTAATGGACAAGCTGAAAGCACAAATAAGATTTTGTGCAATGTGCTCACCAAATTAGTGAATAACAAACGCTCTGATTGGGACAAACAGCTACACCATGTTGTTTGGGCATACCGAGTTGCCGATAAAACGATACTCCAAGCCACACCCTTTCAGATGGTGTTAGGCCAGAATGCAGTGCTACCGTTGGACTTTTTGATACCTACATTGAAAGTAGCACAAGACCATGACTAGATAGGCAATGAACTCTCCTCTAGAATCTTTGATCTTGAACGTTTAGGTGAGACAGGATTGAGAGCTGTAACAAGAGTCTATGCAGCCATGAAGAGGCAAAAGGCATATTTTGATACACATGTGAAGGATAAAGGCTTGAAAGCAGGAGATCTAGTCCTAGTCAACACATTGAAGCAACATGCACAAAAATTAGAGAAAAGAGGCTATGGACCAATGATTATCAATAAGATCTCCACAAGTGGAGCAATACAACTAGCCACTCTAGAAGGTGACATCCTACCAAGTTACATAAGTGGATGCAGAGTCAAGTTATATCAAGAACCCCTAACAGAAGAAATGCTAAATCGACTCAATACCGCAAAGAAATGTAAGGAAGACGAAAAGAGAATTAAAGAAGAAGCACAGGCAAAAGCTTTAGAACGCATCCGACGAATGAAACTGAGAAGACAAGGTAGAGATCAGGCCATGATTGACAATCATGGAGCTCATGGTTATCACATTGCCATGTGCGAGGCTTCAGGTGAACGGTCCCATAAGATAGTTGATCGACGACCCTTTGTAACCCTAGAAGTAGGATGGTGTAGCTCAGAGATGAGTAGCATCTCCTTTAATGTCAATCCGGGAAGACGTGAGGATGGTATGAAGACCTCGAGCAAGTGAAGGCACAAGTGCGTGAGTGAGAAGCACACTAGCATGCACACACATACACACACACGCACACACACAGTAAGACAAAGAGTGAGAAGCAATGGAGTTCTTAGATTACTTCCAAAAAAGCTCCTACAAGTTCAATTCCATCACAAGCTAACCTCAAAAATGAGCTCTCTAGCTCTTTTTATAGTTTTTGACTAGGTTTTGGCTGTGTCCAGACCTAGTGTCCGGCCTAGTTAAAAATTAGGTTCTCTACCCTATTTGGAGGTTCAAACGAAGTCTAAAAAATGTGAAAACTGACAGGTAGATACTTCTAAAGCTCCTCAAGCTCAAGGAATCCTTGTCTTGCACAAAATGGAGCTACAAAAATGTGAAATGGTATTTACAAGGGTTTTTAGTGATGAAAATCACTATTTTTGTAGGGATTTCTTCTAACATTTTGACATACATTTCTTGGAGCTCCCTACTTGCTCCTTCTCCTTGTGTCCACCTCTCTTATGTGCGTAAATGTCTTGAAAAAATATTGGCCTACTTGCCAGACCGTCGTTGACTGCTCTGTCTGCTTGTACTTTCTATTCTCTCTGACTCCCTTCGTAAGCTTCCTTGCCTTGTGAGTCCTTCAGTTCCAACACCCCCCGCCCCCTCTCGTGTCTGTTGTCCCTGACAGACCCTTGTTGGGTGGGTCAATGGATGTAGTACTCAACAACGTCTTGTGCTAAGTGATGTTCGGCAATGCGCAACCCTTTGGCCAAGTCCGTGAGTAGAGCATCCCAATCTACCGGCCCGGGAACCTCTGGATGTGGTATACGTAACTTTTTTGAATGGAGAGCTTGTTCCACTGCAAACAACTGCAATAAATGTGATGGTCTGGGGATGAATATCTCTGAGTGATATTCCCAGAATCCCGTGACAAACATTTCTTCAAACGTCTGTTTGAAGCAGGCTGGTAGATACTTGATACGCGCATGCCATGCATATACAACATTAATAGAGGGGGTTGCGCTCATGTCGTACACGAGGTCCTGATTTCATTCATTAAATCCAAGGGCTGACAGATGAGGTTCCTTGACATTCTTGAAAGTCCGGAATGTGACCAACATGAGCTCAAAAATTTTCAAGCACATTTGGGCCATGACGTCTGGCACATTTTTAAACCTGACCCCCCAATGCCGAATCATCGAGATCATGTATCCTATGGTAGGTTGGCCTTTGGGTGGTGCTAAGTAAACATAATTGAGCCATTTCTCACATCCTTTGTTTGTAAGCACCGTTTTTGTGTATTCCGGCCATGACCTTCTTCGAAACACAGGGCAGTAGCATGGGTTGTATTTGATGTACAAAGGCATCTTATTCCATGTTCTGACCATTTCTAGGTAGGTTTCCAGTAGACGAATCCTCCACATTGGTTGATGAATATTGCCTTGCTTGGCACTCGCTGGGATGTCTTCCGGTACGAATTGGGTGGCGGAGGTTGGTTCCTTTGAGGTATGTTGCTTTATTTCGGCATTGTAGTCCGCCATTAAGACACAGAAGGGAACATACAAATCGTCGGATGTGCCAATCCACCTATGATGAGAGAGGTTCCTAAAATAGTCCGATTTTATGACTACCTCTTCCAAGTGTGACATAGATGCTATCTGAACTGCCACCCTATCATCATGGGTTGTGGCCACTTCTTCCAACTTCTGCATCCATTCAGGAGCCTCTATTTCAATGGTGTCCATGCCCTCGTCTGTTTGCTTGCCCCCTGGTGCAGGCATGGGATCATACGGGTCTTCGAAAGTTTCCTCTATCTCGATTGGCACTAGATCTTCAGGCTCGGGCTCGACAAGGGGAGAGGGCTGACGTTCGTATTGCATGACTTTGCTGCGTAATTCTTCGAGTTCTGCTCTGAGTTTTGTGACTTCTTCGGATGTGTCGTCTATGGCTGTGGCTTTGCTTGGTGACTCCTGCTGAGTTGCCAGTTGCTTAAGTAGATCATCCCTTTCTCGTTCTAACGCTGCATGGGCCTCCAGGAGGTCGGCATGGGTTTCTAACACAGTTTTCATATTCTCTGAGGGAATGGCCTTGAATTTTCTGGGTCGATTTCCTGCGGGGAACCTTCCATGGCTGCTTCCAAGTTCTCTTCATTCTGTTTTTGCAGCCGTTTATTCTCTTCGAGAGCTGTAGACATGTGTTTTCATAGGAGGGCCAGGTTCCGTCTAAGTTTGAGGTTCTCCGTTATCTGGGAGTGTAGAAATTCATCCATAGGTTGTCTTTCCTCTGCATCTGACTGGGGTGGAATGGCTACTAGCTGTTCGTGTTGTTCCTGTAAGGTGGCATGCTGTTGTAGTAGCCGCTTTTCCCTTTCGAGATCAATGAAGTGTAGTTGAAGTTCCTCATGACTTCGAAAGAGTCGCGTATGTTGGTTATCGAGATGCTGGTAGTGCTGTTGTAGTTGCGACATACACTGATACATATTATTAAATACATTACTAATAGGGGTGGATGCGGGGAGGGTGTTGAATGCAGAAGGGAAGGGAAAGGGGAAGGGAAATGGAAGTGTGGAGGCGGTGCTGGAAAAATGGTGAAGTGGGAGGTGGGGGGATGGGAGATGTTGGGGGTATGGGGGGAGGGAGAGGTGCGGAGGTGGGTGAGATGTCCATAAGATCAACGGTGGATGCAGTAGTGGGAGTGATTGTGAATAGTGGAATTGTGGGTGCGGTGATAGTGGTGAAAGTGTACAGTGGTGTGTGCAATTGTGAATACGAACTGCCCGGAAGTGTGATCGGGGGGTTGAGATTTTCTGTGGCAGCAGTTAGAACTACTGTTTCAGTGGTCGTATGGACAAAAGAAGTGGAGATAGGGTGTGTGGGTTGTGTGGGTTGAGTGACGGTCTGTGCTTCGGTATGGGTAGTGGACTCGGAGGCAGTGACAGTAGTGGTTACACTGGTTGTGGGAGGTGAATGTGGTGGAGATGGAGGCAGGGGTGGCAACGGGGGTGACGGAGGTGCACTTGATACATTGGTTTCCTTAGTATCGTGGATAGTGTGTGCGGTGCCCGTGGTTGTGGATGTGCCTTGTGGTTCTGATACTAGTACATTCATCTGCTTTCCTGCTCAAGGGGGCGTCTGCCATATCTTCGTTCCGTTCTTAGTGCTTGTGCAAGGGCGGTATGCACCGTTTCAGGTACTCCTAAAGCCTCAGATATCATGTCAAGAGTGGCGCGGTATTGCTCGTCTACGCCTTCCTCCTCAAGGATTTGATTCATGAGGGCCTTGCCTGCTGCTAGGGACAGTCTATGTTGCTCTTGCACTCTGTTCATGGTATCATAGAGCTTCTTCAATGCCTTCGTGTAAGCTAGGGCATTGTCCATCCTCTTCTTCCTCGGATTGTCCATCATGTTCCTCCTCTTGTTCTTCTTCTTCTTCACCCTCCACATCGACGATATCTGGTTGTTTGGGATGGGGTTGGTCTGTAGCAGTTTGTTGTCCACTAGCTTGCTCTGCCTCGACTTCCGCATTAACAGCCTCGATGATTCTGGTTACCTCCTCATCAGTTAGGTCTTCTAAAGTGAATCCGTGAGGGAACTCTAGGTCGGTTGGTACAGGTGGAAACACTAGATTTGGTCCATCAGTGCTATGTCTTGGTAATCTAATAGTGAAGGGTTGCACTCGCCTTGGAAGTCGTGGAGTGGTCTCTGGAGTCAATGTCGTGCCGCGGGCTTGTGCGCAGGGCATCTGAACGGTGCCTCTCATTTTCTTGGATGGTGGTCCTACGGAGGATAATCGGCACTGAAACTCTTGTACCCTGGTCCAAATGAGTGCCCTTTGCACTGGTACATCATACGCGAGACATCTATACACAATCCTGGTCACAGCACAGCATCCGTACAGTACAGACTTTTGTTTTTTTTACCACCTTTGATGAGCCAAGTGGATTTGGTCGATAATCCAGTGGGGCATGTTGATTGTCAAATCAAAGGCATCAGCCAACTTGTATAAACTAAACCATATCTTCTTAGGTGGCATTGTGAACCTCTCTTGAGCGGGAAATGCAAAGTGCTGCACGACCATTCACAAATGAATAGCGATTGTAGGCGTCATTGCCACCATATCTTTTAACTTTGTCAGATTCCTGTTCTTCATATTGTAGGGGACCATAGTCTCTTTCTCCGTAGGAATGTGCATGTCTTTCATGTCTAGAGCTTCCCTTACCAAGTTGATAGTTAATCTGAAACGCTTGAGCTCATTGCCCCTTGTGAGAGATGGGAGGACAAAGGAGCTGTATCCCTTTTTGTCTTTGCTCGGAGTAAGGGTGCTAATCAAATAAGAGCACCTTAGAAAACCAGGCTTTGGCAATTGGAATTTGAAGTAGTCGTAGAGCCCCGCCTTCTTCCAGATGGGTTTCAGTCCTTCGTTATTTTGCAGTCTCTCAAATTCCCTAGTGAAAAAGTGATACCTGCCCCAGCGCCCATTGAATTCTATCTCGGCCTCCCACATATAAGTGCCTTCACCTAGGGGTCCTGCCACATCACTGAACCAATGAGAGTTTTTACTGACTAGCATAGTGTGCCCTTGTGGAGGTTTCTGAACCGGTATGGCGTGTAATGCTCTCAATGCCACAGGGCGTTCCTTCAATTCCTCCTCAACGGGAAGACTTTCAATGTCCGCGACTTGGGGGCTAGTGCCTGCCTGGGAGCTAGTTCCTGCCCTATCTGCCATGTTACTTCTTGCCTCCTGATTCTGTGAGAATATAGAAACATGTGTTAACATTGTAAAGGACAAGATAGAACCATTTTTGTCCCCATTACAACATCAACAGGAGGTTTGGGAGAGATTAGGGGGTTAGTAAGTGCTCGGTGCTGGTGTGTGTAGTTAGGGATTGGTTAGACCTAGGAGCTAAGTGGAATGATGTGGTGTGAGAATGACGTAGTTAGTAGGTGGGCATGGATTTACAACTGGGGTCTGGGGGTTTATTACAAGTTTTAGGTTTCCAAACACAATGGATAGGTTTTGATCTTGACTTTGTGGAGACTCTTGAGGGTGTGATAGGGTATTTACTTGAAAAATGGGGCTTTTTAGGGACCCATTTACAAGTGATTCTACTTGTGCTCATGGAAGAATACGTGTTCGTGCGTGATGTGTAAGACTGGGCCTCAGATGTTCGCGTGAGTGAAACATGTTGGATAGGGTTTGGCCTTGGTGTAGCTATTTGAGCCCGCAAGCAAGCCTTAGGCACCCAGATTTATCGTGATTGTGGGCTGGCCTTCATTGACTTCTTGGGTACCCAAATAGACTTTACTTTCGCAGAAGAACTTATGAAAGGCTTCTTATTAGTATCGCACTGTTGATTACTAATAAGAGGTTTCGGCCGTGAGTTTGGCATGGTCGCACCAGGGTGTTCGCCTTTCAGCACCCACACTTGTTTCACCGGCTGAGATATTCTTCTTCGCACGTGTTGTTGGCCTCCAGTGTAGGTAGTGCTCTGCTTCCTCTGTATTTGATCTGCCTTTGGATGCCGCATCTCTCTAGCCTTTGGAAAAGAAGGAACTACCGTCTTATCCTTGACTCCGTTGTTGAGACAATCCTCTTTTTGCATCATACATTTTTGGACAAGAATAGCATTGTCAACTTCATGTGCACCCCTGGAAGGACCAGGAGTTCGTGCCTTAACTAGTTCCTTGAGTGCCTCGTTTTCCAGTTCAACTGTAATTCGACTATGATTTACCCAAACCTGAAGAAGTCCGCTTCTTAGGTTTAGGTTGACCGCCTGATCATAGATCCAATCCTGACCCAAGACAAGAGGCTCAGTGAGGTCCTCATCTTGACACACTAGTACTTTGACTGTCATTACTTCGTCTTGAATGTAGATGGGAAGTTCCACCTCGCCCATGCAAGGGGTTTCCACACCTCCCAATCCTATGAGATATGCTTCTATAGGATTGACAGTTAATTTCAACTCTTGACAGTAAGACAACTTGACAGCACTAGTGGATGCACCTGAGTCAATCAAAGCTCTTACAGTCCTTGCACCCTTTCCTTGTCCTATATCTAAGGTTATAAAAGGACGTCAATCAATTATCCTATGAGAGCTGATACCTGAAACTTCACACATGGCCACATGATATCCTTGATCTGCATATGCATCTGGCCTAGGTTGCTCTCTGCCTTGTCTTCTTAATTTCATTCTCTGTATGCGCTCTAAAGCTTCTACTTGAGCTTCTTCTCGAATTTGCTTTTCTTCTTCTTTGCGTTTCTTAGCAATATTGAGTCGACTTAGCATTTCCTTTGTGAGAGGTTCCTGATATAACTTGACTCTGCATCCGCTAATGTAGCTCGGGAGAACATCACCCTCTAAAGTGGCTAGTTGTACTGCTCCACTTGTGGAGATCCTATTTATGATCATAGGTCCGTAGCCTCTTTTCTCTAGTTTTCTCGCGTGTTGTTTCAAAGTGTAGACTAGTACTAGGTCGCCTGCCTTCAAACCTTTATCCTTAATGTGGGCATCAAAGTATGCCTTCTATCATTTCTTAGCTGCATATATCCCTGCAGCCGCCCTCAGTCTTGTTTCTCCTAATCGTTCAAGGTCAAATAGTCTAGAGGAGAGTTCATGACCCCTCCATTCATGCTCTTGTGCTACTTTCAGTGTTGGTATTAAGAAGTCTAATGGTAGCACTGCATTTTGGCCAAACACCATCTGAAAGGGGGTGGCTTGGAGTACCGTTTTGTAGGCGACTCGGTATGCCCAAACAGCATGGTGTAGCTGTTTGTCCCAATCAGAGCGTTTATTGTTCACTAATTTCGTCAACACATTGCACAGAATCTTGTTGGTGCTCTCAGCCTGGCCATTTGCTTGAGGGTGATAGGGGGCAGAATTCTTATGAACTACCAAGAATTCTTGGAGCAGATTTTCAATAACTTCATTCAAGAAGTGAGTGCCTCTGTCACTGACTAGCTCTATAGGTAACCCGTATCTAGTGAACACATTTTCAAATAAAAACTTAGCTGTTGTTTGAGCATCGTTCTTCATTGTGGCTTTTACCTCTACCCACTTGGTTAGATAGTCTGTCGCCACAATGATGTATTTAGCATGTGAACCCTTGGCTGGGGGATTAATAGGACCTACGAAGTCTATTCCCCACTTAGAGAATGCACGTCCACCCATCACAGGTTTCAGTGGCATCTCGTCTTTGCGTATAGGATACTGAGCTCGCTGACAGACATCACACCGTTTCACATAGGTATGTGCATCCATGTGAAGGGTCGGCCACCAGAAGCCCGCAAATAGTATTGCCTTGATCACCCGATCTGGTCCAAAGTGTCCTCCTGCTACACCTTGGTGAGCAGTTTCCAAGATATTTGAGATATTCACTTTCATGGACACATAGTCTCAGGTAACCATCCTTACCACGCTTATAGAGATTATCACCAATGAGTGAGTACTCTAGGGCTTCTTGTTCTAGACTTCTTTTCCTAACCAGAGTCATGTCTGGAGGGAGTGTTTTCGTCCTCAAGAAGGATACTAGTGGTTCACTCCAATCGGGCACTATGGACACTTGATAAAGAGTGGCATGTTCCACAGGTGGTTTAGTGCAACAGATTGGGCATTCCTTGCACAACTTCTGGACATCGGCTTCCATAGTCGGCCAATGCACTCCGAGTCTCCGTAGTGTCTGTAGGGTTCGTCGCTTTGAGTAGTGTTGCTCTAATGCACCTACATGTGCTAATTGCAACCACTTCGCATACTCGTCCTCTTCTACACAACAAGCCAAGATCCCTTGATCTGTGTGCTTGTACATACTTCCAGCCATGATGTGGTACTTTTGGGCTTTCACTACCTCTCTATCCTGTGTGGCCATTACTGGGTGGTTAGGCCCATATGTCAATACTGGCACTAATGGCTTAGCCCACTGCGGCACCACTTCCAAATTAAACAAGTACGCATCAGGAAGATCATCTGACACTCCTTGTGGAGCTTCTCCAGATGTGAGCCTAGAGAGATGATTTGCTCTCAAATGAGTTTTCCCTTTCCTTACCACAACCTCGAAATGATATTCCATTAGCAAGAGAAACCATCTTACTAATCTTCCTGTATTGCATGGCTTGTTTACCAGGTACAGTAGAGCTTGGTGATCAGTAAAAAATTTGAACTTATTTGCAAGCAAATAATGTCTAAACTTTTTAACTGCATATACCATGCCTAGTCCTTCTCTCTTCGTAGTGGTATAATTTCGTTCAGCTGCATTCAACTGTCTACTAGCATAGGCAATTGGAAGATCCATATTACCTTCACCGGTAGGTTGCGTGAGTACACACCCAATAACATAATTGGATGCATCCAGGTGGACATGGAATGGCTTATTCCAATCTGGTGTGGTCAAGATTGGTGCTGAACATAATCTTCGTTTAAGCTCATTGAAGGAATTCTCACATTCATCAGTCCACTCAAAGTTAGTCAAAAGTCCATACAGAGGCTTTGCTATGATGGCATACATGTGTATAAACCGTCGGTAATTACCACAATGCCCCATGAAAGCTTGTACTTCTTTGACATTCTTTGGCCTAGGTAACTCGGCTATGGCTCTCACTTTTCCTTCATCAGTGGATATGCCATTCTTTGACACTATGTGTCTTAGAATCTTGCCTTGCCTAACCATGAAAACACACTTTTCTGGGTTCAAGCAGACCTGATATTCTCTACATTTGTCAAAGATTTGTCTGAGTTCAGGGATATGGGTTTGCCTAATGTTGGATTGAGCACAAAGATCATCAACATAGACTTCTAAGTTCTTCCTCAAGAACTCTTTAAATACATGACACATCAGCCTTTGGAAGGTTGCAGGAGCATTGGTAAGCCCAAATGGCATTACTCTAAAGGCAAAAATGCCCCATTCAGTGGCAAAAGCCGTCTTATGCTGATCTTCTGGATCTATGGCTACTTGATTATAGCCCGAAAATCCATCAAGGAAGCTGTACACTTCTTTGCCTGCTACTCTTTCTAAGAGATGCTCTGTGATAGGAAGCGGATAGTTATCTCGAATTGTGGCTATATTAACCTTCTTCAAGTTAATGCACACACGTAGCTTTCCGTTTTTCTTGGGCACCACTACAATGGGGGATACCCACTCAGTGTGCTCAATTTCATAGATAAATCCAGCTTCAACCAGACGATCTATCTCTTCTTTGATCTTAGCAGCATAATTATCATTATATGTGTATGGCTTTTGCTTAGAAGGTTTGGCATCTGAGGTCATGGGGATAGTGTGTGAGCATATGTCAGAGTCCACTCCTTTCAAATCCTTGTAACTCCACGCGAATACATCTCTGTATTCTCTTAGCAAGGCTATCAATTCGTGCTCTTCGTCTGCTGTCAGGTCATGGCCTATGTACGTGCATCTCTCCTCTCCTTCTTCTAGGGCCACTACTATTTTTCTGGTGGTTTCTTTGTTATCATAGGCCTCTCCTGATTGTGCCTCTCGTTTAGGCATTCTGATCATGACTCTTCTATCATCTATCTCATACTTTTTAAAGTTTTTCGGGACCTCAAACAAAGAGTCTTCCTCTTCTGGTGTGACTGCTCTCTTCTTTCTTTTCTTCCCTTCTTCCTTCGGGGTCACATGTGTGGCTAGCCTTACATCATTTGTAAGTTCTCCGTGCCTTTGGGGTTGAAATTCTACTTCATAGAAATATTCTTCATCTGATGCAAAAGGTGGATCCATAATGATTGACTCTAGATCGGAGTCGCTCGCATCTTCAAATGCATCAGGGCTAGGTTCACATTCTTCTAAAATTGCCTCTCCCATGATTGGCTCTATGGAGAAGACAGAAATGTCATAGCCATCCTCATCACAGTGGGGTGTCCATTGTTCCTCATTGATGGCTACATCCATTGTTGCTAGGATTTCTGCCCAGCCGTGGGGTTCAAATTCTTCGTCAAGAAAGGCTACAGGTGCATAGGCTGGGTCTTGAATTGATCTATGTGTTTCTTTTGCACCTATCTCTCTGGCTTCTTCTCTCTTCTCTTCTTCTACTGCTACTTTTCACATCCATAAGTGGGTGTCTTCATGCATCCATGAGGATCCTGACCCTATGGAATGCACCGATTCTGTATCATCTTTGGCTCTATGGATGGGATTCCATTGGATAGGAGGGACATCTCTATGAGAGTAATCTTTGAGATTCACTTTGGTCGTAACACCTAAGTGTTGCAGGTACAAGGAGTTGGTTCCCCAGTCCTGTACCACTTGCAACTATCGCATAAAGGGTCGTCCCAAGATCATCTCATAGGCTTGATTTTTGCTAAAGTCACAGATAGCAAATGTGTGCTCAAACTCTACACCAGAAGTAGTGAGAGTTATTCCTTCTAATAGCCCTAAGGGTCTCTCTATGTGACCATCGGCCATTTGCAGTTTCATCCTCGTGGGCATGAGTGCTGGCTTGCCCCAACGCTTCCATAGGGAGGTGGTAGCAATTGCAACACCTGCGCTTGAGTCTAGAATGGCCTTGGTGGTGTATCCTTGATGGGTGATAGGAAGATATGTGTTTCCCTCTTCGCCCTCACTCATGTCTCCTATCTTGTCCAATGGTATCTCTTCCACTATTCTCTGGGATCCTACCTGGGAACGAGGTTTTGCTATCTCTGGTACTTGTTTGGCTACATGTTTCCATAGCTCTGGCCTTACTTTGAGTAGCTCTTCTAAGGTGAGGTTGCACTGTACTTTAGTGTTTTTCACTACCTCTGTGTTCCTAGGTATGACTGAGTCCTCATTTCGTACCATGACCGTGGGTGCTCTCATACAGGTGGACTTAGCTTCCCATGGGCCTGTGAAGTGGGGTAATTCTTGTAGAGAGTTAGACTCAAAGTTTAATCTTTCCTGAGATTGGGTGCTCTCCTGCTCCTCATAAATGGATGGGATGTCTTGTGGGAATTGGTCGTGTGCATCATCCACAAGTTCAATAGGAGGAGGGACTTCACTTTCTTTAGCCCATTTGTCTTCTTGAATCTCGCGTAGGAATTCTGGTGTGAATCGATTCATAGAAGATGATGTGTCTGGCTCCGTAGAGTTAGGCACATAGGCTTCAGGCACATAGGCTTCCTGGGCAGGAAGACTTGCTCCTTCACTTGCCTTGTCCTTATGTTGAGAGGCGGGTTCCTTTTCTGATTGTGCAATCAACTTCTCTATTCTTTCTAACAGTCCATCAAAGTGCAATTGTGTCTTCGCTGAACTAGAGATGTTAAATAGGCGACTGGCTTCAAACATGGTTTGAGCCAATTCCACCATTTTAGCACAAATCTTGGTTCGTTCTAGCTCCAGTTCTGCTCTAGGGTAACACTTTTCATGATCAGTTATGTTTGGCCCTTCTTGGATTCTGGCTTGATATGCTCTAAGCATCATGTTTAGGTCCTCGGAAGTTGGATCTGCTAGGACTGATCCTACTCTAGGGGGTGTTGTTATTAGTTGAGGCGGGTTGGAAGGTGGCGGGTCGGATGGAGATGGGAATGGTGGTGGTGGGGTAGTGTGAGAGGGAGTTTGAGATGTGAGTTCAGTTATCTTGGCCTTTGTTTCTCTAAGGCTTTCCTCGAGTTCACTCATTTTCTTTGCCCATTGTCTTTTCATTCTTTCACGACTATCTCTCCAAGCTCTAGTCCTTTTCTTTGTCGTGCTCTCTGTTTCACTAACATCTGGGCTCTTTTCCTGGCCTACCCCTTGGTTTTGCTGCAATGCTTGAGCTCTAGTGATACCTGTATGGGTGCAGTCGAATTGACACTTCTTCTGGAATCTACCACTAACCCAATAACGTTAATAGGAGTGATTTTTGGCATATTATTAGGATTCTTAGGGCAGTCTCGTAAGAGATGCTCCTTTCCACACTCTTGGCAAAAGCCCTGGAATGTCACTGATTCGGTTTGGGTAGGTGCCGGCATGGGACAATCACGAATGAGATTATCTCCTTGACATATCTAGCATGGTCCTCTGGGGAATGGAGGTCTTACTTGCCTAGGTTGAGGTCTAGGGTTGGGGTTTGCGTACATGACGTTTGTGTAATCTGACTCCCAACTAGGTTCGTTTGGCTCTTCACTATAATAGGACTCACCATGTTCAGGAGATTGCATGTAGTAAGCCTGGGGGCTGTCAATATGCGTCGAATCAAAGCTATTGTCACTCGGGTCACTTTTAGAAAGCAATGGTGTTAGAGGGACTATAGCTCTATTCAGGTTCTCTTTTGCAACTGCATATTTTACTGGGATCACATTAGCTGGGGTAGGGGGTTGTTGTGCTAACACAGGCTGAGGCCTCAGTTGGGCCTGATATTGCGGTTGATAATTTTGTTGAGGCCTAGCATACTGCTGCGGTGGGTACTGATTCTGGTATCTTCCCTGCTGAGGGTATGGCTGAGGGTAGGTTTGCCTAGCCGCTTGCTTATTGTATGGGCAATCTTGTGCTGTGTGAATAGTGTATTTCCGTTCTATGGTGCAGTATTGGCTACTGTGATTCACTTGGGGTTGAGCCATAATGGAACATACATTTGCCCTATGGTCGCCTCCACAAGTATAACATCTTTTCACAGGGGCAAACCTTGGGATTTGTTTGCTGGAGACACCTAGTTTCTGAGCTACTTTTTTTGCAAGTTCCTCAATTGATGTGGATTGTGTGAAAGAGAGGCTAGAGGCACTATATGAATCTTTGTATATCTTGGAAAGCTCTAGTTCTTCCCCTAGGTTATCCTCGATGTCAATGCACATGCGTACACACTCTTCTATGGTCCTAGGGTCCTTCAAGTACACATAAGATCTCAATTTGGTACTTAGCAATCCATCCAAGAACAAAGCCACTTGCTTGGCTGGTGTGGGTAACTCAGGGACAGGGCATCTCTCTAGGTATTGCCGAAATCTTCTTCCAGCAAGTCTCACAGTCTCTTGAGGGGTTTGCTTGAAGCTGTGAATCAATGAGCAGGTATTATGCCTTATGCCACTCTTAGAGAATTCAATAATGAAAGCCTCTAGGAGTTGGTCTATGCTCTTGAATTGTCTTTCATTTAGTGGCTGAAACCATGTTAGGGCAGTGTTCCTAAGGGTTAGACCAAAGGCATTGTATTGCGTGAACAGATCTTCCACTTGTTCAGCTCTCAAGACTTGCCTAAACTCAGCCACATGATCATATGGATCTCCAGTGCCATCGAGGTAGTTCTTCATGGACTTAACTAGCTGAGTCGGTCTCAGAGTCCTTGTGTGCTCTCTAGGTCGTGGTAGAGGGAACTCATCCGCATTTCTTTGATTCCTGGGAGCTCTAAGTACCTCAGGTTCTACTCTGTTTGTTTCCGTCCTCGTTCTTTCTCTGCCCCCTGGGTTGGCAAAGCTTACTTCTGGCCTATCTCTACTTCTGTCTCTTTGAGTTCCATGAGCTTGGGATGTTCCAGCTCCAAGGTGACCATAGGACACATTCGATCTTGGTTGGGGAAAAACGAATTCACCCTTCCAAGTGTAAGCATGTTTATCATGTTCTGTAACCACAAAGATCCTCTCTGAAGTGTGATCTAGGTAGGTCACTCTGCCTGGGCTATCTAAATCTTTAAACTCATAGATCATGATTGTTCTTATATCAATTGGCCGATCAGATTTATACCTCCAAAAGGCTTCGTCAGTCTCCCTGTTCAGAAGCAGATCTATACTCTTGTTGTCCTGGGGAACCCACTCTGGTGTGACAATCCTAGTGAGAACCGATTTGCCTCGGGGGGTTTTAGGTTCTACAACCATGTTTCCTTGCTCCAAGTCACCTAAATCCGCTTCTGAGATCACATTCCCAAATTCATCTATCCTATCTGGGTGACTGGTGACTACATATATTGTCCCTTCCTTATCTAGGTATGCTCCGTTTTCAAACTTGACAGCTGGGTGCTCTAGTCCAATGGATTGGTCAGGGTTTTTAATCTGAATCACGGATCTTCCTAGGCCGTCCTCATAGATGCTAGCACCTTATCGGTTGGTCCTAATGTATTCCAACTGCGTCTTGTAGGGGCCTTCCACCCTATACAGATATGGCACTCCTGAACTTCCCGTAGTTCTGTCCATCCCTTGAGACATCTCTAATTCACTAGTCTCAGAGCTAGGGTTATGCGAGTGGTGGCTTAGTTGCTGGGCCCAAGTCCTAGCAGTATGAGTAACACTAGCCTCTGAAAACCTAAGGCTTTGTCTATCCCTTACTAGATGCCGTCCTGATCTAAGGTTCATATGCCTATTTCAGTAGCCCAATTTTTGCCCAAAGTACAACCTCGTTAATGAGTTCTTTTGTATCACTTATTTGATTCTTTTTTAGTTGATTACCGTGTTTATGGTCTTGTCTGATATCGCGTCGTCAGGAATATTTGAGTTAGTTTCCGCACTTGAAGTTGATCGTTCCATGTTAAGTTCTTTTCCTTTAAGGTTCTCAACCATACAAAGATTATGTCATTAGCTTGAACTTGAGTATTTAGGGAGTCTTCGACTTGATAAATGCCTATCGCCGCCCTGGCCTACTCCTATCACTAGTCGTTCTTAGCCTAAGCTAAGAATTGACAAAGGGAGTTGAGAATTTCCAACCTTTTGTTTCCTTCTTGGTTGCCCTTGAGTGCCCAAGAAGCATGTTCCCAAGCTTGCACTTACTCTGGCTTAGAATGCCCTCAAGTGTTCTTACTGGACCTGTAAAAGTCCCACGGTTAGCTCAAGACTTAGATTCAAATGACACAATAGACCACTTTCATGCATGTAACTCACAGACCAAATTATCCTTTGCCTTTATGGAAATCAATCCCAAGGATCCCACGAGCTTTCCAACAAAACAAGAATCACAGCAAACGGATTTCGTATGAGAAAGTTATGTCAGTTCAGGCTTCAGGGATTAAAACAGTATTCAAACAGGCTAACAGTTCTCAAGATTTTTCTCAAAAATACATGTGTAGGGACCTCACAAATCACTAATGACTCTCTAATTATGCCCAAAATTTCCCCAAAGACTTGGAAATATTAATCCTAATTTTTTGGCCGAAAAGCCTGTCAATCGCGATCGACAGGTTTGTCAATCGCGATTGACAAAGGTGTCCGTCGGGGCCTGTCGGTCGCGATCGACACGTCAGTCGCGATTGACAGTGTCAATCGCGATCGACAGAGTCGGTCGTGAGTCCTCTCAATCGCGATCGACACTTTTTCCAGGATTTTTGTCGTGAATTCAGTCGATCGGGGTTGTGTCCGTCGCGATGGACACGTGGCTATGTGTAAAAGTCAATCAATCGTGGAAATTCTGTTGGTCGCGATCAACGGTGTCAATCGCGACTGACAGTCAGTTGGTCGTGGGGTTTGTAGGTCACGATTGAGAGGGTCTGTTGGTCGTGGCTGTCGATCGCGATCGACGGTGTCGGTCGCGATTGACAGAGAAACACGGATTTTTTCAACTGTTTTTAGTGATTTAGAATGTGCTCATCATGTAGATTAAGGTGGTGCACTTTGTTTTACCAGATGGGCGATTTTTCTGTCGATCGCGATCGACAGAGGTCGGCGACACAGAGACAGTTTCGTGACGTTTCGTACCTGCGCGGAGTGCTGGAGTTGATGATGTTGCCAGTACCTGCAAGAAAGCTCAAAGAAACATGCAAAATCACCGCACACAATATCGCTCTCTCGCTCTCTCTCACAAGTGGAATGAGGGAAATGAAGGTGGAGAAGGTGATATAATCAAAACTGAAAATTTTCGCGATGATGGAGATGGAGATCGGATATGGTGATGATGATGGTGGTGAGGTAAGAAAAAGAAAAATAAGAAGAGTGAAGAAATTACCTACAACGCCAACGTCTCACATCTACGTCTTACCATCACACGCTCGTCCTCAAAGCTCGATCCCCGGCAACGGCGCCAAAATTTGGTGTAGCTCAGAGATGAGTAGCACCTCCTTTAATGTCAGTCCGGGAAGACGTGAGGATGGTATGAAGACCTCGAGCAAGTGAAGACACAAGTGCGTGAGTGAGAAGCACACTAGCATGCACACACATACACACACACGCGCACACACAGTAAGACAAAGAGTGAGAAGCAATGGAGTTCTTAGATTACTTCCAAAAAAGCTCCTACAAGTTCAATTCCATCACAAGCTAACCTCAAAAATGAGCTCTCTAGCTCTTTTTATAGTTTTTGACTAGGTTTTGGCCGTGTCCAGACCTAGTGTCCGGCCTAGTTAAAAATTAGGTTCTCTACCCTATTTGGAGGTTCAAACGAAGTCTAAAAAATGTGAAAACTGACAGCTAGATACTTCTAAAGCTCCTCAAGCTCAAGGACTCCTTGGCTTGCAGAAAATGGAGCTACAAAAATGTGAAATGGTATTTACAAGGGTTTTTAGTGATGAAAATCACTATTTTTGTAGGGATTTCTTCTAAAATTTTGACATACATTTCCTGGAGCTCCCTACTTGCTCCTTCTCCTTGTGTCCACCTCTCTTATGTGCGTAAATGTCTTGAAAAAATATTGGCCTACTTGCTAGACCGTCATTGACTACTCTGTCTGCTTGTACTTTCTCTTCTCTCTGACTCCCTTCGTAAGCTTCCTTGCCTTGTGAGTCCTTCAGTTCCAACATAGGACAAGGAGAGAGTACAAGGACTGTGAGAGCTTTAATTGATTCAGGAGCAGCCACTAGTGCAGTTCGGCTTTCTTACTCCGAGCAATTGCAATTGGAGGTAAAACCCCTTGAAGCATATCTAATAGGATTAGGAGGTGTTGAAACCCCTTGCATGGGAGAGGTGGAACTTCCCCTCTACATCCAAGAGGTCCTGATGACTGCAAAAGTGCTAGTATGTGAAGATGAGGATCTTACCGAACCTCTTGTCTTGGGCCAAGACTAGATCTATGATCGCGCAGTCAACCTCAACCTAAGAAGTGGACTTCTTCAGGCTTGGGCAGGCGAAAGCCGTCTCATGATTGAATTAGAAAATCAAGCACTCAAACCATTAGAACATGCACCAACTCGTGGTCCCTCCAGGAATCCACATGAAGATAACAATGCTCTTCTTGTCCAAAGTTCTATGGTGCAGAGGATTGTCACTCTCGACGAAGGTAGAGAAGTCAATAAGGAGTTCCCATCTGTTCTAGGGAAGATTCTAAAGGGACAAGCTAAGCAACACACGACACCGAGGAGACAGATGATCAAGAAGCATGAGCACCAACATGGGAAATATGAAGTATCTCGTGGCATGAAGCAGATCTGGATACACAAGAAGGAAAAAAACCCGGCTCCAGAAGTAGATTCTCAAAAAAGCATAAGGCGAGCCACACCATCCAAGACCAAAACGAAGGAGTTCCCTAGGCAACACCTTAGCGATATCATTTCTATTTGGGTCCCTAAGCGGTCAATGAAGGCTACCCCTAATGCTAGACCGATATGGGTGCCCAAGGCCTGCTTAGAAGCCCAAATAACTTCACCTCCAGTCATTAGCGTAAATCAACACTCACAAGTACTCTCTACAATCAGCTCACGAAAGATACCTGCACCTCACAATGTTACACCGTCGGTCAAACGTAGGCATGTCTAGAAATGGGTGCCCAAAAGGTCCCAAATCCAGCACAATCTAGTTCATAAATCTTTACCTGTCATTAGCTCTAAGAGCTACAAATACTCTATCAAAGTTTGGAGACTTAAACCGTGTATCAAACCCCCTGACCCAATTTTGTAAATCCATTCACTCTGATGTAGATGCAGTCTGAGTACATGGCATATCCAAAGCATGCATCTAGGATGACACTAACCACTAACCACCACTCACATCTATCACAAACATTTCACCTCTAACCACTAACTATATGGATTGTCATGTTAGTATTGTGGAGGGAACACCACTACATCCTGTTTCCTATGCAACACTAATGTGCCTTTCTTCTTCTAGCAGATAAGCATCAAAAGTCTCATGGTGGCAGTAGCAGGCACAAGCTCCCAAGCGGGCACTAGTACTCAAAGCAATTGGGATACCATGCCTGTGGAGGCTCCACTGACAGCGAGGCCTGAAGAGTTCCTGAATGTGCGATGAATTCCCATCTCGGATCCACCAAGTGGCCTAACAGAAAGAGTGAAAGGACATTCTCATTAGTTCAATGAGATGCCAGGAGATTTGGGAGATGCTGATCATATTTGGGAATCCAAGTTGGAATTTGGAGGAGTTTGGTGGACCTTTCAGTTCTTCTCACGAGAACTTGAAGCATTACAGAATGTAGCTCCTCTTCAAGATATCTAGCAAAAAGCGAGATTGCAAGATTATTTTAGTGCACCTTTCCCTAAACCTGATTTCCTTAGGTGCTATTACTTGGTTGCAACTCTGAAGGCTACAGGAGATAAAGATCATTCATGCACATTCCTGGTACCCTCTCTATCAAACCAAGAGGAAATGAAGAAGTTTGAGTTGAATATCCTTTTAATCAGGGAGGCCCTTCAGATGTATGGCACCCATGTACCCTCCGATCGAGATCCCTTGATACCGGAGCCTATGAAGAACAATAAACTCAAGAAGTTGAAAGAAATGTAAGCTCTCACCCCCAACATTGCCATACCACTGCGCATGTGCCTTCAACACTTCGCATTTCCGGTGCAAGACCGGTTCACCCAGCCTCATAAGAAGATCTGGTATGGGTTATACCTAGCAGAGACCGGGAGCTTACCTATTAAAATGCCAGTGTGGATACTTGACCACTTATATGAAGCAGGCAAGCGAGGAGTGCGGAAGCCCACTTTGAATGGCTGTTGTGCCATTACAAGAATCATTTATAGATGCCTCGCCTATGATGTGCCGATCGCACGGGCCCTCAAGTACTCACAGTTGGAATTCTTCCAGGGGCGGAAATCAGGGGTTCAACCCATTAAAAGAATGTGTGGATCACTTTCACAGGTTCTAATTCCTCGCGAGGTCACCACAGAAGCCTCTAATAGAGAAGAAGAACAAGTAGCCCCTTTTACGATTCATCTCCAAGGACCACAGTCACGGGGCATGGTACAACCCACTCCATCAGCCCCTCCACTACCCACGGACACTGAGTTTGCCTCCATGGCTACTTTGGCAGAGGATCCATCTTTTGACTTTGAAAGCTTCCTGTAGACAGCCCAATTATGTGAGAGTGAGTTTTTCTCTGAGACGGACGGCCCTGAATCATCATCCTAGAGAGCACGACCACATGGTGAAGCACGAAGAGTACATTGGCAAGATGAGGCACAACACACTCAGGTTGAAGGCACACACGGTCAAGAAGAGGCATAGAGGAATGAGCGAGAGGAGAGTGAGGAGGAAGCCCCTGCCTACACGGCACAACTTAAACGGATCTACAAGACGATAAAGCAGGTACAAAAAAGACATAAGCTATTAGAAGAGGCAAATAGAGCACTGGTGAACCTGATGCTGCAAGTGGAGAATGTCGACCCTCATTTTGTAGAATCATTGAATCTTTTGGCAGATACCTATGGAATAGTGGAAGCCATGAGGACCATGGTATATCGTAATACCCCTCAATATGACCAACAAAGGATTGATACGCGATCGCGAAGGGGAAAGATGATCCAAATGGAAGTCTCTACCTCACTTCCTACCACCACTCAAGAAGATGTTCACATGACCAGCCCAACTAACAGTGAGGAACCAGATGTAAATATAGAGATACCATCTCCACCATCACCTCCCATCCAGCCCTCCGAAACCCTCACCACTAGTACTCCTGAACAACCAGTACTAGCCCTTAGTGAAACTATGCCACACACTACCATTTCTCCATCCTTCCCTTTACCTCCATCCACTAGTTCCAGCAAATTTTCTAAACCCCATATAGGTCACCCCGCCACCGATCAAACTATAATAGGTCACCCTTCATATTTCCCAGCCCTCGAACAGCCACTTGCCACTACTCAAACCTTAACACACCCATTTCCATTCACTAATACATTTCCTCTTTCCCAACCCCTACCCATTGCACCCCTTTTAACCCCCTCAGAACTAACACAGACCACACTACCTCCATTCTTGGCAAACCTTGTAAATATCATTCAACAAATTGAAAATCATAATAGAAAGCCCCTTCCCCATCCCACCTTCCCCACATTCACGATCACCACCAACACACCACCCACCATTCCAGTATTCACAATTCACACTTCACACACCATCACGTCCGATCCACCACCACGTTTGTCTCAACATCACCACTTGTAACTTCACGCACATCACCACATACACCCACTGTCATCACAACATCCACTTTTCCCTTCCCCACTTCCCAACCCCTTGCATCTCTCACCTCCACATCTACATCCACCTCATTTAGTCATGCATTAGACACCATGCTTGAAGCGGCTGCCCAACTTAAACAAGAATATAGGTTGTTGGAAGAACACAACAAGGAGCTTTGTACTTTGTCTTCCCACCTCCAGGCACGTGTCAATGCCTTGGAATTGAGTAATGCAACCTTATAACAAGAGGTTACCACTCTCCAACAATCCCATGTAGAGCTTGAAGCCAAGTATACAGAGACGGGTAAGGCAATGGAAGAACAGCTTAGAGATCAGCTAGCCTGCAACGCGAGACTACAAAGAAACATGGCTTTACTGCACCGCCACTTAGCAGTTGCTCAAGAAGAAAATAGAAGACTACAACAATAGAATCAAGAGAATTTAGAAGCAGCCATCGAAAACACCCTAGGGGCACCTATCGATCCTGCCAAATTCCAAGCTATCCCCTCAAAACACATTCAATAGGTATTGGAAAGTTATGCGACCCTTTTGGAAGCACACGATCAACTGGTAGACCAGGTAAAAGAACTCCAAAGCTCCCAAGTGCCCCGACCACACCCAATAGAACCTAAACATATGGTCAATGCTGCTACTTCACTAGAGCCCGAATCTTCAACTGCCAATGAGGTACTTGAGCTACGACAACAAATTGTAGAATTAAAGATTAAGTTGCTACAATACGAACGACCCCCCTCTCCACCCAATCAACCAACTGAGGCGGAGGCCATAGCCATTCCAGTGGAGGAAACATTAGAAGATACTTATGAGCCCCAACTATTCCCAAGAGGCACAATCACTGATGAGGGACAAGACACATACGAGGAACCCCCTCCGGCATGGATGATACAGGTAGAAGAGATGGGGGTGACTCACGAGGAGCGTATCTCAACTCAGATGGTGGCCATGAAAACGATCGAGGAGACCATACTTCAATCGGAATATTTCAAGAACTTGGCTCCTAGGCGATTGATAACGAGTTCAAAATTACAATATAAGCCATACTTTGTATTGTTGGTAGACTACAATGCTGAGATCAAACGAAAAACCAACAAGTACCCCACTTTCGCTACCTATTTTGAACCCGAGGACATTCCAGAGGACGCCCACAAAGGGAACATATTCCAACCCACCTGGAGGCAAAAGTTACTAGAGACCTATCCGGAGATGCTACGCACATGGGATCATGCTCCCATGCATTTGAAATATAACCCTTGCTTTGGGCTAGTGCAGAGAAGAAGATCATGGAAAGCATTTGCTATAAAGGTTCATAACACTGCAAATTGCAAGCAATGGCTGAATAACCCCTCCATCGCACCCCCAACAGGCACGCCAACAGTTCAATACATGATGGCTACCATCAAACATTGGATGCCACGCCTCCACCCCATGACAAATGTCGCCGCGCAGATGATGCTCAAAATTTTGGACATGATGCAAGTGGTGTTAAAGACTTTTTGAAATGTACGTAATATTCAGCCACCAATCCCAGGCTTCATCAATGGTAAATACGACTTACTTTATGATATGAGCACGACCCCGAGTATCGGAGTGGCTTATGCATGGCATGCACAAATAAGATATCTCCCTGCTTGTTACAAGCAAACGTTTGATGACATGTTCACCACCGGGTTCTGGGAAGCACACTCAGAAGTATTCGCGCCACGCCCAACTCATCTACTACAACTATTTGTGTGCGAAGAGACAATGCACTCAGAGCTCTACACCACGCGCCAACCTGACATGCCTGGTGCAGTTAACTGGGATGCCCTGCAAAGAGATTTTGTCAAGGGACTACGGATCAAAGAACAAGAATTGGCAACCGACATACTACAGCAGTACATTGATCAAATAGCGGAGTAGAGGTCTGTCAGAGACAACATACGCTAGGGGGGGGGAGAGTGTTGGAACACTACGGGAAGAAGCAAGTAAGGGCATACATGCAGATCTAGCACTAAGGCAACCCATTAAATTTTTCCAAACCTTACATCATTTTAGAAGTGATTCTCATCACTAAAAACCCTTGTAAATACCATTTCACCTTTTTGTAGCTCCACTTTGTACAAGCCGAGGAGTCCTCGAGCTTGAGGAGCCTTAGAAGTAAGTGCCTACCAATTTTCATATTTTTTAGACCTCATTTGAGCCCTCAAATAAGCCCTGGAACCTAATTTTTAACTAGGCTGGACACTAGGTCTGGACAGCGCCAAAGCTAGTCAAAAACTATAAATAGAGCTAGAGAGCTCATTTTGAGGCTAGCTTCTTGTAGTTTGGAGCTTGTATGAGAACTTGTTTGTAATAAAAGTGCTTCCATTGTCTTACTCTCTTTGTTCTTGCCGTGTGTGTGTATGTGTGTGCATGTTGGTGTGCTTCTCACTCACACATTTGTGCCTTCACTTGCTCGAGGTCTTCATACCATCCTCATGTCTTCCCGGATTCACATTAAAGGAGGTGCTACTCATCACTGAGCTACATATAGGCACTACTTTGTGTAAGCTAGTGTACGGTGAGAATTCCATCTTACCAATTGACTTCCTCGTTCCTACTATTGGAGTAGCCTTGAACTACGAATTGATGGGACATGAGTTATCTAATCAATTGGAACAAATCAAGAAGTTACATGAAACAGGGTTAGAAGTAGTGGTAGGCATTTATGCTGCAAAAAGGTGACAAACGGCATATTTTGATGCTCATATTAAGGATACAAATTTGAAGGAAGGAGATCTAGTTCTGGCATATACTTTAAAGCAACATGCAAAGAAGCTACCAAAAAGAGGATATGGCCCCTTAGTGGTCAATCGTATATCAACCAGTAGAGCCACCAACTTAGCAACCCTAGATGGAGAGGTACTGTCAAACTATACAAGTGGTTGTCAAATAAAAAAGTACTTAGAACCATTGATAGAGGAAATACTGCACGACTTCTAACAACAAGAAATAGATGAGAAGAGAATGAAAAAATACGTGAGGAAGCAAGATAGGAAGCCCTAGAACGAATAAGGAAGCAGAAGGAATGGATGAGATAGAGGGATGAAAGGTATCGAATAGGAGAGGAGCCCATCCCAATGGCTAATTTTAGGGCCTCAGGAAACCCACGACATCACGTGAGGCAACCTTATTTGAACTTAGGGTTAGGTACAGAGGAATATCACTTGGTGGATGCTCTCATCGATACATGAGGAGCTCTCAGTTGCATCCAATCCTCTCTGACTCATCAGCTCAAAGCATAATTACGTCCAACCACAACACATTTGATTGGAATATGGGGAAAGGTTACCAAATGCATAGGTGAGATTACTTTATCATTGCACCTAGGAAATAATTGGATGGAGCCACAACTCTTAGTGTGTCATGATCAAGATTCATTGGAAGAACTTGTGTTAGGCCAAGATTGGATATATGAGTATGAGGTAACTATCCAATTAGCCTTGAGCTACATCTTAGCCAACATAGGACATCACGAAGTGTTTACTGTGTTAGAAGAACCACTTGTCAAAGCCAAGTATATAGCCCCGAGAGACCAACTACTAATGCATGACTGTTTGTGTGCATTTCCCTCTACTATGGAACCCCCACCTCCAAGAACTTCACCTGAGTTTACACCAATTCTTTATCTTACACACCCTCATCACCCACTGGACCCCTCTGCTAACATTGTTTCCATGAAGATCCCTAGTGAGGAATTCAGCACAAGATTGACTAGTCAGCATAGTCCTCCCGAACTTTCCTACATCATAATATATCGGATTCAAGGGACCAGACATGCATGGATTAGAAAAGATTAGGTAAAAACTTATCATCAACAAGAGAGCCATCATATACATAGGAAACAACAACAGTACAAGGAGATAAGCCAAGCTAGATCCCGAGGTCCACAAAAGATTATCCAATTGTGGATACCAAAGAATTTGATTACTGCTCAACCCTCTAGAACACAAATATGGGTTCCAAAATCAAATGTACCAACGGAGACCACTAAACTAGAAAGATCGGTATGCAAGAAGGATCAATACGAAATGAAGACGAGGGAGCAAGAAAGACGCGACGAATTGAGATCGAAGAAACAAAAGTACTCAACGAGGGCAACTCAAAGATATGATTGGCTAGCAAAGCAGAATTACAATGTGATACTTGCACAAAACACTAGAAGAGAAAAAGTGTCACTTAGTCCTAGTAGGAGATGGTTGAACCACGCCTTAAGAGAGAGGATTAGGAAGTAATCCTCAACCATGGATTTTGGGGCAAGTGGTTAGCCCATCATACTCCTAATCGAGAGGTTGTGAGTTCAATTCCCAACAATCGTATCAGAGCCTAGTTGAGGAACTTGGGCTAGATGGAGGTTTGCACTTGGAAAAAGCGCTTATCCATGGTGAGTGTGAAACTGGCCTTGGATGAAGGTGCATGGGCATTTGGGCACCCACGGAGGGTGGGATAGGTCCAAATTTGGTCCATGTGCTGGAGTTTGAGATTGGTGGAAGCGCTCATGCATGGAAAGTGGGTCCAAGAGTTAGAAGGGTCCATAAGCGAGCATTGAGGACAATGTTGAGTCTAAGGGGGAAGGAATGTCACATAATCCTAGTAGGAGATGGTTGAGTCATGCCTTAAGAGAGAGGATTAGGAAGTAATCCTCAACCATGGCTTTTGGGGCAAGTGGTTAGCCCATCGTACTCCTAACCGGGAGGTTGTGAATTCAATTCCCAACAAAAAGAAAAAGTCACATGCAGAACATTAAAGCAGATCTGGATGCCCAAATCCCGATCAACCTCTATACATTGATCGAAAAACTTCAACTTTAACACATCTTGAGTTCCATGAACCTCGAGTATGCATAATAGCGCCACATTACAAGGCCATGCATTCGACACATGCTTCTTCTTCAACTCAGTAGTGATGCACATTTCCCTCCTAGGGAATAGGAGAGCATTTGTACAATCATCTCAAGGAAAATAATTAAAGATAAAATAAAGATTCAATTATATACTAACATTTTTTTCTTTCAGAAAATAAAAAAATAAAAAATATATATATATGAAAAAATCCCAGGTACTACCTTTCTCACACCCACAGGGATGGGACAACACAAGTCACTTAGAGAGCTATCCAACTCATGAAGACTAACAGGAAATTTTACGCAACCATTTGTAAACTAACACTGATATGCTTTACGTGCACATCACATCATCTGATTCAGAAGCTACGCAAGGGGAAGAGGTCATGCTTCTTCCTTTGGAATCAATTATGAAAGCAAGGGGTCATTGGTTCCTTGAAGACCAACCGTTAGCAGATCTCATCTTTTTGGCCACCATCAAGATTATGGATAGGGATCAGCACTTTCCATTGATGTCACAAGTCTTCCAAACCATAATACAAGGATTGCCAAGCATCAAGGAAGTTTGGACAAGGGCTGGAATCGATGCATTTCTACAACTGCCAATGTATTTACCGGATTTTAAAAGATGCACTCAAGTTATGAACACACTACAGGTAGCAGTGGATAAGCGCTCAATCCCAGAAGCTAAAGTGCTTAACAAAATAGGTGCTTCAAAAACTATTCCATTCACTTACAAACTCATTAATAAAGATTTTGGATGGAGTCAAAACGGTCTCATGAATCTCAAAGATGAATGTCGTGATGCCAAAAAGAAGACCTTTATGGAAATTAACAAGACGGATATTGAAGAATCAGTCTGTGTGGTGCATCAAAACTTTTGTTTCCCAAGCATGAACAGATATACAACACCCCAAAAGATTGTAGTTCAATTACTATCTCATGCTATGAGACAAATTGGGAGCTAGGTCAAATTTACGCCATACATACAAGAACGCTTATTTGAATCTAAGAAGAAATGGAGTCAAAAGAAGTTTTTAAATGGAAGCTCTGCATTGACTTTAATGATCTATGAAGCACTTGAAATGAAAAAATGCTTACCATTGATGCTAACATCCACTGAAATGGCAAAATATGTGAAGTCAACCACAATTCCAAAGAAAAACAAAGTATCCATATCTAAAGAGGAAGTGGGAACAAGTTCCAACAAGCCAATGGGGGGGGGGGGCTAAACGCACTTGTGAAGGTGAAGAACAAGAAACACCACAATCGAAGCGAGCACATATGCTGCCAAGGGTTTCATTGACCCACCCTCCTATAACACAAAGAGATCTTTCAATAGTGTTGGAAGAAACACATACTTACATGTAGGGCCAAGTCAACCTTACCGTCCAAGGACATAAATACAGTAGTCTAGCCAATTGCAGAAAAAGGATCACAGCCCATCACAAGCTACCAGATACAAGGAATTGGGACTTGATGGTTCTAGTTTTGATGAAGAATCTAGTTGTGGACATGACATGTTGGACATAGAGATAAGAACAGAATTGAATATTGAAGAATGGAAAGAGATTCACCAAGTCAAAGCCACCCCCCACAATCAACAGTCACAAGTACAGAATCAGGGAAAACCACCTGAAGGAATACACCTCATCCAATTAAATGCACAATCCCAGATCAGCATAAAGGAAGCATCTACAACACAGAAAGATGTGGTACCACCAATAAAGAAAGAATTACAACTGAACCCAAAAAAATAAAGGCTATCATAATACAATACTGAGAAAATTATGATTGAAATCCTCGATGACATGCCACAAGGTAAGACAGTAATCAAAGAGGCTGACCCAATGATACAACTCCATATTCGGCAGCCCCATGACACAACACTACACGTGGCACAAGGGAAATATGTTACCATAGGGGAAGAACCTAGCATACCCAGAACATGGTTAAACGTGGACGCTACTCAATTGAAACCATAGTGAAACAAATGATACAGACGGTGATGGATATGCAACAACAAATGAATGAAACAGATGCCGACTATGACAAGGCCATGAGAGAAAAAAGTCAGTTCCAAGTAATGAGTGAAAATTTGTTTGTGCAATTAATCTAGGCTCAACAGGCTCTCTTTGCAAAAGAAACAGAAGTCAAAGAAGTGAGAGGACAACGCACTACACTAAGGAAGAAGAATTAAAAACTTCAAGAGAAACTCATAGAGCTATAGAGAGAGTACAAAGCTAGTGGAGCAGACAAGAAAAGAATAAAGGCTAGAACAAATCTGTTAGTGACACAGATCAAAGTATATATGAAAGAAACCGACAATTTATGCAATAGGAATAAAGAACTGATGAATGTGTTGTTGTACAAGCAACCTCTAGAAGCAAGAGAGACAACCGCAACCAAAAAGAAAGATTTGGAAGACCAGATTCCAAAGTATGAAAATCTGTTGAAACAAGAGCAAACCACCCTAGAAGAGTGGGAAAATAGGTATATGCATGCTACTAATGAACTCAAAAAGCAATGGAAAGCTGTTGAAGACAAACTTGTAATAGTTTATAATGAAGATGCCGACCAAATAGCAGCCATTGGAAATGGACTTTTGATGACCAAAGATGCGCTAACAACGGCCCTTAGTGAAGACAAAGAAAAGGAAGAACTTATTGCACATTTAGAAGCTCAAATAAGACAACAAGCAACCATCAGGACACCGCTAGAGTCACAACCAAGGAATCCTACTGAGGAGGTAGAGTTACATCCTCTATCTCCCCTGATCTATCATTCACCAGTAAAAGAGCAGACGGCAGAACCTTGTGATGATCATCCCATGCCGTATATTGCAGAAATAGGTAAGAAGGAACAGGCACTATTCGTGTCCCGATTGACTGAAAATTTTGAAAATGAAGTAGTCAAAGTAATGAAGGCTAAGATTAAAGGCAAAGACTTGGATGAGATCATAAAACCCTTCAAAATACATTATGGGCTATTGAAAGAGCAAACACGTCGATATATATGGCAGACCACACAAAAAGATCCATATGAGCAATTGAACTTCAAAGAAAACACCTTCACTTACACACAAGAGGAAGTTGAGGCATCACAACCCTTATGGAGAAGAAATTTTTTGGAAAAGAATCCTACCTTGCGGGTGCACTCGCAATCAGCACCATATTTATTACAGATAAATCCTTCTTTTTGCCCGATGCCTCGTCGACGTGAGGTACAATAATTTTTGGACATGCAAAAAAGTGGTAAGCTCAATAAACAATGGTTGAATTACCCATTACTTCCAAGTCTAGCCCACAACTATTTACTGACCAAAGACTACATGGTGAAATCCATCGAATTTGGGCTATTATGCGATAGTACGAGACCTCACTATAAAGATGACTAATAAAATCCTCAGTATGATACTTACAATACTCAAATTTTTAAGCATGTAGAATATACATTTTTGAATTTCATCGGCATTAACCAAGGCACAGATATCCTCTTTTATTATTTATCAGTTATGCCTAGTCGTCCTTCAATTATGGCATATTATTCCAGACTAATGTTTTTGCCAAGTCAATACATGCAAACTTTTGGGGAAGCCTATTTTACTAGATTTTCTGAGATTGACTTAGAGATTTTCTTAAAGATGTCAACTAATCTGAATGCCACACTTGTGGCATATGAATTGAGCTTCTTTGCAGACCATAGACAGCCACCACATGACGGTGTAAAAGCTAAATAATGGAAGCAATTGTTTATAGTGAAGCCAATCTACTTAATGAAATAGAGCAAAAGTTTTGTAGGACATACTATCATCGCATTCCAAAGCCTGTTGGGGATGATAGAGTTCAGGAGGGGGGTAGTGTTGAATGAGATTCCAACAAAAAGAAAAGAGGAAGAAAACCAAGAAAAAAGCTTCACTCAAGACCGTATATTTGAAGACATATCTCTACAAGAAGCCTCGCAGGGCACGCAACACCCATCTTTGCAGATAGCCCCATAGGGGCATACAACAGGGGGAAGTACACGACAGGCGAGGACGGATCAAGGCCAACAATTATCCATGATGAAGTGCAAGCAGATATCCGGTAGATCTAGAGCCCCAAGAAGGTGCTTCAACCTCTTGATTTAGGAGGTCCAGACCAAAGGCTGAAGATCCAGACCTTCATACCTTCCACTGGTTGTGTGCATGGTAGCCATATTTAACACAACAACCCAGATTTAAAGAGGTTATTGGTGAGCTAGATAACAAATCTAAGGTAGTCCATCTCCATGGGTTCCGAGCGGTGAAAAGAAAAGAACAGGAAAAAAATGAATGAGGTCCTAGAGGATGTAAAAGAAGACTCAAGAACAGGGCCTTTAAAACAAAATGCTAGTGTGACAAAGGTGCCAAGGCCGACCTAGTGATGCATGCGATGGAAAGAAGTAAACGAGCTGCAAACAAGAAGTGCAGCCTATCAAGGGACAACAGACACAAAGAGGGGGAGAGCGTTGCAGAGCAAAGAAGAGCAAAGATGTAGAGAAAAAGAAGGGCCCCAAAATTTTTCCGATTTGGACACTTTGTTTTTGTACAATAGTGAGTTTGTAATATATTTTTTCGATGTAAATGCACTAGAGGAGTCCTCTCAATGCATACCCATATAGATTTGTTTCATTACCCCTGTAATATAGTAGGGAATGAGTCTTTTAGTCAATAAAGTGCCGGTCTCATGTGTAAAAGGACCAATTCCAGGGCACATGTATAGAAGTCATTTTGTGACTCTTTGTAAAGACTTTTGCCATTGTGAGAATCAAGAGCACAAAATTTCGAATTTGTGTCTTCTCCTCTCTGTGGCTTCTTCCTTTGAGCTTGCATAGATGTGGGATGCTTGAAAAGAGTGTTAAGAAGTGTTTTCTATCCATGAGAGTGATTCTCTACTATAGGTGAGGTGTGTGTTAAGTGTAGGAAGTGTTGAAGTGTAGGAAGATCATTCTCATGGCTCAGTATTTTGCTCATAACGTGAAACAAGAGTGTCAGAATTGAGTGAAAAGACAACAATTTGATGCATCTTCTGGAGAGCTTCAAAATGAATCGATGATTCACTATGTTTGGAGTTTGAAGCTGAGCAAAAAGATCGGTTTACTATCGACTGCTGTTCCAAGTGTCACGACACCATAGCCGACCTTGAAAGCTTGAATGTGGTGGGTTTATGCTTGCTTGTACCTTGCTAGACATCATTTGCATTAACCTCCATTTGAATGCATGTCCTCATACACTTGTCTAGGTTTTGATACTCCTTCAATTGATAATAAAAGCGTGAATCCCCACTATATGCACTTGATGAGGATTGAGGTATAGTCTCTTTCTCCACAACTCCCTAAGTTGATACTTAGGTACACAAGGAGGCAGGTCACTAAAAAGGACACACACGAGAAGTGCATGATTAAGAAGAGGAAAACTCATCACTGCCAATGGATTTGAAGGGGAGATTGGAATGTCTCTAGTGCACTCTTCTTGAAGTTCTTTAGGAGTTTTTTTTTTTTATAGAGGGGAATCAACTACTCAGGATAGAGAAGGGATGATGATAGTGTATTCACTATATAGCTATGTAGTGAAGGTACAGAAGGGGAACCTATCGCAAAAAAGCTATTCATTTGGATGTCATGCAAAAAGTCGTTTGATTAGTGAAAATGGTCATTGTTGAAGGCATGAACAAGATATGCTCATGAAAAGTTAATCTCCACCCAAAAATAAGCTATCAGATGGCAGCCACAAAAGGTGAAGATACAGTAGACTACCAGGAGGACGGAGGGGTGATGCATGCTATGAAGTGAAAGAAACATTGAAGATGTGTAGGAATAAAAATAGTAAGTTTTCTATTCTTGGATCAACTTCAACCTATCTATTTTGATCCATTAATTAGTGGATCATGTTCCAAGCAATGAATATGATTATTTATGATTACTAGCTAGTTAAAGAGGCCCACTACACTCTCCACGCAACACCACTTCATCTCTTGAAGACTATCCACGATCTCATCCAACAGTGGTATAAGAGCACCAACAAGCTTAATTGGTATCCAACACTGGATGCAAGCCTACCTTCAAGGAAAATGTCTTTATGGATACATCTCCGTAGATGAAGAAATGCCAATCTTCAAGAGCAAGCATCAACCTACAAGGGAAGAGCAAGAAAGGTTGACCACATGGTGTGCAGAGGATACTCTTGCTAGGTCTTATATACTAAACTAAATCTTTCATTTCTTGTTACCACATATTAGGAATTGCAAGGCCTCCCAACAGACTTGAGAAGTGCTCTCATCATATATCTCATCAAATACAAGAGCTAGGAACAATCAGTTATGAATGGATTTTACAACTCTAAAGAAACAACCAAATCAAGGAATGGCTCATTATGTAATGAAGATGAAAGATGTGGCTGATCAGCTTGCAAGCATTGGAGAGGAGATAGAAGAAGAACACATAGTAAGGCAGATCATTAATGGAATCAAGGCTGATGATGTGGGAGTCCTTCACCGCAACAATGAACCTCTACATGGATATGCAAATACCTGACCTCAACAACTAGATGGGGCAACTCTTCACCCATGACACAAAACTCAACAAGAATGGTGAGAAGTCTATAGGTAATCGATCTTCTTCCCTTTATATAGATAAGAATAAAGCTAAGGATAAAGGTAGAGGAAAGAAGAATGAAGATAAGGCTAGTACCTCTCAAGCTAATTATGTAGGAAGAGGAAGAGGTGCTCTAAGAAGGGGCACAGGAGGAAAGCAAGGCAAGGGGAGATCCTACGACAATTCAACTTGCAACATTTGTGGTCTCACCAACCACACGACACAAGAATGCTTCAAGAATACAAGGAATCAAAGGGGAAGAGGATTCCATAGAGGTAACTGGCCAATCCAAAAGCAAATACAACAATGGAGGAGGCAACTACAACCATAACTACAATCAAAGCTACAACAACAACCATTATCAAGGAGATTTTAGAGGAAGAAGGGGCTACAACAACTATACTAAGGACCAAGAAGATTCACTAATCATCATGAACAGGATATCCAAGCAAGGTAAAGATGATGAATATCTTTTCTATTTTGATTTAGATTGTTTCAATCATTTGGTTGGGAATGCAGCTTTATTATCAAATCTTGAAGAACCCAAAGGGAAGCATGAAGTACAAACAGGTTATAATACTAAACACTTAGTCAAGCAAATTGGAAATGTCAAAACATCTAATGGTAGCATGAACCTTTTGAGTAAAGTTTTGTATGTGGCAACTATAACCAAGAACCTAATCACTGTTGGGTAGATTTTTGAGAAAGGTTTACATGTCAGATTTACTAAGCGTGGACCATATGTGGAAGACCCTCAACAAGGCTTCAAAAGGATTGCTAAAGGTGAGAAGTCTGGTAGATTATTCACATTTGAGATTGAAGACACAAGGAACATAGCACTATTCAATTATAGAGATCAAACCTTATCTCAACTAGAAATATGGCACAAAAGGTTAGGACACATTGGAGAAAGACCTCTCAAGCAAATATGCAGGGATCAGAGTGTGCATGGCCTTCCCAATGTGACCAAGCAACATATGATATACAAATGTGGAGCATGCCAATTTGGCAAAGCTCACATGCAACCATTCAACAAGAAGGGATACATTCATGAAGACTATTTGGAGCTTCTACACACTGATATGTGGGGTCCTAGCAAAGATCCATCAATCTCAGGTTCAAGGTAATGTTTCATTTATTGATGATTACAATAGATGGACAGCCCTTTAATTCATGAAGCATAAGGATGAGGTATTTACATGTCTTGAAAGTACTTAGCACTAGTTGAAAACCAAACAAGAAGGAGCTTGAAGAGGATCACATTTGATGGAGGTGGCAAGTACTTTTCACATGGATTTGATTCATTTCTACAAGACAAAGGCATAAAAAGGGAAGTAAAAACAAGATATACTCTTGAATTGAATGGATTGGTAGAGAGAAGGAATAGGTTAGTTGTTGAAGTTGTTAGGTCTATGTTGAATGAGAAGAAGCTACCTAATTACCTATGGGTAGAGGTTGTTTCCACAACCACCTACTTGCTCAATAGGCTCCCATTCAAATCATTGGATGGTATGACACCCTATGAAGCATGGAATGGAAGGAGACCCTCATTGCAACATTGCAAAATATTTGGGTGCATTGCTTATGCACATGTTCCTTCACAAAGTAGAGGGAAGCTTGACCCAAAAGCTGAGAAATTTATATTCATTGGGTATGATCAGAACCAAAAGGGCTATAGGGTGTATAATCCCACTAACAAAGCATTTATAATTAGTAGGGATGTAGTGTTTGATGAAATTAATTCATGGTTTGAAGGTGATTGCACAAAAATCAAGTCACCATATGATTTGGAAAATGATTTTCCAACCCTCACTCAAGAAGATCAACAATAAGTAGAAGATATCAACCTAAAGGATGAAGAGTAGGTTGACTCAAGCAATTAGAAGACACACCTGAGTCTTCAAATCAAGCACTCACGAGATCTCAAAGAGAAAGCGGAAAGCCCAAAAGATATGGCTTTGATACATCATTAGTCACCAAGCATTCTGTGTATATCACTAAAGACAGTATGACAAAAGAGCCTTCTCATTTGAAGAGGCTACAAAGAAGAAAGAATGGAGAGAAGCCATGCAGGAAGAAGTAGAAGCACTTCAGGAAAACCATATTTGGGATCTAGTTTCCCAAGCATGAAGGTAATTGGATCCATGTGGATATACAAAATAAAAAAGAACTCAGATGGCTCTATAAACAGGTACAAGGCAAGGTTGGTGGCAAAGGGATTTGCCCAAACTCATGGAGTGGAGTATGAAGAAACCTTTTCACCTATGGCAAAGATGCCAAGAATTAGGGATTTGGTAAGTTTTGCTCCTTCTAAAAATTGGAATCTATATCAGTTAGATGTCAAGAATGCATTCTTAAATGGATGGATATTAGAAGAAGTGTATATAACACAACCACCAAGTTTTGAAACATGTTATGTATGCAAGCTATGGAAGGCACTCTACTATCTCAAGCAAGCTCCTAGAGCTTGGAACCATAGGCTTGTTACTTATTCGCAGGATCAAGGCTTTGTGGCTAGCAAGGTAGATTCTTCTTTATTTGTTAAGAACAACAAATCAAAAGTTATCTACTTATGTGTCTATGTAGATGACATCATCATTATAGGGAATGATGCTAATGGCATGAGTCAAATTAAGGCTCAATTAATGGAGTAATTTCAAATAAGTGATCTTGGTTTATTAACTTATTTTCTTGTCTTAGAGCTTGTATACATAGATTTTGGTATATTCATTACTCAAAGGAAGTATATACATGATATGTTGGTAAAGTTCAAGATAGAGAACACTAAAAGTGCAGGTACTCCTATGGAACTCAACCATAAGCTGAGTTCTCATGAAGGATAACTACATGATGATGTTATAGGTTAACAACAACTTGGAAGTCTTAATTATGCTACTCTAACAAGAGTAGACATTGCCTATGGAGTAAGTACATTGAGTAAGTTTATGCATGCATCAAGGAAGCCTCATATGGAAGCTGCAAAAAAGGATCCTAAGTATCTAAAGGATGCAATCAATAAAGGGTTGCTCTATCCCTTCACTTCTGACATAGATATAAAGATGTATTCTGATGCATATTGGGCTGGCTCCAAGGATGATAGGTGGAGCACCTTGGGAAACCTATCTTTTGTAGGTTCAAATCTTATATCATGGTCATCTAAGAAGCAACCAACTCTAGCCTTATATTCCACAAAAGTAGAATATAGAGGTTTGGCAAATGCAACTCAAGAAGCTATGTGGCTTAAGCAACTATATGTAGATTTGGAGATACACTCTTACACTCGAATAAGTTTTGGAGACAATAGTAGCTCACTTCATTTCGCTGCTAATCATGTATATCATGCAAGGACTAAGCACATTGAAGTGCACTATCATTATGTAAGGGAAAAATTTCTTAGCAAGGATATTCAATTATCTTATGTATCAACCCATTTACAATGTGCAGATATACTCACAAATTCATTGGATGGAACAAAGATGAATAGGTTCAAATTGATGATTGGTTTGTTGGAAATCAAGGAGGAATGAAGACCAAACATGTTTGGCTTGAGGGGATCTGTTGGTGCAATAAAAACCAAGCACACATACTTGGTTTATTAGCTCATACTTGATCTATTGACATAACTTATGCAAAACTTCATATGCTCAACCTCTTGTAAAAAGTTCTTCACATTTACCTTTGTAAAAGTGGTACACATCCACGTGCACTTAGAAAGCTCTAAATAACAAATCGTTTGGTTTTTGAATGATGAGGGAATTTATCCTCTACTTTGGGACTCAACTTTCAGGTAGATCTTTGAATTTGAATTCAAACATTTGCTTCAAGTACAACTATAAGAAGAGGATCAAAAGGACCTGCATGTATCTCGAGCCCATGAGATCATTTTGAGTGAGATTCATTGTGAAGTGAGAGCTTACCTCATAGCTCATTCACCTCTCACACACAAAGCAATGCATGATTGCCAATGACACTATATTTGTATATGATTAAATACATATATGATTATTACATTCTCATTTCACTTCTCTGTTATAACTCAGAACAGTGATCTTCTCGAAGCTTGTTTTCAGTGCATAGTTGATCATTTGTTATACTTTAAAGCATGCTAGATTCTAGATATGGTCTAGTAAATTTGTACAAAGTTTTATTAGCAGTGCAATTTTGGATCGAGAGATATTAACTCATCTTTGCTCACTAGTGTGTTGACTGTTGCACCCCATAAATGTCGAGTGTGATTTGTGAAAAATCTTTCTCTATGTGTAGTCCATCATTTTCTATGAAATCACTGAAGATTGATAGCTTATTAATCTAATTAAAGGTTCCCAAAAGGAATAAAGCCGATTGCTATTGTGCTAAGAGACCTGTTCAAAACATTGATTAGGTGTAGGAACAAAAATAGTAAGTTTTCTGTTCTTGGATCAAATTTAACCTATCTATTTTGATTCATTAAATAGTGGATCATGTTCCAAGCAACATATATGATTATCTATGATCAGTATCTAGTGATATGGGCCCACTACACTCTTCAACAATCATTCTTAGCAGGTGTGAAGCAAGATCAAGCAACACCACTTCATCTCTTGAAGACTATCCACCATCGCATCGAACAAAATTTAGTCCAAGAAATTTGTTACATACATCCAAGAAAGGTAAATAAAAGATTTTTCTTGGTATTAAAACATCTACAGGTTTTGAAGATATTGATGGAGGCTCAAATTCAGAAAAGAGTCTTGATGAGGAACTTTGATTTCCCTCTGTGAAGACTATAGGATCAAGGAAAACACATGAAAAAGATACAAGGAGAAATAACCCAAGACCAAGAAGATGTGGGGGTATGTAGAATTTAATCCAATGATTGACATATGAGAGTCACGTGCCTTGTCATTGTTCATAGATGACAAATGTAATACAAGATGTTGAACCCCCTTTTTTTTGAAGATGCAATTGGGAATGCAGATTGGCATAAAATTATGGACGAGGAGATGACTGAACTTTATGAAATCAAAATATGGAATCTGGTTCCGTTGCCACAAGGAAAGAAATCCATAGGCTATAAGTGGGTTTACAAGGTAAAGCACAATGCTAATGGTAGCATAAGTAGGTACAAAGCAGGATTGGTAGCAAAAGGATATGTATAGACATATGGCATTGATTATGAGCAATGTTCTAGACCTATGCTAAAATTTCTACTATCATAACACTTGTTGCATGAGCTACAACAAAAGGATGCATTTCACATCAATTGGATGTGAAGAATGCTTTCCTACATGGTGAGTTGCGAGAAGAAGTATACATGGACCAACCACAAGGGTATGAAGATTCAAAGCACCCAAAATATGTTTGCAAGTTGCAAACTACTTTTTATGAGCTTAAACAAGCCCCTTTTGCTTGACATGCAAGGTTACCAACTCCGTAGCCACCATTGGATGTTTCTATGTGTGATGCAAATCATTCATTACATGCAAGGAAGGGTGATGATGGCATCACAATTGTGAGTATTTATATTGATGCCTGATTGTAGGTGGTGATAATAAAGAAAGCATTCAAGAGGTAAAGCAACTTCTTGTGGAGGAAATTGACATGAAAAATTTTGGTGTGCTATGTTATTTCTTGGGCATTCAATTTATAAATACAAGAATAGGTATATGGATGTCACAAATGTAATATGCCTTGAGTATGCTGCAAAAGTATGGTTTGGCTGCCTTTAAGCCAATTTCTATGCCATTAGATCAAAATTTCAAGCTGGATACTATATCACATGAAGCATTGGAAAATGCTACTATGTACACAGAAATTGTGGCAAGTTTGATATATCTCACAATTACAAGGACTGATCTAAGCTACACTATTGGACTTGAAAGTTTATTTATGTAGGTTCAGAGGAAACCACATTTAGATGCTTTGAGGTCCACTCTATGATATATGAGCACTACTTTGGATTATGCATTGTTTTATGAAGCTGGTGTAGATTTGTAGGTTCATGGATACACCAATGTAGATTGGGCTATTAATATTTTAGATAGAAGATCTACTAGTGGATTTCTATTCCCACTTGAGAGTGTAGCTATTACATGGAGCAGCATGAAGCAAGCCACTATTTCTTTGTTCAGTACAAAGGCTAAGTATAGAGGCTGTGCAATGGTAGCATGTGAAGCATAAAGGCTAGAGATTGTACTTGTAGATTTAGGTGTGGAAGTGCAAAAGCCTATCACCATCTATTGTGATAATCTTAGCAACATACAATTAGCATGGAACCCTATTTTTAATGCTAGAACAAAGCATATCAAGCTACATTATAACTTCATTCGAGGGAAGGTATTAGTAGGTGATATTGACCTTGTTTATGTGAGGATAGATGAGTAGGTTGCTAATATTTTTACTAAAGCAATTGGAGCAAACAAGCAAAAAAGGTTATGGAAGATCCTTGGATTAGATGACATGATGTTGACCTTGAGGGGATCTGAGATATCAAACTCAACCTATGATGATCGAGGATGAAACATATCACTTTTTTATTTTTTGTAACATGTATAATGGTCACGCCGATATATGTCAGGGATACTTCATTGTGCTTTATTAAATTTATCTACCAAGAGGGATGGCACATTTTTTTTCTTGCTAGCTCACTCATTCATGAACATTAGGATTTTCCTTATGTATTTTTCTTTATATATTTCACTTGTTGTCTTTTTATTTTAGGTCATTCTTGTACATTCCTTTTATGTAATAGAAGAAGAAGAAGAAGATCATTCATCGTTGCTTCAATCTGTGTGTGTGCTCTGCTTTGTTTGTGAGAGTGTGTGTGTGTGAGATCTCTTTCTTATCTCCTTCCTCGTGACAAAAGAGTGTTGTCAAAGGCTCAAGATAATGATATTGGTACGAACATAGGTAATTTTTCTATGAATGTAAATAGTGAAGTTTGAAAATTGATACTCCCAAATAGATGAGCTTATAACAATATGGAAAGGGTGTAATAACTAGTTTCATGTGTACTGCAATATGAACATGTGAGACAAATGGTTGAACATGTGTGAAGCACATATAGTGAGTTATACAAAGATATATGAGTTACCAAATTTTTAATTCTCACTTGGTGTTGGTAGAAGAGTGACCAACCTCCAAAACAACCATAAGGTGTTTGAGCCACACATACACACACACACTAAACAATGGTTGTGAAAGCTACCCTATACTCAGCCTCACATATAGACGTGGCCATAGTAGGGTGCTTCTTTCTCATCCCAGATATGGATGAGCTACCAAGCATGAAGCTAAAACCACTATTAATCACATGAGTGTCATAGCAACCAGCCTAGTCAGTCACAAAAAGCATGTAAATTTGGTGGTAGTGATCTCCACTTGGGATAAAATAATCCAAGAATTTAGGTACCACTCAAGTAGCAAAAGATACACTTACGCACTTGCTAACTCTTGACACCTATGAAATGCATAAATATGCTCATCTATGAGACAACAAACTAAATAACAAGTTGAGATTTGCATAAGTAAATCAAGAATCCAATAGCTTGTTGATAGAGAGGAGCATCGAATGCATCTCCAGCATCATGAAGGCTCAATTGTAAACATGTTTTGATAACAATGGCTATAGGTTTATAGTCTTCAAGGCCAAAATATTACAAAAATGTTTCAAGATATTTTCTTTGACACAAAGCTATTCTACCATGAACTTTCATAAATTGAATGCCCAAATAATGATGCAAAAGCCACATATTTGACATCTCAAATGAGGCATGCAAATCACTAGTATGCTTATTATTAGTACTAGTGAGAAAAATTCATCAACATAGAGAATAATGATCAAAAGAACATGATTTGCATGCTTAAAATATAAGGTGCTCTTAGTTGGAATGTCCTCAAAACCATGTGCAATCAAGTAGGCATGTATCTTTTCATACCAAGCACTTGGTGCTTGCTTCAAAATACATAATTCCTTTTTCAACCTACATGCTTTGTTTTCAACCTTCAACCTTATCAAACATGTTTACAATGTGCGTCAAGTTTAGGCAGAGAGGACACCATTTCAAAATTCTACACACCTAGCAAACTAGCATAATTTAGATGATGAAGATGTGCATGCCAAAGCTTTGCATTTGATATATCCTAAGAATCTTGAACTACACTTGCTGAATCATTCACGTATTTTTCATAATTTTTGAGCTTATATAGCCCATGACATAAAATGCCAGAAGTAATAATAACATTGCCATTTGAGAGATCATGATTTGTACATCTCTCATAACAAATTTCACAACCAAGACAATCTTACTAATTTTGAAACTAATAATAGATATTTCTTGATCCCTAGCAGAAACAGAGCATCTACCAACACAATGATCTTACAAAATCCCATTACAAGATAAAAGAAGTTGTTAGCACATGTGACATTCCCTTGCAGGGACATGCTCAAGTGAACTTAAGAAACTATGATGCAAGGTAATATGTTTGGTTGGCCCACTATCAAAGAACCCAACATTTGATTCTACTAGAGGCATACATTGCTCATGAGAAGATGAGTCATAAATACAAGTAGTAGTAAACACCCATTCTTCAATTTGCATAAGATTATCAAACTTTGTTCTAGGTGTAGAGACTTTTGCAATAACCATTCGAGCCTCTTTCTTCTTTGCCTCTTTTGTAGGTAGTTTTGGCAACTCTTTATGACATGGCCATTTCCTTTACAATATTTTTAAAACAATTTTTTGTTTTCTATTTTCTTCTAGTCTTTTTCATCCTTCTTTAATTGTGAAAAATTAGCAAATTTTTTTATTACCAATTGATGAGCTCCATTTACCTTCACCCTTCTAACTAGCTAGGAAAGTTTGATCTACATCAAACATAATGGAATTGTTCTACCTAAACTCATCTTCTTGCAACAAAATAGAGACTAATTCAAATGTTACGGTATTGGGATTGCCTTTCATCCTCAATGGAAGATTAGAAGAAGAACTCTGATATGAATCTTGAAGATCGTTAACAATAGTATGCACAAGTGATATCCATAGATTCATAGACGCATCTATATGTTTCTAAAATGAGGAATGAAAGATGAGAGTTATGATGTCATGTCGCCCCTTACAAGCTTTAGTCACAAGCGTGTGGAGTGCTATTGCCTATGTGGCATGATAGGTTTCAAAAGTATTTGTAAACAATAAAAAACAAACTACTTACTTGTGGCTTCAAGCTTGTGGGAGGCTTTATGCCTCTAACAATCAAGTAACATTTTTTTTTCTTTTTCCACCCTTTGCACACATCCCAATGTAGATTTTTTGGTTAAATGCTACTTTAGGCTCAGGTAAGCTGAAGATAACACTCCAAAATTGGAAGGCAAGATTTCATGCATCTTACTCTTCTTTTTTACCTACCAAGAGCTTTAGTCTCTAACATCAAGTGTGTTCAAAGTGAAAATGGCATGCCTAGGTCTCTCCTCATAACCAATATATAACCTTTCTTTTAGTCAACCTCTATACTCTACCATGTAGTCTCACTATTCATAAAGCCATCATGAATAGGAAGCCAATCATAGGGCTCATGAGTTTCGGCTTTGGCTATGCCCAAAGCAAGGAAATTCTACTTTCTATAGGCATGAAGAGCTTGAAAAATATAACACTAGATGAATAAATTGAAAAAATTGCAGAAAGTGCTTGGTAGTATTATAAAAGATCACACACGGGATAAATATTCTTCCTACTCACATAAATTTGAAATTACGTATGCTCACAACATATCTTTGAGTATTCAACTAACTTTTATTGTTTGCCTTTTTGTCTATGGATGCTCAAAAGTCCTCATGCTCAAATTCATATCTACTCAATTGAAAAACGTCTCTAGAAATGTCTAGAAACTTTTCTATCTCTATTAGATACTATGTCTTGAGGTTAACCATAGAGTAGATAGAGATGTTACATAGATAACTTTGCTTATTCTGAATTTTTAACTATGATATGAATGGGAATGAAGGAGGCCATCTCCGTCAAGAGATCTAGTATAAAGCAAACTAAATCATGTATTTTTTAGGTTCAATAAGCCCATAATGAAGTCCATGGAAATAATTTTTGGCATTCCATTTGGAGTTTCCAAAGGGTATAGTCGGCCACCAATGTTCAACTTCCTCGATTTACTTATTGAGAAATTTTACAGAAGTACATAATTTATCTTTATGTACAAAACTAGTATTACTTTGTCTTTATAATTTTCAGTGATTCTTGGATGAATAGCACTAGGGGCATCATGGCAATCAGAGAAAGAATATCTTGTTAATGTTCATCACAAGGTACAGAAACCTCTCCTTGTTATCTTTAGATGATGATTAAACTCATCATCTAAAGATAACTTTCTACATTGATCAAAAAAATTCTTTCAAGCTTCTTTAAAATTTGGATCGTTTTGATATTTTACTTTCATTGACTTGATCAATCATTAGAAATTTGTATGGAAGTTAGAAAATTTAACAATATAGGCATGCATATTGAAACATACGCAACTACATTGAATATACATTTTTTATATCTGAGCTCATAGTCGAATTCTTAAAGTATGTTGGCTCATCTAGCTTTTCTATATTCCAATTCGTGTTGGGTTGCAAATGATTTGATACTTGGTGTATCAAATACAAAGGTTACTTTGGTTAAAAATAGGTCCAATCTCAATTTTTCGATAGAATGCATGATGGCATAAAGCTTTTCTATAACTACGAAATACTCAAGCTAGAAGTTCAAGTGCATCCATCTCAACCAAGAAGGGTTCGTTGGCTTCCACATGTTTTAGAAGTGAGGACAATGCAACAAGTTTACTTTTTAATTCTATTCTCTCTTCCCCTTTATGAATCCAAGTAAGTCCTTTAGGTTTTAAATTAAATTTCGTATATAAAACAACATGTACCTAGATAGTTTGGATAAAAACTTCGTATAACTATTCTATCAATTCTAGAACATGCTAATTTCTAATATTATTTTGATTGTGGGGAATTATAAATAACTTGGATCTTTTTAGGATCTTCTTCTACTCCTTTTTTAGGTATAACATGGCAAGATATCGGATTTCAGGTGCAAAAAACTCATATTTAGGCTCTTTTCCATACAACGTTCTTTTGGTTAGGATGTAGAAAATCGTTTCCAAATGATCCAAATGGAAAGTTGTATTATTTTTCTAAAAGAGGTTCATCCAAAGGTCAACTAAAAATTTACCAAACTAAGGCTTAAAAAAGGTATCCATCAAGGTCATGGCAGCAACAAGTGCATTGTCAGATCTAGGAGCAAAGGTAAGCCTTTACTTAATAACTCATTTACTCAATATCGCATTATACTTTCCTTCATATAGGAGCTTGTTCTCCATGGTTTGGAAGGAACCTTTTGAGGGCCTCTGTATATGTTCACCTTCATGGAAAAGTAAACCAATGAATTTAATAGAGTCTCTTTGAAAGGAAACATAAAGTAGAAAAGATTCCACTAGCCTTCATTAGATGAGAAAGTGAGAATTTACACACTATTTGGATTGCCTACATATGATTTGAATTATCCCATTAAACACAATGGAGGGATTTCGCTTCCCTGATTCTAACATGAGTACACATTTTTCTCAATTCACACATCCTCGCTATTTTCTACATTTTTTAAATATCCTCCTAGGCTTCGTTATATGACTTTTTCTCATGCGGGAATGTGCACACAAGTCCTCACATAGACCAATAAATTTGTTTGCAAACAATCCTTAAATTTATGATATGTTAGCCGTTGAAAAGTAGTAGGGCTGTTAGTGAGCCCAAATGACATCATGCAAAAGGCATAAATTCCATCTCGAGTGGAAATATCCATCTTGTGCACTTGATTTGCATGAGATACAATAGGCTCGTTCGAGGGGAATATCTTTTTACCCTTCCACACATGATTCTCATTACTCAATTCTGTCTAAGAACATCATTACTCTTGATTTTAATAGGTCACTTTACCTAGGATATCTAGGTCTTTGAGCTCATACACTAGGAATATATAGTTGGCGTGAGTTTTGGTTGGTGGAACGTCCAAAATGCATCTTATAGAGGCTCGTTCACTTAAACCTCTGTGAAAGCATTATACTAGGGTACTCTCCACATAGTAATGATCCTCTTCCGCATTTTCTTTCTTCTTGGAGTACTAGATCCCTCGTTAGGATCATCTTCATTGGGTTCTTGTGCCCTTCAATCAGGGAAAATCATTACAAAATACTCACTCCTATCCGGGAAGCTAGTAACCACATAAAAAATTCCTTGCTTATCCATGTATGATGAATTTGTGAATTTGAACAGAGGGTGATCTATCCTATAAGGGTGTTCAGGGTTTGTCAACTAGACCATTGATCTTATCTGACCACCTTCGTAAATGTGAGCACCTATTAAACTCTAATTGCATCTCATATGGCCCTTTGAAACTTCTAAAGACCCTACCCTTGTGCTGACTATGAGTCTCTCTATACTATAGAGTTTTTTGACTCGATAGTTTCCAACATCCATTTGAATGATGGTTACCTATTTCATTTGGCCACAATTTGGAAGTGCAATTGTCAATAGCTTTGGAGACCTTAGCATTGTAGTTTGTCTAGATATTTGACCGATTGTAAGCTCAATAAATTTCTACCCCTTTCACTTAAATGGCTTTCACATGAATGGGTGCCTCTCGAAAAGTGAGGATTAGGAATTCATTGTCAACCATGGATTTTGGGGTAAGTGGTTACCCCATCAGACTCCTAACCATGAGATCACAAGTTTAAACTCCTTTCGCTAAAATATTGGTATCATATTGTAGGAGGTAGGCTTGTGCAAGCTGGATTGAAGGTACTTTCAGTGCCTTAAGAAATTCAGCCAATGAAGATAGGAGTGTATCTCACGATTTGTAAGTCGAATTGATATGTGTAAGCTACTTTTGGGAATCTCTAAGAGCAAGTTTGACTTTGTAGCACTTGAATGATGGTTCAAGATACCGAGCATGGGTGAGAACAAGGTTCAAGATACTAAGGGTGAGAACAATGGGTACAAGATACCAAGGTTGTGAACAAGAGGTTCAAGAAACTCTGCAAGGACAAGGACATCAATTCTGGTCTTTAGGAATTTACGAGCCAATGATTGAGAACAATGTTGTAAAGTGATTGGTGGGAGATTGTTGAACCACAACCTAAGTAGGATTAATCCTCATCCATGGATCTTCGGGCAAGTGGTTAACCCATTAGACTCCTAACCTTGAGATCATGAGTTGGAATTCCCTTGGATAAACACATAACCATCCCCTTCAACATTATATCAATTTTTTCCATCTTTGTTACTTAGAGATCAAATTGATCTTTATATCCTTAAAAATCAATCTCAAGATCACATACCATAGTATTCCAAACATTATTCTCAGTACTCGCATCACGAAAAGTATGTATTGATGTGGTGAGAGAGTTTGAGGAAACTTCAATTTCTTCACTAGTGACAAATTGAGGAATCGTGGGTGGTAGAGTTATCTATCATGACTCTAGGCGTTTTCCCCTTTATTACAAAAACATTTAATTTTACTAACTCATGCATTAGAGTTTTTTTATGTTCTTTGGATCTTATCTATGTGGAAAACTTCTAGCTTCATTCATACATTCTTGTTATCTACGTTGTAGGTTAGAAATAATTGGATTCAACTTTTCTCTTTTCCTTCCTGCTTACACGTGGGTTTGTGTTCTATCCTAACAGTGGTGATATTCTCTCGTATGTTTGGGAGAAAAACACTTCATGCAAACTTTCCTTTTTTCTACTTTTCCCACACCTCAACGAGAAAGGCTTTGCCTTGAGGGTCATGGCTTTCTAAAGTCCTCTTTCTAAGGAAGGTCTGATTTTACGTTTCCTTCTCTAACAAATTTTATTCTCCTCTACAAGACCAAGTTATTCTGCACTTGTTTTAGCATGATCTTTATAGATATATGTTATATTAATTGCATCTTTTAAGCTTTTGGGGAAAATCAATCTTGCTGGTCGTGCGATGGTTATCAACATGTTCCTCCTTTCTTCTACCATTTATTTCCTTTCATGTTGGAGACCGAAAGAGCAAGATCTGTCCAAACTGGATAGTATTTGTAGAAACTTCCTTTGGAGAGGCGATCACAATAGAAGGGGGGTGCCTAAAATCAAATGGTCCATCTGCACTAGCCCTAGAGATAGTGGGGGACTTGGTATCCTGGACATTGGGTGCATGGCTAACAAACTCGCAGCCAAATGAATGATTAAGGCTTGGAGCCATGGGGAGGCCTCCTGGGCCAAGTTGATCTTCAGAAACAAGAACGAGCTGGCTCTCATGGGTTTCCCAAACTGGAAGAATCTCGACATCTTGACCCTGCTGTTTTCCCCAGTCCCCGTCTTTCGGAAAGGCTCTAATCTCATATGCTCCCTATGGAAGAGTTGGAATAAAGTCAAAAGCTACACAAGAACTAGTGAAGGCTGGAAGTGGGCTGCCGGTATCAGACAAAACGACTCTATCTGGTTTCCGATCCATGGCATCCGGAGCGTGGAACCTTGGAACATTCAAAATGCCAAGAAATTATGGAACAAAGGCTTCAAAAAATGGAAATAACTCTGGAAACATGACACCAACCGCTGGATCAACTTCGAGGATATTGACCCTCACGTCAATATTTCGTACGAAGAATGGAACACTTTGCAAAGCAGATGTCTCACCTGGGATCGACACAAAAGTCGCCTTCTCATGGGACACGACACATCAAGCTCGCTTGGTCTCAAATGGCACAATGGGAATAGCCTATCAAAAATCCCGAACGTCAAAGAAACGATTGACTATCAGGTTAACCTCAACAGGAAGTGGTGCCTGTCATGGACACGGCTTCGGTGGGACATGAAGTTCATGGCTATCTGGCACCCCCTCATAGAAATCAAAAAGTCTGTCCTCTTATGGCAAATTCTTCATCATGGAATCTGGACCAACCTTAAGGCTAGCAAACTTTGTGGGATTTCTCCTTGGTGCAAACACTGCTACCGGTCTATCGAAGATATCCCACACATCTTCTTTACCTGCCCCAACTCCAACAGACTCTGGCAGATGGTTGGAATGAAAATTAGACTTCAGAAACATCTTAGTTGGCAGCAAGCCCTGTTGGGAGAAGCGATCGGCTGCTCCGCGACCCTCTGGAATGCCATTAGAGGGGAGGTCCTATGGAAAATCTGGCGGGAAAGATGTGCTCTCAACTTCGGTGACTCCCCCAAGGAGTGGTCAATTGAGAAATCATTATTCCTCCTTGGCAAAAGGATTGTTAACTGCAAGAAATCCCCCCCCCCTTCAAGCATCATCAAGTTCTCCTTTTGATCAATAACAAGCTTAAACCCAAGTGGGCCCTGCATGAGGGTGACGAGAGGGTGATTAACCTTCTTTGTAACGCCATCTAAGCTTTGTTAAAGCTTCCCCTGCTTTGTGGGATTTGGGGGGTCCCGTGGGCACTAGTCCCCTTCTCTTGTACTTTTCTTTCTTTATTTAATTCAAGTCTGGGAGAGTAGGCTAATGCCGAACTTCCTTTATATTAAAAACAAATTGTATTTACTTCGTGCTTAAGTATCTTGTCAAGTCTCAAATCAATCCTCTAAACTTTATCTCATCTAAATTTTGAATCCTCACGATTTGTTTTTTTTTCAAAAGGAAGCTCAGAAATTGCCTACTCGCCCAAGATCTAATTAATAGAAATAACAACTATACAAGATAAGGGGCCTAGTACCAATAGGACCACCTTGAATCGCACAAACCAAGGGCGACTTATGCATTACTAGATGACTTTACAAAGAAGGTTGGTAACCCTCTCATCCCCCTCACATGGGGCCCACTTGCTTTTAATCTTTTTGTTTTTGAGGAAAAACAATTTATGATGTCTAAAAGGTGGGAACTTCTTACAATTGGAAATTCTTTTGGCTAAAATGAAAAGAAATTTTTCCATTAACCTTGCGAGGGCTTCCGAAGTTGTGAGAAAATCTCTCTTTCCATATCTTCTAGCGGGTCTCACCTCTTACAACATTCCACAATGCCTAGGGACACTTGATCGCTTCACTCGGTAATGCTTGCCTCCAATTGATTTTTGCCTATAGCTACATGATTCTCCGAAGGGCCTACGAGACCAATATTGACTTGGGCCGTCATAGTAAGAGGTGTCACACTTCCTCTTTCCCACGTAGGTCTCATTTGCACCATGGAGGGACCCTGCAAATTTTATTACCTTTATATTTGTGTGAATTCCCCAATGAAGGATTTCCACATAACCACTTACTTATTTGAATGCATGAGGGGCTACCAAAGGGATTGTAACTTAAAATCCGATCTCAAGCTCAACCAATCCAAACACCATTTCCTATTAAGCATGAAATTAAAGTCCACATTCTTTTCAAATCTCAAAATTTTAAAATGGTATTGCCATTGTGCCATCTAAGACCCTCATGGTGAGTTGTGTTGACCAATGAGGAGACAAGTTCTCGAGTGCTCCCAAGCATTGGGTCTACAACAAGCACCATTCTTCATAGTCCACTTTTATAGTCGGATCAATATCCTTAAATCTAATGCATTGACATGTTTCTTGGTTCAAGAGGTGCTTCCATAAGTGGAAACCTTTCTTCCAAAGCTTCATAGCTTTTTGGTGGTTCCAAGACTCGACACCTCTGATGCCCTTGATAGGGAGCAAAGTTGAATCATAGTGTCTAATACCAACCGCCCATCTCCAATCTTCATTGATACTAATGAAGTGTTTAATCCTTTTCCAACTCTTCCACCGAGAGCAAATTGATCTCAAGCCTCTGCAACTCACCTAGAAAGGTTCGAAGAAAAGGGTGAGAATGTCGAGACCCTTCCACCGCGGGAGGCAACAAGCATAAGAGCACTCTTGTTTCAGAAAATAAGCTTTGCCCAAGAAGCATCACGGTTGCTCCATGTCTTAATGAACATTTTGCTGCCAACTTTTTGGTCATTCCTTCGATGCCCAAACCACGTTGATCTTTTTGCCTCACGATTGTTTCTTGGTAATAAGAAACATAAACTAAACTTGGTTGTCCTTTTTGAAGAACTTTACGCAATTCATTCCAAAATCCTCTTTTTCTCATTTTAAGGTAAGAAGTCGGTTATCAAGAGGCCTTTGAAATGACTCAAAGATACAGAATAGGTTGGGATTCTTTTAATCGCATCTAGCACTGGCATGCTTTAGTCCCAAGTTATAAATTTGTTTCAGAAAATTGCTACTTTTGTGGAGTGTTCTTAGTTAATCCAAGTCTTTTCATTTTTCAAGAAATGTCATGATCGCACCTCTATTCCCTTTTTCTCCTTCTCCTAAAAATTCAGCGGTCTTAATATCTTTTATAAATTCTTGGTCGCAAAGAGGTAGTGGGTGGAGGGTTTGGACTCAAAGCTTGACCCTAGCTTTAGGAAAAGTCTTTTAGGAAGAGGTATCAAAACATCCTATACCTTACTTGAGGAGGGATGCCTAGGTCGAATAGACATGGAGCTTTGTTGAGTAGGTACAGGTGGAGGTGGGTGATGAATTGCTACTGTTGGACCCGTTTTCCTCTTCGCCTTTTGCGAGCTTCAATTCATTTGGCGCTGATTAAAAGAACTTTGCAGTTAAACTCGTGTATATTGTGTATAGGGTTATTGGGACATGTAGGTCACCTACACAAAACCGTACATTTTCACTTTTGCTTTGTGTGCAATCGCAACACTTCTAGCATCTCATCTCATCATCTTAGTATCTTGTTAACCTCAAGCAACTTCTTGTTTGTGCCACTTAGCTGTTCATTTTCTTTTAATTTGCGATCATCACCATATATGAGGGTCTGGCGTAATAGCACACACCTCCCTACATGTCCCGTAGTTGACTTCTCCGCTTGTAGCCTTGTCCTCTCATTGTCTTTTTCTTTTTGTCCATGTACGTGGGGATTTCCCTTTGGTGTGGTAATAATAAGAAACCCATATGCGGTTGATTTGTAAGCTCAGTTTGGACTGGCATATCCATTTTGCTATTTGTGACGATCATTTTTGTTAATGTTTTATCATCACTTAGATGAAAATATGTGATGCTTAAGCGACAATTCATTATCTATACGACTAACGCATTGCTTAGGTGATGGCTTATAACTTATGCAATAGCTCACCACTTAGGTGATGTACCATCGGATAAAAATGCTTATCACTTACGCTAATAGGATTGTCTCAACGATGTGACGTCTTCATTGTGGGGGTCCCTTTGTCAATCGCTTTAGCTATGGAATTACACCAATGCTCAAACTGATTGCGTGCCCCCTTTTTTTGGGTGCCGCATAAATGTCTCCCTTGACAAGCACTATAAAGACATATCTAGTGGTGGTCTTTATTTAGGATCCCAAAATTTGAATATGACCATTGTTGAATTCTTTGGAGAATCAAAACACACAGTACGCTATCAAATACACAGACACAGAATCTAAAGAAGTCTTGTAAGGAATAGTATTGTGGATTAACCAATGACACGCAATCATGAAGTGCGTATTGTAATCGTAGCTAAGTAATGTAAATACAGAGCTTGGTCCAATACATTCTAGATTTTATGATAATGTTGAGAATATAATCTGATGAAGTTGAAAAGATATGTTTTAGACACAGACATGTGTGTACCCAATTAATGCTCTTTCTCTCTACCCCTCTCTCTCCACACACACACATATATATATATATATATATATATATATATATATATATATATATATATATATATATATGTGTGTGTGTGTGTATATACAGAGAGAGATGCTCGACGAGCATCAATTGTATCGTATTTCACTTATCAAAACGAGGAAGATGAGGGCGCTATTAGCATATGCATGCATTGATGCTATTATCCAGTTCTCCCTTGCCGCAAGGTTAGTTCACGCGCTTGACTTTGAATGATGATTTTTTTTTTTTTTTAGGAAGTTCAGGAGAGCTTACTCTTTCAAGCTTTAACTAATAGAAATTTTGGTTGTATAAGTGAATGGGCGTAGCATGTAGTGGATTCACTGTATCCCCGAAAGCAAGGGCTCTTTATAGATTATTAGAGAATTTTACAAAAAATTTTGATAACCCTCTTGCCCCACCTCATGTGGGGCCCACTTGGTTTTGATCTTGTTCCTCTCTAGAAAGAACACTCTATGATGTTTAAAGAGAAGGGGCTTCTTACAATTGGAAATATTTTTTCCTAAAAGGAAAAGAGAGTTTTCAATCCATCATTCTTGAGGAGGGTTTCCAAAGTTGGCTGCACACCTCTCTTTCCATATTTTCCATAGAGTCTCCCCTATTAGAGCATTCAATAGTGCTCAAGAACAGCCCATAGCATCTCTGAGCAAATCTTGCTTCTAGTTGTTTGAGCAAATCTTGCTTCTAGTTGTTTGGTCCCTGTAACAACATGGTTCTCTCAAGGGTGTGCCATATCAATATTTACTTTGGGCATTAATAAAGGAGGTGTCCCAAGTCTTCCATGCCACAAAGGTATCCTTTGCACCATAGGGCGGTTCTTAAAAGCTTTGTTAGCTTTACCATTGGTCGAGATAACAAGGTGTACGATTTGCCACATAAGCACATACTTTTTTATCTGAGTGAGGGTGTGCCAAAGGGATTGAAACTTACAATCGCACCTCCAACTTAACCACTCCAAAGACCACTTCCTTTTGAGGGTGACATGAATTTCCACATCCTCCTTCAATCTTGTAAATTTCTCAAGGCTAATGCGATTGTGCCATCTGAGACCCTCAGGGTGAGAAGAGTCTTGACCAATGAGGAGGAAAGTCCTCGAGTGATCCCAAGCATTGAATCACCCTTGCAATAGACACCATTCTTCATAGTCCACTCTTTTGGCCACATCAATGTCCTTGAATCTAATCCACTCTTAAGTTTCCTGGTTCCAAAGGTGTTTTCACAAACAGACTCCTTTATTCCAAGGATTCCTTTTTGGAGGTTCCAAGACTTCACAACTCTGATGCCCTTGATGGGGAACTAGATCTAATCATTCTATCTAATACTGGTTGCCCACTTCCAACCTTCATTTATTCTGATAAACTGTGTAACCTTGTTCCAACTCTTCCAAAGAGAACAAACCAAGCTCTAGCCTTTAGGAGTCATCAAAAATGGGGAGAAAAATATAGTGAGAAGGTCTAGACCATTCCACCCCTAGAGGCCCACAAGCTTAAGAGCACTCTTTTTCCTAAAAATACGTTTAGCCCAGGAGGCATCAATGTTGCTTCATGATTTAATTAACCATGTTTTTGCTAACTTATTGGCCATTCTTAGATGTCTACAATGCCCAAACCATCTTGATCCTTTTTGAGTAATGCAAGTACTCTATTCACTTTTGGGGATACCCCTTTTGTTAGGATCACCCATAGAAAGGAAGTTCTTGCAAATTCTTTCTAGCTTGAATATCTCTTGATCTTTTGGGCGGTTGCATTTCCTATTAGAGGAGATATCATCTTAATGAGTTTCTTGGCTAGAGCCCAAGTCTTTCAACAATTGGAGAATGAAGTCCCATTCAAGCCTATGATAAGATTTCTCGAAGTCAATCTTAAGGAAGAGGACACCTTACACTATTTCGTCACCAAAAACTAGATCTTCCCAAACATCAATGATAGCCTTCAGGATGGACCGCCCCTTAATGAACCCTTTTTTATCCTCACTGATCTAGTTTGGAAGATGACACGTAATAAGGTTTGCAATCACCTTTTCCATGATCTTGTAGTTAGTTTGCAACATCATAATCAGCTACCAATTTTCAATATTATTTTCTCTTCATTTTTTGTGACTGAGCTTGATGATGTCCTCATTGAGACACTCTAGAAGCACTGCATAGGAAATAGCCTCTTACCACACTGAATGTAAAGGTGTGGTCACCACATGCTTGAAGATCTTCAAGAACTCATTGGTATGGTCATCCAACCCTGGGCTCCTGCCATAAGGAAGGGAAACATTTACCTCCAGAATCGTAGCATCTAAGGTGGGAGCTTTGTGAAGAGCTTTCAAGTTTTAGGGGATTTTTTTGGTTAAATGTGTGACATGCTAGCCATAAAATCGCTTTTGTTAGGAGAAAGAAGCGTGGAAACCCCCAAAAGCTAGGACAAGTGGTTGACAATCAATATACTATTTTCTTCATGCGTTTTGAATCCAATACCATTGGGATCCATCATGAACAAAATCACTTCTTTGGATTGGTTCTTCTTGAGAAGGTTGCACATCTCTTTAGTACGCATATCTGCCCTATCTACCTACCAAACTTTAAAGTATATTTGTAGGTTATTTCTTTAATTTTCTTGTTTTTATCTCACCATGCTTCTTACTTTTTCTAGTCCAGTCTTGTATTGTGAGTGGCCTTAAATGTTAACTTCTACCTCAAGATGCCATAGCCTTGGATAAAGGTTTTCCCTCTTAGCATGGCGAATGGCTTGAAGAATCTTATGAGACCTGGACAAGATGTAATGAGTTTGCATGAGCACCCTTCAACACATGGCTGGTGAGGAGGAGGCAAACGCCCTATTCCAAGCCTCAATAATATCACATTGGATCGAGGGGAGAGAGAAAGTGGTCGGATTGGCATGAAACCAAGGGGCTTTTTGCTCCTTCAAAGCATCAGATTGAAAGCAATGAAGAGATGCCCATAGATTTATTTTTCGAAAATTCATGTGAGAGTGATAAATATACAACCATGCCCATAAACGACAATTGAAATGATAGAATTATCATCTAATAGAGAAATATGCATGTGAAGAACTAAGGTATCCATGAAAACCTGAGGAAGAATTAAGGTATCATTGATAGCCTAAGGAAGAAGATGTAATCCAAAGCTCTTCAAAAGAGCTTCACATCATGAAGGTGATGAGCCTCCAAGGTTTCCATGAGATCATCAAGTTCTGATACCGATGTTAAAGAAATACAGTCTCCATTCTAGAGAAAGATGATCTATAATGCTCCACCAAATTGGATATTACATAGATTCTCTCAATAACAAGAGTCCACATATCGATGTGCAATCTTCACCATTGCTTTTACACCTTCCACTACACTCTCATACTTTTGAATTGTAACTTAGCAGACATTAAATTGAGTGAAAGCTTCTAAAAGGCTCTAGAGCTTTTTCGGAAAAATACTCTTCCTATGCTTCTTGTGAGGAATCAACCTAAGTTCTGCTCCTTTCCATCGAATGGACTTAACCATTAAGCTGAGCTCATAACTTGTTTAATACACAAAAAGTTTCTAATGTTATTCTAGTTCGAATCTCATGAATCCATTTTATAACAAATAAAGATGAATCAACCAAGAATTCAAGCTTAGGGATCCATGGGACCCATTGAGCAAGAACAAAGAAAGTAGAGCTTATGTGGTTGATTATCCTCGTAAAATTTGTGGTACAGCCCTATAATGTAAGAGCTTTTAGATTGGTTGCAAAGAACTAGGTAGCCTTTCTTTTCCTATCCTTGTGGCATCCAGACATAGCACTGCCTCATTCATCTTAGTTTTTTTTTGCCTCAAGCATTTGGATGAAAATATGTGTGGTCAACTTCGAGGAGACCCAAAGAGTGGTGGATTGAGAAATCTCTACTCTCTCTAGATACAAGGATCCTTAATTGTAATAGATCCTCCCCTTTTAGGCAGCGCAACATGTTTGTTTTAGAAAATGAAAGGTTTAAAAATAGATGGGCCTCTAGTGAAGGGGACAAAAAAGGTTGTAAACCTTTTTCTGTAAGCAAACGAAAATAATAAAAAACAAGAATACAGAATCACTATAGGTGAGATACAATGAAGGGAAAAAAGCTTAAGTACCTTGCCTAAGAGAGACAAAAATATGTAAAAGGAAAACCAACGAGTAGAGCTCAAAAGCTTGATACGTTTTTCATCTCCTTCATATACGAGCCACATACTTTTGAGCTTATTGTTATCTAGAACAAAAACGTTTTCTAGGTTAAACACTGTTGGTGGCGGGGGGGGGGGGGGGGGGGGGGGGGGGGGGGGGCTGGTTGTAGTTTATGTCTCTTCTAGCAAGATGATTCAAGGGATTTCTTTATATTTTTTTTCTTGATGAACAACGAAGGATGGAAGCAAAGACCGAAGGATCAAGAGCAAAGAAAATTGGAAGAAAATCTGTATAAATTTTATGTGGATAGGGGACCACAACAAAAGGAGGGTTCCCAAAATTAAATGGTCTTTTTGTATCAGCCAAAACGAGTGTGGGGGTCTAGGCATTATCGATATTGCCGTCATGGCTGACAAGTTGGTGGCAAATTGGATCATTACGGCTTGGTGTAATAGTGAAACCTATTGGGCAAAGCTCATTTTCAAGAACAAGAATGTGATTACGTTGGTGGGTCTCCCTAGTTGGAAGGACTTTGACCTCCTTACTCATTTACTCTCCTTGGTTCTGATTTCCCCTAAAGGCTTGAATCTTGTGCGTTCCCTGTGGAAGAGTTGGAATAAGTTCAAGAAATCTATCAGAATCATAGAGGGTTGGAAATGTGCAGCAGGTATCAGACAAAATAACTCACTCTGGTTTTCGATCACGGGCATTAGGTGTGTGGCTTCCTGGAACCTCCAAAATACTAAGAGGCACTAGAACAAGGGCTTTAGATAGTGGAAACACCTATGGAAGCAAGAATATGGCTAGTGGATCAGCTTTGAGGACAAAGACCCTAAAATAAGAGTGAACTACAAAAAATGGTCTCTCCTTCATCAAGTAGATGCATCACTTGGGAACGATAAAAAACTCGACTCCTCATTCGGTAGAATTTTCCATCCCATGAGGGTCTTATTTGGCATAACACCAATTGCTTGTCCGAAATTCCTAGAATCAAAGTGAACATGGAATATCATATCATGCTTAACAAGAAGTGGTGCTGGACTTGGACGAGGCTTTGATGAGACTTCAAGTTCATGTCTATCTCGAATCCCCTCATCGAGATTAAAAAGTCAGTTCTCGGGTGTAACATTCTCCATCAAGGTATCTAGACAAATCTAAAGGCTAGCAAAAACTATGGGGCTCATCCATGGTGCAAGCACTACCATTGCAACCTTGAGGATCTGGGTGACATCTTCTTCATGTGCCCAAAGTCTCTCCTTCTCTAGCGGACCCTTGGGAATAGTTTGAATCTATATGATCAGATCTCCTGGAAGCAAGCACTACTGAGTCAAAGGATCGATTGCTCTTCATCACTATGGAACATTGCTAGAGGGGAAGCACTCTAGAATATTTGGAGGGAGTGGTGTGCATATCATTTTGGACACCTTCCTAAAGAGTGTTCGATCGAGAAGTCTCTGTTCGTGTTGGGCAAAAGAAACACCAACTATAAGAGATACCCTCCTTTTAGTCATCACAATGTTTATCATGAAATACAACAAGCTTAAACCCAAGTGGGCCCCGGATAAGGGGGACAAGAGGGTTATGAACGTCCTTTGTAACACTCTCTAGTTCCGCAAGTTTTGCCCCTCCTTTGTGGGTCTTGGGGGGCTCCAAGGGCACTAGTCCCCTTCACTTGTATCATGTTTTTCCTTTTTAATCCAATTCTGAGAGAGTAGGCCATGGTCAAAACTTCCCTCTAAACAAAAAAGGGATGGAAGAAAATCTCTTCTCTACATTTTCTTGTTTTTTGCAAAAGGAAGCTCAACCTTGGCCTACTCTCCTGGACTTTAATTAAAAAAGAAAGAACAAGTTACAAGTGAATGGGAATAGTTCCCTTGGGACTCCCGAATCCCACAAAGCCGGGGTAGAACTTGTGGATCTAGAGAGCGTTACAAAAGAGGTGAACAACCCTCTTGTCCCCTTGATGAGGCGCCCACTTGGGATAAAAGTTTGTTGTTCTCGACGAGAAAGAAAATATAAAACCAAAACGAATGTTCACAAAGAATTCGCCACCTATTTGAAGTTTCCTCTTTATTCAGCCCGAACTCTTTCGCCTATATATTGCAATGGATGACCACCTCACATATGCGTTCTCCTTCGAAGGTAAACGTTCTTCTTATATATTTCTCTTGATTCACAAGAATGCTTTACATTATGAGAGCTAAAGCTTGATGGGCCAATTAAGCTTACAATTTTAAATATCTTCCATTCATCCTTTAAACATTGATAGGGCCATCTTTTTTACCTGAGCTATCCATATCTATAATCTATTTAACACCATAATTGAAATACATATTTCTATAATAGCTAAAACCCTAACGAAAATCCTGTCCCCTCCCTATCACGTCTTGTACTTGGATATTATGAAGTTTTGGGATCGTGTAAAGAACATAGAAGAAGATAAAAGCTATTTCACTGAAAGGAAGTTCGATCTTTCGGGTTTATTTTTATTTTTGATAGTTTAAATTAATTTGAAACTACAATGAAGAAAGTGCATATCACTTTGGCAGAATACATCGACACAAGTACTACATGTTTGAAGAAGTAGCGATGGCGGATATCAGCTCTGTCGTCGCTACACCTGCAGGAGGAGCGTGTGAAGATTAAAGCTCTGCAAGAAAAGCATTTGCGCGTTAGCGGCAAGATCATTTGTGCTGGAATTCGACATCAATTCAACAACAACGCCGAAGAAGCTGACGACGACTGAAGCTCCGACGGTCCAGAGAGGTGACAATTATCGCGACACACTGCGAGCGTGTCTATCGCAACTTTTTCGGCGTCTATCGCGGGCGGGCTCGAGCGTGAATTTCGGTGTCTATCGCAACTTTTTGGTCTATCACGGGCGAGTATTTCGGCGTCTATCGCGGGCGGGCTCGAGCGCGTCTATCGCAACTCAAAGAGTGTCTATCGCATCTTTTTGGTCTATCGCGGGCGCGTATTTCGGCGTCTATCGCGGGTGTTGGTCTATCGCGGTGGTGTGTCGTCGTACACGTGGCAGATATCCATGAGTGGGCCATCGCGTGGTTTGCGCGCGATAATCTCGCGAAGCATCAGCGCAGACCAGTCGAGCACTGCTGATCGCCGGACTTCGAGCATTGGCGACGCTGTCGAGCAACGCCGACTGAACGTCTGCCGGACATTGTCGGACGTGGAAGCTGCCAGAACTACTGGGCCACCGTTTACCTCTCACGGTATTCCGGTCAATCGCGATCAATCCGGCGGGGATATCCGTCTGTCGCGGGGAGGGCTATCTATCGCGGTCGCGGGGAATGCCAGCTTTCGCAAACCGTCTATCGCGGTGCTGAGGGGCGGTTTTGGTTTCTAATCAATCCGCCTCTCGCGGTGGGCATTCCGTGGTGGGCAGAGGGCAGAAGTACGTATGGCTCGTTCTTTTTTGAAAAAATAGTTTTCTTTCCTCCGCCAAGCCGCCTGTATGGAAGGTTTTCATAGCTTGAATTAGAAAAAAGAAGAAAAAAAAAAGAAGAAGAGAAAAAAAAGAGAAGAAGAAGAAAAAAAGAGAAAAAAGAAAAAAAAAAGAAGAAGAAGAAAAAAAAAGAAGAAAAAGAAAAAGGAAATTAGAAAAGTTCCAAAAAAGTAGAAGTGTGCTCCCCTCTTTTGTGGGTTTTTTGGCCTTTTTGTTTTTCCCTGAAAAGCGGAGTATTTGGATGCCATGTGATCGGCGGGGGGAGTTTTCCTTGTCTGTGGTCTGCTTTCTCTCTATGTTGGAGGGTCTTGCCGCTGGGCATTGAAAATTAAAAGTGGTGCAAGTTCCTTCGGCCATGGATGTGGCTTCGTCCTCTCTCGTGAAAAGTAATCAGGCCCCCCCCCCTGGGGAGACCGGCACTCTGGCCGCTCTGCTGGAGGGGGGGTCATGTGCCGCCCCTGGGGCATCCAAAAGTGTTGAATCCCCCATCGTGTCCCTCAGTAGACCCGCAGTTCTGTCTGCTCAGGAGGAGCTCAAGAAAGTTTGCCTCGTCGGCCAAGTGTTTGGCCCTAGGCCCCCGCTCGAAATCGTGCGACAATGGCTTCGAAAAGAGTGGTTCCCTCGAGGACTAATTGTCAGCAAATGTCAGTTCTTACCAGCAAACCACATGCTGCTAGTCTTTGAAAATGAAGAGATGGCGTTCCAAGCCCTAAGCGTTGGCACCTGGCAGCTCGGTCGGACGACCCTGTGCTTATTCAAATGGTCCCCGGACTTTACCCCTGACAAATCGAAATCACTTCGGTACCCTCTTTGGGTTGAGCTCCCTAACCTCCCATACTTCTTGTACAACTTCGTGTGGGACATAGTCTCCCCTATCGGCAAGCCGTTGGCTTCACGAGAAGACATTGGTGGTCTCATCTATGAGGGTGCAAGACACTCGTTCAATGCTAGATGGCACCCACAAATCTGCGTCGAGGCCGACCTCAATTCGCCGCTTCCATCATCGATCAAAGTGGACATGGGCGAAGGAGATGTTTGGGAGCAGGATATCACCTACAAAAACCTCCCCAACGCATGCTTTCGTTGTGGCCAACAAGGTCACAGGATTAAAGACTGCCCTCTCAGGCAAAAAAACAAGCGATTTCAAGAAGCCTCCAAAACTACTCAAGACAACTTTGACGATTTGACCCACTTGATCAAGGAAGGGGAAGGCAAGGGCCTCCTCAATCCACAAGCTGATACCTATGGCTTTACTGAAGTTAGAAGAAGAAGGAAAAGAAGTCCGAGGGCCAACGGTGAGAGGAACAACCTGCCAATTACCACACACAGCAATTTGTATTGCAATCTTGGAAAGGAGATCAACGAGCTCGACTACCCAGGTGGGAAGCCACTTGTGGTAGACAACTACGACGAAGCCCTAGAGATCCCTGACAACAAAGAAACCCCCCAGGAGGGCTACACTACAAGCAAAGAAGATGGTTTCACTACTAATAATGAAGACAACATGGATAGTGAAAGTTCCATCATTGGATCGACGATCCCGGAAACAATGCCGAGCACGGGGCCCAATTCTCCCCAGCGGGGGGCATCCCGCAAAGGGAAACAGCCTTTGGAGTTACCCTGGAAAAGCCCCCATAAGAACCGATTTCTAAGTCGGGATCAGATCCCAGCGAAAAAGAAAGATGAAGCCAAGAGAAGAAAGGACAAGGCTCCCTCCCGCAAAGAGGGATCAATACAAAAATGATTGTCATCTCACTAAATGCTAGGGGGCTAACCGACCCCTCAAGAGCGGCCATCATTGGTCAATGGCTCCGCGACACTAGCTTAAAACCAGACATTATATGCATTCAAGAGATTAAAATTGACGGAGAAGACCTTCTGAAACGGCTCAGACAGGTTTCCTCGGCCCATGTGTGGATCCCAACAAAGCACCAGCGGGGGTCCGGTGGAACGGCTATCGGTGTTAAACAACCCTGGCTTGAAAAGCTTGAGAACTCCATTGAAGATGTAAATCACCGCTGGATTGCGGTTTCTTTTGGTGCTCCCCTTTGTGTTACTATGGTCTCTTTGTACGCCCCTAACGGGGATTTGGAGAGGCTGAACACTTGGGCTTCTCTTGACTCGCTTCCCCACAACGTGCTTATATGTGGAGACTTCAACATGGTGGAGGACCCTATGGACAGATGGATGGGCAAGGGCAGGGTCATCGACAGTCGGGAGAAAGAAACGTGGGACATGACCAAACTCCACTTGGATCTGGTCGAATTCAAAGACTCGAATGGCTTTTCCTGGTCGAATCTCCAAGCGGGCGAGGATCTGAGGAAAGCTAGACTTGATAGATGCTACATCTCTCAGAGCTTTACTCATCTGTGGGGCCACCCTTCCATCACGCAACGCACTGACCTCACCATCTCTGACCACTACCCGATCGTTATCACTTTTCAACCTTCCAACAGGACCCACAAGGCTCCGTGGTTCCATGCCAACGCTTCCACCTTCTCTCTCCCCTCCGTCCATCAAGAGATTGCCGATGTGTGGAAGGTGGCGTTCGCCTCTGGCTTGGCCCCAGCCAAGTGCTGGAGAAGTGCGGTCGACAAGTCTCGCAAGATCATGATCAGAACTAAGAAGATGCTCGAGACAGTGCGGCAGGCTCGTAGGGAAGCGCTTTACCACAGACTCTGGCGACTCGAGGAGGAAGTAAACAAAGGAAAACACCAAGCCCAGAAAGGTCTCCGAAAAATCAGAGCAGCGTTGAGATACGAGGAAGAAATACAAAGGAAAAACTTGCAAGTCTTCTTCAAGGAGTGGTGGGCTGGAAAAGCCGACAAACCCACCAAAGAGATGTGCAGTATCCTTAAAAGGAAACACAACAGAGAGACGATTCCCCTACTGCTAGACCCACATGGCAATGTATGCAACTCGGAAGAAGATAATGTTGGCATCATCGAAGGGCACTTCACGAGACTCCTGGGAACCTCGAACCCCCTCTCCCACCATAGAAGGGACTGCATGGCTACCATTTCTAGGGTTTCCCCCCGGAGAGTACCACCCAACCTCCACTCCCTGCTTCATGCCCCGATCTCTGAATCAGAAATCATTGAGGTCATTGATGCCCTCCCTCTCGGTAAAAGCCCGGGACCCGACGGACTCACTAACGAGTTTTTTAAATCCTTCAAGCTGGTGGTTGCCACCCCTCTTCGGATGGTTTGGCAAGAAGCGCTAAAATTTGGTGCTCTTCCTTCTTGTATAAACAATGGAATTATCAAGCTGATTCACAAGAAGGGGGAAAAAAACAGAATCGAGAACTGGCGGCCAATTACGATGCTCCAAACAGGATACAAGATCGTCGCCAAAGTCATTGCCAATAGACTTGCGTGCCACCTGAGATCTTGGCTTAGTGAGGACCAAAAAGGTTTCATCAAAGGCAGGTCCATCCTGGAAACCATTATGGATATTTGGGAAGGTATTCAATTTGCAAATGAGTCTAATCAAGATGTGGTATTCCTCAAGATCGACTTTGACAAAGCCTACGATAGGCTAGAATGGGACTATATTCTGCAGTCGCTCCAAGACCTCGGATGTAGTCAGAAATTCACCAAGATGATCGCGACCCTTCTCGGCAACGCAACGACCCAAATTAACGTTAACGGCAAACTTTCGAAGGCGATCCATCTTAAAAGATCTATTAGACAAGGGTGCCCTCTTGCCCCCCTTCTCTTTGCCATCGCCACTGAGGGGCTGAGCAGACTTGTGGCTCATCATGTGGAGGCTGGCAATATCAAAGGCCTCCAGCTACCTCACGACCACAGTCAAATCATCATGAGACTTTTTGCCGACGATATGAACGCGTTCGTTCACAATGATAATACCAGCCTGGAGACTTTCTGGAGGTGTCTTGATACCTTTTGTGAGGCCTCTGGATCCAAAATCAACCACAATAAGACCGCCTTTAGGGTTATTGTGGGACATCAACCTGGCCTTCTCATTGATCATGGCTGTCAAATCATTCCGCAGGGCCAAATCTTTCGGCTGCTTGGAATCCCCTTGGGGTTTGGCGTCTCTATGGAGCAGCGATGGAACTGGGTGCTGGCCAAACTTGAAAACAAGCTCAATTACTGGAGAGGCATGCAAATCAATCTCGCTGGACGGGCGATGGTTATCAACACGTTCCTCCTCTCGTCTACCATCTATTTCCTTTCTTGCTGGAGACCGAATGAGCAAGGCCTGTCCAAACTGAATAGCATATGCAGAAACTTTCTTTGGACGGGTGATCATAACAGAAGGGGGGTGCCTAAAATCAAATGGGCCATCTGCACCAGCCCGAGAGATAGCGGGGGGCTTGGCATCCTGGACATTGGGTGCATGGCTAACAAACTGGCAGCCAAATGGATGATTAAAGCTTGGTGCAATAGGGAGGCCTCGTGGGCCAAGCTGATCTTCAGAAACAAAAATGAGTTGGCCCTCACGGGGTCCCCGAACTGGAAGAACCTTGACATCATGACCCTGCTATTCTCCCCGATACCTGTCTTCCCGAAAGGCTCCAATCTCGTATGCTCTCTTTGGAAGGGCTGGAATAAAGTCAAAAGCTTCACAAGAATTAGTGAGGACTGGAAGTGGGCGGCCGAAATCAGACAAAACGACTCTATCTGGTTTCCGATACATGGCATCCGGAGTGTGGAGTCGTGGAACATTCAAAATGCCAAGAAGTTATGGAACAAAGGATTCAAAAAATGGAAACACCTCTGGAAACATGACACCAACAGTTGGATCAACTACGAGGATATCGACCCTCGCATAAACATCTCCTACGAAGAATGGAACACCTTGCAAAGCAGATGCCTCGCTTGGGATCGTCACAAAACTCGCCTTCTCATGGGACATGATGCTCCGAATGCGCGTGGTCTCAAATGGCACAATGGAAATAGCCTACTCAAAATCCCGAACATCAAAGAAACGACTGACCTCCAGATCAGCCTCAACAAGAAGTGGTGCCTGTCTTGGACGCGGCTTCGGTGGGACATGAAATTCATGGGTATCTGGCACCCACTTATAGAGATTAAGAAGTCGGTCCTCTTATGGCAAATTCTTCATCGAGGAATTTGGACTAACCATAAGGCAAGCAAAATTTGTGGGATCCCTCCGTGGTGCAAACGCTGCCACCGTGCAATCGAAGATGTCCCACACATCTTCCTTACTTGCCCCAACTCCTACAGAATCTGGCAGATGGTTGGACTGAAAATCAGAGTTCAGAAACAGCTTAGTTGGAAACAAGTCCTCTTGGGTGAAGCGATTGGATGCTCTGCGGCTCTCTGGAACGCAATCAGAGGGGAAGTCCTGTGGAAAATTTGGCGGGAGCGGTGTGCTCTCAACTTCGGCGACCCCCCCAGGGAGTGGTCGATTGAAAAATCTCTATTCCTCCTTGGCAAAAGGATTGTCAACAGTAAGAAATCCCCCCCCTTCAGGCACCATCAAGTCCTCCTTTTGATCAACAACAAGCTCAAACCCAAGTGGGTCCCGCATGAGGGCGACGAGAGGGTGATCAACCTTCTTTGTAATGCAACCTAGGAATCAACCAAGCTTCCCCTGCTTTGTGGGATTTGGGGGGTCCCGTGGGCAGTAGTCCCCTTCTATTGTACCTTTGTTTCTTAATTTAATTCAAGTCCGGGAGAGTAGGCTATTGCCGAACTTCCTTTATAAAAAAAAAAAAAAAACATATAGATATCGAAGACCCACTAAGGTAGAAATCCGAAAGGGAGGGTCCTAAGATTAGACAAGATGAGTGGTTTGACCTTCGTTGCCCAAAGGCCTGGTCTGAACTCGGATTCCCTGATGCAAAATGATCCCTCGAAGGGTTTGGATTAAACTTCTCACCATACAAACGGTAAGGCATGTCCAAGCATTAAACATTGATCTACAAGGATCATGATGTTGATCCATAGGGACCCGTTCATGTGTGTGAGGGACAAGGGCAAGCTAGCCAAGGTCCCAAGCTTGTGGGATACCCTAAGGTACTTAGTAATAATGAGGATAATTGTTGCATGATGGCCACATGTTCACACTAGATTATTCTAGAACATTGCTATTTTTAGAGTACAAGAGGGTATATATGGATGGTAGGAGAGTCACACACACATCATTCAAGTTATTGTCTCACACCAAGGAAAGCCCATGGGACCTAAGAACAAATCTTAGTAACTTGCTTTAATTTGTTAATCTAATATCAAAGTCTTGAACAAGGCCGAATCAAACTCTTAATTATGAGTTGAGGAAGAATAAGCGCTACTCTTTTCTCCCTACATTGAGTCCCTGTTTTAAAATCTCTTAATCTATGGTGAGATTTTCACTAAAAAAGGGTCTACCAACACCTCTATTGATGAAGGTCGCTAGCAGCCTTCTCTACAAGAACGGTAAGAATTTCTCCCTCGATCCAAGGTGGAGTTGGGTTCTCACCAAACTTCATAATAAACTTTCTTATTGGAAAGGCATGCACCTCAACCTAATGAGGTAGGCTATGGTGATAAATTCCCATCTAATTTCTCTACTCATTTGTTTTATTGGGATGTTCGAGACCAAAAAACACAGAATTCTTTGGATTGGGAATCTAAATAGGACATGTATGCCCAAGATCAGATGGGATATTTGTGTGAGCTAGGAAGATCCAAGTGGTTTGGGAATTCTTGATGTTGTGGGGATGGCAGATAACATGGCTCAAAAGTGGATGATCAAGGTGTGGTGCAACTCTGAAGCTTCCTTTTCTAAACTGATTCTCAAGAACAAGCCTTCTCTTATGCTCTTGGGCTGCCTAGATGGAAGGACCATTGCTTACTCACTTTGGTCTCACCTTTTCTTGTGTCTCCAAGAGATCAGACTTAGTCTACTCTTTTTGGATGAGTTGGAACAAGATGAAGCCGCACATAAAGGTTGTCAAGAACTAGTACTTGGATGATGGAATTAGACAGAAGGACTCTGTTTGATTTCACGTAAGGGAAATCAAAGAGTTCGGGTCAAAAAACCTCCAAAGAGCAAAGAAGTTGTGGAAAAAAGGGTTTTGTAAAAGGAAAAAATCTCTAGAGGTAAGAGAGGAAACAATGGATTAGATTCAAGGACATAGACTCCGCGTTAAGAATTGAATATCAGGATTGCTGCCTGTTAAGACAAAGATGCAATTCCTAGGAAAGCTCTAAGACCTGCATGGGATCACTCGCAGATGGAAGGTTTTTTATGGAACAATGAACACAAAGTGGACAAGCTGATGAGTTTCAAGAAAAACGTGGATGTGCACATCACCTTCAACAGAAGATGGTAGCTCAACTAGTTGATTAGCATGGAATAATTTGAGTACATTGACCTTGGCAATAAAATGTGAATATTCTTTGAGTAAAGAGGGCATTGGTCAGATCTTGTTTTTGTGTTTTAGGAGCCATCGGGTCTAAAAAGCTAACCAAGCTTTACTTGTTGAAGTGATTGGTTGCTCCTCTGCCCTCTAGAACTCCATCTAAGGGGAAGCTCTTTGGAAGATTTGGAATGAAAGATGTGCAGCCAACTTGGACATAAGTCCAAACGAAAGTTTGACTGAAAAAACCCTTGCCCTAATGGGCAAAAGAATATCCAGCACTAAAAATTTCTCTCCTTTTGAGACACGGTAGGATATTCAACATGGGACTCATGCCAAGATACAAGGCAAATGGGTCACTCACAAAGGAGATGATAAGATAATTAGCCTACTTGTAGGTCTCTCTTAAGCTTTAGTCTTCCTCCATCTCCAACCATTTTTGGTCCTACCCCGACGTTCTAGCATTTGAGGGGTCGAAATTCCTCTTTAAAAAATAAGAAAGGGAGACTAGGACCCGGTCGAGTTAATCCAAGCAAGGGAGACTAGGCCCCGGTCGAACTTCTCTTTAAGAAAGTAATGCCCCTTGTCCAACGTCTCTCTTTCCATGTGCTATATTCTAAAATAGATTCATTTTATAACTGCCAATGTGAATTGTATCTTGCAGAAAACAGAGAAATATTGAAAGAAAAAAAACAAACACGCAGACCTAATAGTTCATTCTTATGTTGTCGAAACTCATTTATACAAAACACCCCATAAATTTTACAACTTTTCAATGCCTAAAAAATTCATCTAATTCGGATGCAATTGTTTCAATTGATCGTTTCTACAAGAACGATTGTCTTTCTTAAGATAGTCAAACGAACAACCATCTTGGCTAAAAAGAATGTAAAAATATGGAAACACAAAGATAAAAGTGCATGCAAGAACTAGATCTCCTAAGGAAACGGATCTACTTAGAAGATTACATAGCATAGGTTTGGTTAGCATAACAGACTAGCTATCCACCTTACTTGGGACTACATTCAAATAATCAATCAAGCCTTCCAAAGACCTAGTTAAAACTGAATATAAGAGTGTAGTAGTTTATGATCCCCAAAAGGTTATTCTTGATTCCAGAAAGTTTCATCGGAGCTTGAATCTACGTTAAGGGAATTCTCAAGATCATTTTGTCACACTCAGACAGCAACCTAGAAATCCCCTTGTCTATCTACCAATCGTTATGCAGGAAGTAAGTTAGGATATCTGGTTATAAATAAATAATTAACAAAGAATATCCCAATTAAATTCATCTAAGTCTTATTTATAAGGTACTGAAATTATTCACAAATGCGTTGAGTCTGTGGACGAGTTCTTGAAGCATCTGTATGAACCATCCAGAATTCCTAGTTCCTGTTTCTAAAAAATAATATCTATGGAAGAAATTTTCACCTTCTAATTGTGCTAATTAGGAATGGAAATGCTCCAGACAAAGAAGCACTAATGCATGTGAAACACATTAGATGGCGAAATCATCACCGATAATTCTCCAAGTTAAGGGTATAATTAACAGTCAACCTTGTTGTTGAGAATGTCCTATAAGTTTCTGGAACTGTATAATAAACTTCCAATAAAATACTTTCAACTAGAAGACTCTACAGAGGTGGAATCCCCTATAAAGTACATGGACAACAAGACAGATCTATGCCAAAGAAACGTATATCCGTCGTCTATCGTCATGGGTAGGAGTTGCAATACGATAGAAATTCTTCTTGTTGCTGATATGACGTTGATATGACATGGAGGACGACGATGGGTGCCCTTATACATCATAACACTGAGGGAAGTCTGTAAGGACATGCATATGCGTATGACAAAGCAAATGCATATGCATACGCATATGCATATGTATATTGAGTAGGACGTTACTCCAGAAGCTCTTAGGCATTTAGAAAGATATATAGTAAGTTCGCATCTGTACAAAAAACGTCTCATGCTGGACTATAGCCTATACCACTTCGCAGCTGTCCTAAGTATGTGGGAAACTAATTGTTTAGAGCTTTTCGCGTCTTTTTCGTTGAGGTTGAAGTAACAGAGATTTTGTAATCTATAATGAGTTGACGTCTCTTGACATGATTCTTAAGATCTTGGTCTGATGACATTCTTTTCCGTGAGATCGCTGGCTGCCTTTGACTGCAGTTGTTGGACAATTGTTCTGTAGGCTGACACGACTTTTTCAGTTACTTCGAATCGTAACGTAATAACAGGCCAGCTTCAAAATTGACTCACCTATCACGATCCACTTATTTCAAGCAATACCTGAAAAGCAACCTTGCTACAGACTCCAGAGGTAAGTCGCACGATCCGTATAATGGCCAGCTTGAACATTGACTCACCTATCAGGATCCACTTCTTTCAAGGATCACCTGAAAAGCACCCTTGTTACAGAGGTAAGTCGCATGATACGTGCAATGACCAGCTTGAAGATCGACTGACCGATTTTCATACGCAACCATGTTACAGAGGTAAGTCGTATACAAGTAAACCTCTGACGATCATGTTCTGCATCAGAAGAAACCATGCCGTTGTCTGGATGAAGCTCAAGTATCCGTTCGTATGGCTACGTACAATACAAAGAATGTGTCCATGTTTTAGGACGCAATGCCATTCTTAACCGTTCTACGAAATTTTCCAGGAAGATCAAATTTAGATGTTTGCGCCTCCTTCACTTGATTACGCTTTGCAACCGTGGCGTCAAATTCTTATCTTTGGCGTCAAATGCTCAAGATAGCAATGGAGCATTGAATCACTCGACGAAAGTAGAGGAATTCAAGGGCCCCCTTAATCCAGAAGCTGATGCAGACGGGTTCATCGAAGTCAGAAGAAGAAGGAAAAGAAGCCCTAGGGCAACTTCTGAGCGAAACAACATGTCAGTTACCCCCTCCAGCAACTTGTATTGCAATCTGGAAAAGGACATCAATGAGTTTGACTATCCAGGTGGGAACCAACTTGAGGTGGACACCGACGTCAAAGGCTTAGAGATCCCTGACAGTAAAGAAACCTTGCAGGAGGGTTACACTACAAGCAAAGAAGACGGCTTTACTACTAGCAACGAAGATAACATGGATAGTGAAAGCTCCATCATCAGATCGACTATTCCGGAAACGGAGCTGAAAACGGTGCCCAGTTCTTCCCAGCAGGAGGCATCCCGCAAAGGAAAACAACCTATGGAGTTACCGTGGAAAAGCCCCCACAAGAACCTATTGCTAACTCGGGATCCGATCCGAGCGAAAAAGAAAGATGAATCCAAGAAAAGAAAGGACAAAGCTCCCTCCCGTAAAGAGGGCTCACTACGACAATGATCATCATCTCGTTAAATGCTAGAGGGCTAACCGACCCCTCAAGAGCGATCATCATTGGTCAATGGCTTCGCGACATTAGCCTAAACCCAGATTTTATATGTATTCAAGAGATTAAAATTGACGGAGAAGACCTCCAGAAACGGCTTAGACATGTCTCCTCGACCAATGTTTGGATTTCAACAGCGCATCAGCGGGGGTCCGGTGGAACGGTAATCGGTATTAATCAACTATGGTTCGAAAAGCTTGAGAACTCCATTGAAGATGAATGCCATCGATGGATTGTTGTTTCTTTCGGTGCTCCCTTTTGTTTACTTTAGTTTCTTTGTATGCCCCTAATGGGGAGTTAGAGAGACTTAACACTTGGGCCTCCTTGGACTCGCTCCCCCACAACGTGCTTATTTGTGGTGACTTCAACATGGTTGAGTGGGACAAAACTAAACTACACTTGGATTTGGTCGAATTCAAAGACTCGAATGGCTTTTCTTGGTCAAATCTCCAAGCAGGCGAGGACCTGAGGAAAGCTAGACTTGATAGATGCTACATTTCTCAGAGTTTTACTCATCAATGGGGCCACCCTTCCCTCTCGCAACGCACCGACCTCACCATCTCTGATCACTACCCGATCGTCATCAGTTTTCAACCCCCCACCAAGATCCGTAAGGATCCTTGGTTCCATGCCAGTGTGCCCTCCTTCTCTCTCCCCTCCGTCCATCAAGAAATTTCTGATGTGTGGAAGGAGGCATTCGCCTCTGGCTTGTCCCCAGCCAAGTGTTGGAGAAGTGCGGTCGATAAGTCACGACAGATCATGATTAGATCCAGGAAGATGCTAAAGACTGTGCGGCGGGCTCGTAGAGAAGCCCTATATCATAGACTCTGGCGGCTTGAGGAGGAAGTGAACAAAGGAAAATCTCAAGCCCAGAAAGGACTTCGGAAAATCAGAGCGCTGCTGAGATACGAGGAAGAGATACAAAGGAAAAATTTGCAAATTTTCTTCAAGGAGTGGTGGGCTGGCAAAGCCGACAAACCCACCAAAGAGATGTGCCATATCCTCAAAAGGAAACACAACAGAGAATCGATCTCCTTATTGCTAGACGCAAATGGCAATGTATGCAATACGGAAGAAGATAATTTTGGGATCATTGAAGGGCACTTCACGAGACTCCTGGGGACTGTATGGCAGCCATATCTAGGGTTTCCCCCAAAAGGATACCACTCAACCTTCACTCTCTGCTTCATGCCTCTATCTCTGAAGCCGAAATCATTGAGGTCATTGATGCCCTCCCTTCAGGTAAAAGCCCGGGACCCGACGGGATCACTAATGAGTTCTTTAAATCCTTCAAGTTGGTGGTTGCCACCCCTCTTTGTTTGGTTTGGCAAGAGGCACTCAAGTTTGGCGCGCTTCCTTCTTGTCTCAACAATGGCATTATCAAGCTAGTACACAAAAAAGGGGAAAAGAACAGAATAGAGAACTGGCGTCCCATTACAATGCTCCAAACAGGATACAAGATCATCGCCAAAGTCATTGCCAACAGAATCTCTTGCCACTTGAGAGCCTGGTTAAGCGAGGACCAAAAAGGTTTCATCAAAGGCAGGTCAATTTTGGAAACCATTATAGATATCTGGGAAGGTCTTGAATTTGCAAATGAGTCTAAACAAGAAGTAGTTTTCCTCAAGATCGACTTTGATAAAGCCTACGACAGGCTAGAATGGGACTATATTCTACAGTCGCTACAAGATCTTGGATGTAGTCAGAAATTCACCAAGATGATCGCGACCCTTCTCGAAAACGCATCGACCCAAATTAACATTAATGGAAAACTTTCAAAGGTGATCAAACTTAGAAGATCTATCAGACAAGGGTGCCCATTGGCTCCCCTTCTCTTTGCCATTGCCAGGGAAGGGCTTAGCAGGCTGGTGGAGCATCAGGTGGAAGCTGGTAACATTAAAGGCCTTCGTTTGCCGCATGACCATAGTCAGATCACCATGAGACTTTTTGCCGATGATATGAACGCTTTTGTTCACAATGATAGTACCAGCCTGGAGACGTTCTGGAAGTGTCTTGCTACTTTTTGTGAAGCCTCTGGATCCATAATCAACCACTCTAAGACCGCCTTTAGAGCTATTGGTGGGTCACAGCCCGACCTTCTCATTGATCATGGCTGTCAAATCATTCCGCAGGGCCAAATTTTTCGGCTTCTTGGGATTCCCTTGGGGTTTGGCGTCTCTATGGAACAGCGGTGGAACTGGGTGCTTGCCAAACTCGAAAACAAGCTTAACTATTGGAGAGGTATGCAAATCAATCTTGCTGGTCGTGCTATGGTTATCAACACGTTCCTCTTATCATCTACCATTTATTTCCTTTCTTGTTGGAGACCGAAAGAGCAAGATCTGTCCAAACTGGATAGTATTTGTAGAAACTTCCTTTGGACGGGCGACCACAATAGGAGGGGGGTGCCTAAAATCAAATGGTCCATCTACACCAGCCATAGAGATAGTGGGGGACTTGGTATCTTGGACATTGGGTGCATGGCTAACAAACTGTCGGCCAAATGGATGATTAAGGAATGGTGCAACGGGGAGGCCTCGTGGGCCAAGTTGATCTTCAGAAACAAGAATGAGTTGGCGCTCATGGGTTTCCCAAATTGGAAGAATCTTGACATCTTGACCTTGCTGTTTTCCCCGATCCCCGTCTTCTCGAAAGGCTCTAATCTGGTGTGCTCCCTTTGGAAGAGTTGGAATAAAGTCAAAAGCTTCACAAGAATAAGTGAAGGCTGGAAGTGGGCTGCCGGTATCAGACAAAACGAATCTATCTGGTTTCCGATCCATGGCATCTGGAGTGTGGAATCTTGGAACATTCAAAATGCCAAGAAGCTATGGAACAAAGGCTTCAAAAAATGGAAACATCTCTCGACACAAGACACCAACCGCTAGATCAACTTTGAGGATATTGATCCTGTTAGAGTATGATCAATGTCTACCCCTCATGATTGTATGCACATTTTGTAAGGCCCCCTTTATGAGGAGAAGCCAAGCGTGCATTACCCAATTGATGGGAATCCCAACTTGAATGTTGGATGAAGGTCATATTGGACCATGTAAGATATTATAAGGAAAGGGAGTTACCAGGGTCCCCAATTGTGGGGTCCGGGGCAGCGGTGAGCAGCCCCGGCTGGGGGGTCCAAGGGGGCCAGCGGGCCCCCTGGCTGGGGGGTCCCAGGGGGCCAGCGGGCCCCCTGGTGGGGGTCCGGGGGCAGCGCCCCCGGCGCGACGGTAAAGGGAATATTCCATGGAATATTCCCTGTCGGAGTCAGAAATCATTTATATTTGTTAGGTCGGTTCAACCAGTCTAAGCCGTGTATGGCAATTACGCGGGCGGTGGCCGCCCACGCCCTACCGCCCATGTATAGCCGTCCATGGCAGGCCACCCATGATCCTATATATACATGACTTCTGCACTACCTAAGACATTGAGTTGAGCCAGCATACCTCTACCTTGTATCTCCCTATCTAGAGTTGTCTAGATCACCATTTAAGCTCTACCTTGAGAGCGCACGGGTGGACAACGCCATCATCTTTGTACTTGCTGCTAGTAGAAAATTGTTGAGATTCTCCTATATCTGTTATCTTCTCTGCTATTGCTCCTGTGTTATATTGCGTAACTATTGTCTTACATGGTATCAGAGCTGTAAGGTTCGAATAGCTTGAGAAGTATCATTATTTTAGCCTACTAGCAGACTAGAATATCAGTAGATTATTCGAGTGATTACATGATGGCTTCATCGTCGAACACTAGTCTTGGTGCTTCACCTAATGTTAATGCTGCACCTATTCGAATTCGTCCACCTGCATTCACTGAAGGGAAGCTGGATGGAACCAACTATACACTCTGGAAGTTCAAAATTTCTGCAATTTTGGACTCCTATGAATTACTTGACACTGTCATGGGACCGATGGGATTGGATCCAGAGCCTATACCAGTTGAAGATCCAGCAAATTCAAGATTGATGATTCAGCCAGATCCAGATCTTCTACGAGCTTGGAAGAGGCGGAATGCTGATGCATTATGTGCGATTGTCACTAGTGTAAGTGATTCTGTGCTTACTTTAGTTCAACATACTACTAAAGCACATGAGGCTTGGGGCATATTGGCTCGACAATATGAGACCAAGAACCACACTAGGATACAGAATTTAGAAAATCAATTGGCAAATGAAAAGCATTCTGATTCTGAAAAGGCTGAAGATTTTATCAAACGGATAAAGCATCTTCAAGATCAATTGGCTGCAGTTGGTGTTGTTATAACACCAGAAGAGCTAGCTCGAAGATCTGTACGTGTTCTTCCAGCAAAGTATGATGGATTAGTAACAGCCCTTAACACTCAGGTAAGGCCAACTCCTCTTACATTTGAAGAGTTTTGTGCCATGCTTTTAGAAGAAGAGATGCGGCTGAAGAATCGGCAAAGTACAACTGATGCTGCATTCTCAGCAAATGCAAAAGGTAAAGGCTCTTCAGAGGGATCAAAGAAGAAGCCAAAGAAGAAAAAGTTCACAGGAAGTTGCTTCTATTGTGAAAAGAAAGGCCATGCCATCAAGGATTGCAGAAAGAAGCAAGCTGATGAACGGAATGGGACTGTAAAATCATCATGGAAGAACAAAGAGTCTGCAAACAACACAGAGCTGGAACTTTGGGTAGCTATTGAAGAGGTATGTTCATCTGCTCAAGCTCGTGTTGATGAGCCATGGATTTTAGATAGTGGAGCTTCTCGCCATATGACTAGTAAAAAGGATTGGTATAGTTCCCTAGTGCCTCTGCGGGAATCCATCAATGTAGTGGTGGGAAACGACTCCAAGTGTCCAGCTGAAGGAACTGGAACCATCTCTTTTATCACTTCTCCAGGTGTTGAGAAAAAGTTATCCGATGTTCTCTATGTACCTACACTCAAAAGAAATTTGTTGTCAGTTTCTGCAATAACAGATCGTGGACTCGAAGTTCACTTCAATAAGAGTGGTGCGGAAATCATGGATTCATCAGGTAATGTTGTAGGTAAAGGCACACGACGGGATAACTTGTATGAGTTAAGTGCTTTAACTGCTACAGAAGATAAAGATGTAAGCAGGTTATGGCACCAACGATTTGGGCATCTCGGATTTGCAGTTTTGAAGGAGATGCAACGAACAGGGATGGTTGCTCATTTGCCTGCATTTTCAGAGTTGCAGGAACCTTGTGAAGCTTGTATGATGGGCAAGCAACAACGAAAGGCATTTCCAAGAGAGACCAGCAATCGATCTCAAGCTCCTCTAGAGTTGGTACATGCTGATCTCTGCGGTAAAATGTCTACACCTGCTTTAGGAGGATCTTTCTACTTCTTGCTGTTAGTCGACGATTATAGTAGAAAGATGTGGGTTTATTTCATTCGAGAGAAGGCTGATGCTTTTGAAAAATTTAAAACGTGGCATAAGTATGTAGAAAATGAATCAGGAAGGAAATTGAAGAAATTTAGAACAGATAGAGGAGGTGAATTCTTGTCAACAGAATTCAACAATTACTGTAAGGAGCATGGTGTGAAAAGGCAACTTACCACAGCTCATACACCCCAACAAAATGGCGTTGTTGAGCGCAGGAACAGGACAGTAGTTGAAATGGCTCGTTGTATGTTGAAGGCTCAAGACATGCCTGATTCATTCTGGGCAGAAGCAGTCAATACAGCAGTCTACATCCTCAATCGAAGCTACACAAAAGCACTGAAGGGGATGACTCCTCAAGAAGCATATTCTGGTAAAAAGCCTTCAGTTTTGCATTTCAGAATTTTTGGTTGTTTCTGTTATGCACATATTCCTGATTCAACAAGATCAAAGTTGGATTCAAAAAGCAAAAAGTGTGTCTTCCTAGGATATAGTGAAGAGTCTAAAGCATACAGGTTATGGGATCCTGAGGCAAGGAAGATTTTTGTCAGCCGAGATGTGGTGTTTGATGAACGACCACACTTAGTAGAAGATAAAGGTAAATCTACTATCTCATCAAGCGGAGAAATATCTCACCTTGTGCCTATCAAAAGACAGGTTAAAGTTGAGGAGGAGGAAACATCTGATGGAGAAATTTCCTCAATAAAAAGCCAACCACTTGTAGCTGCACAGCGTAAGCCACTACCGAAGTGGGCACAACAGCTCTTTGATGATCTTAATCCACATGTAGATGTACCAGAATCATCATCGGATGGATTACGAAGATCAAAGAGAATAGAGGAGCAAAGAAGAGCCTCAGAACACATTGTTAACATGGCTCTAATGGCAGATATCATGGGTTCGATAAAGGAACCTACCACCATTGAAGAAGCCATTGATGATCCAGATTGGAGAGCGGCAATGCAGTCTGAGTATGATAGTATACTCAAAAATGATACATGGGATCTAGTCGACTTGCCGCCAAAGAAGAAGGTAATAGGTACTAAATGGATTTGGAAAGCTAAGTATAAAGCTGATGGAACATTAGAAAAGTATAAGGCACGATTAGTTGCACAGGGTTTTTCACAGATTGAAGGATTTGATGTTCAAGAAACTTTTGCACCAACAGCACGCATGACAACTATTCGGACGGTACTTGCAGTAGCTGCACAAAAGTCTTGGCCTATTTTCCAGATGGATGTCAAATCTGCATTTTTGAATGGTCACCTCAAGGAGGAGGTATATGTATCTCAACCACCAGGTTTTGAGGTGCCCAATTCAGAAAATAAAGTTTGCAGGTTGAAGAAAGCTTTGTATGGACTTAAGCAAGCTCCACGGGCTTGGTACCAACGAATAGATCATTTTTTCAAAAATATGGGTTTTGAAAGAAGTACTTCTGATGCTAACTTGTATGTAACGAAAAGGGATAGCAAGCTAGTTGTTGTCATTGTATATGTAGATGATTTGATCATTACAGGAGATCATCAGGAACTCATCAACCAAACTCGGATCAGCTTGGGAACTGAGTTTGAAATGACAGACTTAGGTCTACTCCATTTTTGTCTGGGAATTGAAGTATGGCAAAGGAAGGATGGCATTTTCATCTCACAACAAAAATATTCCAAAGAAATTCTCAAGGCATTTGGAATGATGGACTGCAAACCAACTAGCACACCTATGGAGGTAAATCACAAGCTATCTATGGATGATAACATGCCTGATGTAGATGCTAAGAAGTATAGGAAGCTCGTTGGAAGTCTTATTTTTCTGTGCAACACTAGACCAGACATTTGCTATGCTCTTGGAGTGTTAAGCAGGTTTTCCAACAAACCTAAGGAGAGTCACTGGAATGCTGGAATGCGAATTCTAAGGTACATTGCAGGAACCTTGGATTTTGGTATTTTGTATACTACAGGTGATACACTCCAAGGATATTGTGATTCAGATTGGGCTGGAGATTGTGATTCTAGAAAATCAGTTTCTGGATATTGTTTCTCACTTGGTTCAGGAATATTTTCTTGGGTAAGTAGGAAGCAACCAACTCTCGCACTCTCCTCCACTGAAGCAGAGTACAAAGCAGCTTGTTTTGCTTCTTGTGAGGCAGTCTGGTTAAGGAGAATTCTTGCAGATATAGGCTTTCCATCAAATATGCCAATTGTACTCAAGTGTGATAATCAAAGTTGTATGGCTATTGCAAAGAACCCAGTATTTCATGCTCGCACCAAGCACATAGAAGTACAGTACCATTACATTCGTGAGCTAATTGAAGATGAAATTGTGGAGCTAGAATATTGCCCAACAGAGGCAAATTGTGCTGACATATTCACTAAAGCACTTGGAAGAGAGCAGCTCAACAAGCATCTTCAACAGATGGGCATAGGACCGAGACCTACTTGATTTATCATCGGTAAACATTGAGGGGGGGTGTTAGAGTATGATCAATGTCTACCCCTCATGATTGTATGCACATTTTGTAAGGCCCCCTTTATGAGGAGAAGCCAAGCGTGCATTACCCAATTGATGGGAATCCCAACTTGAATGTTGGATGAAGGTCATATTGGACCATGTAAGATATTATAAGGAAAGGGAGTTACCAGGGTCCCCAATTGTGGGGTCCGGGGCAGCGGTGAGCAGCCCCGGCTGGGGGGTCCAAGGGGGCCAGCGGGCCCCCTGGCTGGGGGGTCCCAGGGGGCCAGCGGGCCCCCTGGTGGGGGTCCGGGGGCAGCGCCCCCGGCGCGACGGTAAAGGGAATATTCCATGGAATATTCCCTGTCGGAGTCAGAAATCATTTATATTTGTTAGGTCGGTTCAACCAGTCTAAGCCGTGTATGGCAATTACGCGGGCGGTGGCCGCCCACGCCCTACCGCCCATGTATAGCCGTCCATGGCAGGCCACCCATGATCCTATATATACATGACTTCTGCACTACCTAAGACATTGAGTTGAGCCAGCATACCTCTACCTTGTATCTCCCTATCTAGAGTTGTCTAGATCACCATTTAAGCTCTACCTTGAGAGCGCACGGGTGGACAACGCCATCATCTTTGTACTTGCTGCTAGTAGAAAATTGTTGAGATTCTCCTATATCTGTTATCTTCTCTGCTATTGCTCCTGTGTTATATTGCGTAACTATTGTCTTACAGATCCTAGCATCAACATTTCGCATGAAGAATGGAACACTTTGCAAAGCAGATGTCTCGCCTGGGACCGACACAAAGTTCGCCTTCTCATGGGACACGACATGTCGAGCTCGCTTGGTCTCAAATGGCACAATGGGAATAGCCTATCAAAAATCCCGAACATCAAAGAAACGATCGACTATCAGGTTAACCTCAACAAAAAGTGGTGCCTGTCATGGACGCGGCTTCGGTGGGACATGAAGTTCAATGCTATCTGGCACCCCCTCATAGAAATCAAAAAGTCTGTCCTCTTATGGCAAATTCTTCATCATGGAATCTGGACCAACCTTAAGGCTAGCAAAATTTGTGGGATCCCTCCCTGGTGCAAACGCTGCTACCGGTCTATCGAAGATGTTTCACACATCTTCTTTACCTGCCCCAACTCCAACAGACTCTGGAAGGTGGTTGGAAAGAGAATTAGACTTCAAAAACGTCTCAGTTGGCAGCAAGCCCTGCTGGGAGAAGCGATCAGCTGCTCGGCGACTCTCTGGAATGCCATCAGAGGGGAGGTCCTATGGAAAATCTGGCGGGAAAGATGTGCTTTCAACTTCGGGGACTCCCCCAAGGAGTGGTCAATTGAGAAATCGTTGTTCCTCCTCGGCAAAAGGATTGTCAACTGTAAAAAATCCCCCCCCTTTAGGCATCATCAAGTACTCCTTTTGATCGATAACAAGCTTAAACCCAAGTGGGCCCCACATAAGGGTGATGAGAGGGTAATTAACCTTCTTTGTAATGTCATCTAAGCTCTGTAAAAGCTTCCCCTGCTTTGTGGGATTTGGGGGGTCCCGTGGGCACTAGTCCCCTTCTCTTGTACTTTTCTTTATTTAATTCAAGTCCGGGAGAGTAGGCTAATGCCGAACTTCCTTTATATTAAAAAACAAATTCTTATCTTTGGAACAATCCTTGCCGACTTAGGCCTAGAGTTTTGGCTTCCAGGTCACCTCAAGTCGTGTATGGAAGGGTCACATTTACACTGCTATTACCGAAACAGAAGTCCCACTTTCCTGGCATTCTCCACTTCCTTGAGGGCGACCTTCCGTTTTCGTAACCTGCTTGAAAGAGAAGAGATATAATGGAATTTCAGATAGTTCTCCTCAATGTCTTAAGGCAAAGGACTGTAGGCAGAAGAAGTCCTCTCAGACACGACATGGGAGATTCGCCAGCGTCCCCAATGAATGTGAATCCTTATTCTTTCTTATGCTAAGTCCATCAGAGTAGAATGGAAAGAATGTAGCTGGATCCATCTTCATACAGAAATTGTTATAGAAGCCAAGGTATTTTCGCTAGGCGTGAAATGAAAGAAAACCTTTTGAAGCAGCATAGTGGAACAGAGAGGGTTCACCTAGAAAGCAAGCTAACAATCCTTCAACAGTAAAAGAAGAACATCATAGGAATAAGATCAAACCTTTCAAAAATTTCATATCAATAGGAGAGAGCCAAGTACATAAATGGTATCATCAATCTAAGCAAAATGTGGTCATGGGTTTGTGTCAAGATTATAGACCTTCAATGGAATTAGTTAAGTTATGTCTTACACAAAAGTAGAAGCCCCAAAAATAATTTTGTGCGTAGATAATTCAGAAATTTTACTCTATGATAATGCTGATATGTCACTATATTAAGTCATCATGATGGGACAATACATCATTAGAAACAAAGCCAATACATTTTTGAAGTGATAGAAGAGCCCCAAGCTAAGAGCAAAGATCACCATTAAAGGCTCACTTTAGACATACTTTCTAGAGATGCCAATATAATGTTATCCAAGGTTCAGAAGGTTGGGAAATCTTTTTGCAAAGTTTTAGCTTAAATATTACTTAGGGGGTTAATACACAATGGGAATTATAACTGTTAATTGAAGTGGAGGAGGGAAAAAAGTAGCTTGTTTATTATTGACTTACTGTAGATACACAAATATTCAAAGAAATTTACTTGAAAACCTGAAAACATGAGTAGAGATAATATGCTGTACTTATTACAATACCCGCCAGCACACTTTTTTGGGCATGTCTCGAAAGATGCATGGGGGTAATACAACCCAAAGACATAGGAACAAAAATGGCTTGGGTTCACAAGGCCACCCAGGTTTTAGAGAGAATTATGGATACCAGGTTTTTACCCCCCTCATGGGCGGTCCATTTAGGTTTGATTTTGTTATTTTCCAATATGGATATCCTATAATGTCTGAATGGAGGGAATTGTTTATAGTTACAAATTTTTCTCCCTGATAGGCCAACGGATTATCAATCGACCAATCTTTTGGATTGCCATCAAAGTTGGCCGCACATCTTTCTTTCCATGTCTTTCATAGTGTTCCCCCCTAATGGCATTCCACAAGGCAGAAGACAAACCAATTATTTCACCAACTAATGCTTGCTTCCAACCAATTTGACTCTATAGATACAAAATCTTGGCAGGATGTTTTTTGATGGAGTACCTCCTAGGGTTCAAAGTTTGTCTGTTCCTTATGGAAGAGTGGGAACAAGATGAAATCATTCATCGAGGACGATGAGCATGGAAGTGGTCTGCAGGGATTAAAAAAAATGATTCTACTTGGTTTTCTATTACTGGAATAAAAGGAAGTGACTTGGAAAATCTTGAAAGGACAAAGACGCTTTGGAAAAAAGTTTTTCGTATGTGGAAATATCTTTGGAATCAAGAAAGAAGACATTGGATTAGGTTTGGGGACATACACCTGGCTATGATAGGTGACTATGATGATTGGTGCCTATAAAGAGAAACCAAAATCAACCCTTGGGATGTCTCTAACTCATTCCTTTTTCGCAGGAAAGATCCCCCAAAGACTGAGGGGTTAAGATGGATTTCGAGTAAAACACTAGATAAAGTGATGAGTCTCAAGAAGCACCTAGAAGGGCATATCTTGCTTAATCGGAGATGGTGTCTGAACTCGCCAAATAGGAGATGGCAATTTCATTTCATGGACCTCTTGCATCCTTTCATTGAGAACACAAAATGAGTTCTTACGTGGAAAATTCTCCACACGGGAATTCAGACGAACGTGAAATCAAATAAAATGAGTGGGGCCCCATAGAGGTGTAAGAGGTGCTTCGATGGTAGAGAAGACATTGGCCACGTCTTCTTTTTTCTTAGCATTTCATGTGTAGAAGACTTGAATCTTCCTAATTTTATCATAAATAGCTTCATGTACACTAACACAATTTTATGTGAATGCCATCGATGGATTGCTATTTCTTTCGGTGCTCCTTTTTGTTTTACCTTAGTTTCTTTGTATGCCCCCAATGGGGAGTTAGAGAGACTTAACACTTGGGCCTCCTTGGACTCGCTCCCCCACAACGTGCTCATCTGTGGTGACTTCAACATGGTTGAGGACCCTACGGACAGATGGATGGGCAAGGGTAGGGTCATCGACAGTCGGGAGAAAGAAACGTGGGACAAAACTAAACTACACTTGGATTTGGTCGAATTCAAAGACTCGAAGAGCTTTTCTTGGTCAAATCTCCAAGCAGGCGAGGACCTGAGGAAATCTAGACTTGATAGATGCTACATCTCCCAGAGTTTTACTCATCAGTGGGGCCACCCTTCCCTCTCGCAACGCACCGACCTCACCATCTCTGATCACTACCCGATCGTCATCACTTTTCAACCCCCCACCAAGATTCGTAAGGCTCCGTGGTTCCATGCCAGTGTGCCCTCCTTCTCTCTCCCCTCCGTCCATCAAGAAATTTCTTATGTGTGGAAGGAGGCATTTGCCTCTGGCTTGTCCCCAGCCAAGTGTTGGAGAAGTGCGGTCGATAAGTCACGACAGATCATGATCAGATCCAGGAAGATGCTAGAGACTGTGCGGCGGGCTCGTAGAGAAGCTCTATATCATAGACTCTGGCGGCTCGAGGAGGAAGTGAACAAAGGAAAATCTCAAGCCCAGAAAGGACTTCGAAAAATCAGAGCGCTCCTGAGATATGAGGAAGAGATACAAAGGAAAAATTTGCAAATTTTCTTCAAGGAGTGGTGGGCTGGCAAAGCCGACAAACCCACCAAAGAGATGTGCCGTATCCTCAAAAGGAAACACAACAAAGAATCGATCCCCTTATTGCTAGACGCAAATGGCAATGTATGCAATACGGAAGAAGATAATTTTGAGATCATTGAAGGGCACTTCACGAGACTCCTGGGGACCTCAAACCCCCTCTCCCACCATAGAAGGGACTGTATGGAAGCCATATCTAGGGTCTCCCCCCACAGGATACCACCCAACCTTCACTCTCTGCTTCATGCCGCTATCTCTGAAGCCGAAATCATTGAGGTCATCGATGCCCTCCCCTCAGGTAAAAGCCCGGGCCCCGACGGGCTCACTAATGAGTTCTTTAAATCCTTCAAGTTGGTGGTTGCCACCCCTCTCCGTTTGGTTTGGCAAGAGGCACTCAAGTTTGGCGCGCTTCCTTCTTGCCTCAACAATGGCATTATCAAGCTAGTGCACAAAAAAGGGGAAAAGAACAGAATAGAGAATTGGCGTCCCATTACAATGCTCCAAACAGGATACAAGATCATCGCCAAAGTCATTGCCAACAGAATCTCTTGCCACTTGAGAGCGTGGTTAAGCGAAGACCAAAAAGGTTTCATCAAAGGCAGGTCAATTTTGGAAACCATAATAGATATCTGGGAAGGTCTTGAATTTGCAAATGAGTTTAAACAAGAAGTGGTTTTCCTCAAGATCGACTTTGATAAAGCCTACGACAGGCTAGAATGGGACTATATTCTTCAGTCGCTACAGGATCTTGGATGTAGCCAGAAATTCACCAAGATGATCGCGACCCTTCTCGGAAACGCATCGACCCAAATTAACATTAATGGAAATCTTTCAAAGGTGATCAAACTTAGAAGATCTATGAGACAAGGGTGCCCTTTGGCTCCCCTTCTCTTTGCCATTGCCACGGAAGGTCTTAGCAGGCTGGTGGAGCATCAGGTGGAAGCTGGTAACATTAAAGGCCTTCGTTTGCCGCATGACCACAGTCAGATCACCATGAGACTTTTTGCCGATGATATGAACGCTTTTGTGCACAATGATAGTACCAGCCTTGAGACGTTCTGGAAGTGTCTTGCTACTTTTTGTGAAGCCTCTGGATCCATAATCAACCACTCTAAGACCGCCTTTAGAGCTATTGGTGGGTCACAACCCGACCTTCTCATTGATCATGGCTGTAAAATCATCCCGCAGGGCCAAATTTTTCGGCTTCTGGGGATTCCCTTGGGGTTTGGCGTCTCTATGGAACAGCAGTGGAACTGGGTGCTTGCCAAACTCGAAAACAAGCTTAACTATTGGAGAGGTATGCAAATCAATCTTGCTCGTCGTGCTATGGTCATCAACACGTTCCTCTTATCATCTACCATTTATTTCCTTTCTTGTTGGAGATCGAAAGAGCAAGATCTGTCCAAACTGGATAGTATTTGTAGAAACTTCCTTTGGACGGGCGACCACAATAGGAGGGGGGTGCCTAAAATCAAATGGTCCATCTGCCTAGAGATAGTGGGGGACTTGGTATCTTGGACATTGGGTGCATGGCTAACAAACTGTCGGCCAAATGGATGACTAAGGCTTGGTGCAATGGGGAGGCCTCGTGGGCCAAGCTGATCTTCAGAAACAAGAATGAGTTGGCGCTCATGGGCTTCCCAAATTGGAGGAATCTTGACATCTTGACCTTGCTGTTTTCCCCGATCCCCGTCTTCCCGAAAGGCTCTAATCTGGTGTGCTCCCTTTGGAAGAGTTGGAATAAAGTCAAAAGCTTCACAAGAATAAGTGAAGACTGGAAGTGGGCTGCCGGTATCAGACAAAACGACTCTATCTGGTTTCCGATCCATGGCATCCGGAGTGTGGAATCTTGGAACATTCAAAACGCCAAGAAGCTATGGAACAAAGGCTTCAAAAAATGGAAACATCTCTGGAAACAAGACACCTACCGCTGGATCAACTTTGAGGATATTGACCCTAGCATCAACATTTCGCATGAAGAGTGGAACACTTTGCAAAGCATATTTCTCGCCTCGGACAGAGAGAACTCTAGAGAAACATAAAGAGAGAGAGAGAGATGAAATAGAAAGAGAAGGAGATAGAGACAGATGCATACATACATACACACATATGCATACACATACTCACATACATATTACATACACGCCTGCATATTAAATACACACTCATATACATATTACATACACACATGCATATACATACACATACATATTACATACTCACATGCATACACACATATACATACATACATGCATATTACATACACACATGCATATTACATACACACATGCATATACATACACACACACATATTCATACTCATACTCACATACATACATACATGTATACACACATATACATAGGCACATGTACATACACATGTATACATACACACATGCATATGCATACATACATACACACCGACGCTTATACCGATGCTCATACCGATGCTTATATCGAAAGTTTGCTACTATCAAGTTTGTGCATGCGAACTACATTCTGAGCCTATTGTGTACACACATCTCTCTCTTTCTCTCTCTTTCTATCTCTCTCTCTCTCTCTCTCTCTCTCTCTCTTTCTGTACATCTCTATTTCTCTAGATCTGAATTCATTTTTAATATCGCACATATTGTAGCACCCTTTCTCTTTCTTTGTGTTTTTCCTTTTCTAATTTCTCTTCTCTTTCGTTTTGCAAGAGCTTTTTGGCATCAGTTCTTTGGAATTTGATAAAGTACAACATTAAGTGGACTTTGACGACAACGTTCCAAACAATTACATCGATTCCAAAGAAAAAAGAAGAAGAAAAGTGAAAAGACTCGAAAGAAGAAAGAAGAGAGCTACCTCCGGTTTTGACTCCGCGTCCTCCTCTCCCGCGATCGCCCACTTGAGTTTGCATCTCAAGTTTGAGATTAAATAGAAAAAGAAGAAACAAAACGAAAGCTCGAGATAAAAAAATATAAAAAAAAGAGAAAGAAAAGAAACAAGAGTGAAAAAAAAAAAGTGGGGGGGCTTTCCACTATTGCTAGACGCTCGTGGGCCCCATGGATGTGGCTTCATCCTCTCTTGTGAAAAGTAATCGGGCCCCTCCCCCTCGGGAGACCGATATCCTGGCCGCTCTGCTGGAGGGGGGGTCGTGTGCCGCCCCTAGGGCATCCGAAAGTGTTGAATCCCCCATTGTTTCCCTCAGTAGACCCGCAGTTCTGTCGGCTCAGGAGGAGCTCAAGAAAGTTTGCCTCGTCGGCCAAGTGTTTGGCCCTAGGCCCCCGCTCGAAACTGTGCGACAATGGCTTCGAACAGAGTGGTTCCCTCGAGGACTAATTGTTAGCAAATGTCAGTTCTTACCAGCGAACCACATGCTGCTAGTCTTTGAAAATGAAGAGATGGCGTTCCAAGCCCTAAGCGTTGGCACCTGGCAGCTCGGTCGGGCGACCCTGTGCCTATTCAGATGGTCCCCGGACTTTACTCCCGACAAGTCGAAGTCGCTTCGGTACCCTCTTTGGGTTGAGCTCCCTAACCTTCCTTACTTCTTGTACACCTTCGTGTGGGACATTGTCTCTCCTATCGGCAAGCCGCTGGCTTCACGCGAAGACGTTGGTGGTCTCATCTATGAAGGTGCAAGACACTCGTTCAATGCTAGGTGGCACCCCCAAATCTGTGTCGAGGCCGACCTCAGTTCGCCGCTTCCTTCAATGATCAAAGTGGACATGGGCGAAGGAGATGTATGGGAACAGGACATCACATACAAAAACCTTCCCAACGCGTGCTTTCGTTGTGGCCAGCAAGGTCACAGGATTAAAGATTGCCCTCTCAGGCAAAAAAACAAGCGCTTTCAAGAAGCCTCCAAAACCGCTCAAGACAACATTGGCGATTTGACCCACTCGACCAAGGAGGGGGAAGGCAAGGGCCTCCTTAATCCGCAAGCTGATGCTGATGGCTTTATTGAAGTTAGAAGAAGAAGGAAAAGAAGCCCTAGGGCCAACGGTGAGAGAAACAACCTGCCGCTTACCCCCTACAACAATTTGTATTGCAATCTAGAAAAGGAGATCAATGAGCTTGACTACCCAGGTGGGAAGCTACTCGAGATAGACACCTACGACAAAGCCCTAGAGATCCCTGACAATAAAGAAACCCCCCAGGAGGGTTACACTACAAGCAAAGAAGATGGTTTCACCACTAGTAACGAAGACAACATGGATAGTGAAAGTTCCATCATTGGATCGACGATCCCGGAAACGGTGCCGAGCACGGGGTCCAAGTCTCCCCAGCAAGGGGCATCCCGCAAAGGAAAACAGCCTAGTATGGAGTTACCATGGAAAAGCCCCCACAAGAACCGACTTCTAAGTCGGGATCAGATCCCAGCGAAAAAGAAAGACGAAGTCAAGAGAAGAAAGGACAAAGCTCCCTCCCGCAAAGAGGGATCAATGCAAAAATGATTGTCATCTCGCTAAATGCTAGAGGGCTAACCGACCCCTCAAGAGCGACCATCATTGGTCAATGGCTTCGCGACATTAGCTTAAACCCAGACTTTATATGTATTCAAGAGATTAAAATTGACGGAGAAGACCTCCAGAAACGGCTCAAACAGATCTCCTCGGCCCACGTGTGGATCCCAACGAAGCACCAGCGGGGGTCTGGAGGAACGGTTATCGGTATTAAACAACTCTGGTTTGAAAAGCTTGAGAACTCCATTGAAGATGTAAGTCACCGTTGGATTGCTGTTTCTTTTGGTGCTCCCCTTTGTGTTACTATGGTTTCTTTGTACGCCCCTAACGGGGATTTGGAGAGACTGAACACTTGGGCTTCCTTAGACTCGCTTCCCCACAACGTGCTTATTTGTGGAGACTTCAACATGGTGGAAGACCCTATGGACAGATGGATGGGCAAGGGCAGGGTCATCGACAGTCGGGAGAAAGAAACTTGGGACATGACCAAACTCCACTTGGATTTGATTGAGTTCAAAGACTCGAGTGGCTTTTCTTGGTCGAATCTCCAAGCGGGCGAGGACCTGAGGAAAGCCAGACTCGATAGATGCTACATCTCTCAGAGTTTTACTCAACAGTGGGGCCACCCTACCATCACGCAACGCACTGACCTCACTATCTCTGATCACTACCCGATCGTTATCACTTTTCAACCTTCCAACAAAATCCGCAAGGCTCCGTGGTTCCATGCCAACGCAACCACCTTCTCTCTCCCTTCCGTCCACCAAGAAATTGCCGATGTGTGGAAAGTGGCGTTCGCCTCTGGCTTGGCCCCTGCCAAGTGCTGGAGAAGTGCGGTCGACAAGTCTCGTAAGATCATGAACAGAACTAAGAAGATGCTCGAGACTGTGCGGCGGGCTCGCAGGGAAGCCCTTTACCACAGACTCTGGCGGCTCGAGGAGGAAGTGAACAAAGGAAAACAACAAGCCCAGAAAGGCCTCAGGAAAATCAGAGCAGTGTTGAGATACGAGGAAGAAATACAAAGGAAAAACTTGCAAATCTTCTTCAAGGAGTGGTGGGCTGGCAAAGCCGACAAACCCACCAAAGAGATGTGTCGCATCCTTAAAAGGAAACACAACAGAGAATCGATCCCCCTACTGCTAGACCCACATGGCAATGTATGCAATTCGGAAGAAGATAATTTTGGCATCATCGAGGGGCACTTCATGAGACTCCTGGGAACCTCGAACCCCCTTTCCCACCATAGAAGGGCTTGTATGGCTGCCATTTCTAGGGTTTCCCCCCGGAGGATACCACCCAACCTCCACTCCCTGCTTCATGCCCCTTTCTCGGAATCAGAAATCATTGAGGTCATTGATGCCCTCCCTCTCGGTAAAAGCCCGGGACCCGACGGACTCACTAACGAGTTCTTTAAATCCTTCAAGCTGGTGGTTGCCATCCCTCTTCGGATGGTTTGGCAAGAAGCGCTAAAGTTTGGTGCTCTTCCTTCTTGTAAATAATGGAATTATCAAGTTGATACACAAGAAGGGGGAAAAGAACAGAATCGAGAACTGGCGGCCTATTACGATGCTCCAAACAGGATACAAGATCATCGCCAAAGTCATTGCCAACAGACTCTCGTGCCACCTGAGATCTTGGCTTAGTGAGGACCAAAAAGGTTTCATCAAAGGCAGGTCTATCGTGGAAACCATTATGGATATTTGGGAAGGTACTCAATTTGCAAAGGAGTCTAATCAAGATGTGGTTTTCCTCAAGATCGACTTTGACAAAGCCTACGACAGGCTAGAATGGGACTATATTTTGCAGTCGCTCCAAGATCTCGGACTTAGTCAGAAATTCACCAAGATGATCGCGACCCTTCTCGGAAACGCAACGACCCAAATTAACGTTAACGGTAAACTTTCGAAGGCGATCCATCTTAGAAGATCTATTAGGCAAGGGTGCCCTCTGGCCCCCCTTCTTCTTGCCATCGCCACTGAGGGGCTGAGCAGACTTGTGGCTCATCATGTGGAGGCTGGCAATATCAAAGGCCTCCGGCTGCCTCACGACCACAGTCAAATCATCATGAGACTTTTTGCCGATGATATGAACGCGTTCGTTCACAATGATAATACCAGCCTGGAGACTTTCTGGAGGTGTCTCGCTACCTTTTGTGATGCCTCTGGATCCAAAATCAACCACTCCAAGACCGCCTTTAGGGCTATTGTGGGACAGCATCCTGGCCTCCCTTGGGGTTTGGCGTCTCTATGGAGCAGCGATGGAACTGGGTGTTGGCTAAACTCGAAAACAAACTCAACTATTGGAGAGGTATGCAAATCAATCTCGCTGGGCGTGCCATGGTTATCAACACGTTCCTCCTCTCTTCTACCATCTATTTCCTTTCTTGTTGGAGACCCAATGAGCAAGGCCTGTCCAAACTGAATAGTATTTGTAGAAACTTTCTTTGGACGGGCGATCATAACAGAAGGGGGGTGCCTAAAATCAAATGGGCCATCTGCACTAGCCCTAGAGATAGCGGGGGGCTCGGTACCCTGGACATTGGGTGTATGGCTAACAAACTGGAAGCCAAATGGATGATTAAGGCTTAGTGCAATAGGGAGGCCTCGTGGGCCAAGCTGATCTTCAGAAACAAGAATGAGTTGGCCCTCACGGGGTTCCCGAACTGGAAGAATCTTGACATCATGACCCTGCTTTTCTCCCCGATCCCCGTCTTCCCGAAAGGCTCCAATCTCGTGTGCTCCCTTTGGAAGGGCTGGAATAAAGTCAAAGGCTTCACAAGAATTAGTGAGGACTGGAAGTGGGCGGCCGGAATCAGACAAAACGACTCTATCTGGTTTCCGATACATGGCATCCGGAGTGTGGAGTCGTGGAACATTCAAAATGCCAAGAAGCTATGGAACAAAGGATTCAAAAAATGGAAACACCTCTGGAAACAAGACACCAACAACTCGATCAACTTTGAGGATATTGACCCTCGCATAAACATCTCCTACGAAGAATGGAACACTTTGCAAAGCAGATGCCTCGCTTGGGATCGTCACAAGACTCGCCTTCTCATGGGACACGACACACCGAACTCGCTTGGTCTCAAATGGCACAATGGAAATAGCCTACTCAAAATCCCGAACATCAAAGAAACGGATGACCTCCAGATCAGCCTCAACAAGAAGTGGTGTCTGTCTTGGACGCGGCTTCGGTGGGACATGAAATTCATGGGTATCTGGCACCCCCTTATTGAGATTAAGAAATCTGTCCTCTTATGGCAAATTCTTCATCGAGGAATTTGGACCAACCATAAGGCTAGCAAACTTTGTGGGATCCCTCCTTGGTGCAAACGCTGCCACCGTGCTATCGAAGATGTCCCACACATCTTCCTTACTTGCCCCAACTCCTACAGAATCTGGCAGACGGTTGGAATGAAAATCAGACTTCAAAAACAGCTTAGTTGGAAACAAGTCCTTTTGGGAGAATCGATCGGCTGCTCTGCGACTCTCTGGAACGCCATCAGAGGGGAAGTCCTGTGGAAAATTTGGTGGGAGAGGTGTGCTCTCAACTTCGGCGATCCCCCCAGGGAGTGGTCGATTGAGAAATCACTATTCCTCCTGGGCAAAAGGATCGTTAACAGTAAGAAGTCCCCCCCCTTCAGGCACCATCAAGTCCTCCTTTTGATCAACAACAAGATCAAACCCAAGTGGGCCCTGCATGAGGGCGATGAGAGGGTGATTAACCTTCTCTGTAATGCAACCTAGGATTCAATCAAGCTTCCCCTGCTTTGTGGGATTTGGGGGGTCCCGTGGGCACTAGTCCCCTTCTATTGTACCATTGTTTCTTAATTTAATTCAAGTCCGGGAGAGTAGGCTATTGCCGAACTTCCTTTATATTAAAAAAAAAAACAATTACATCGATGTAAGTGATTGTTTTTCGATTTATGTAGAGTGAGATAGAGAGAGATCTAGAGAAACATAAAGAGAGAGAGAGAGAAAGAGAGAGAGAGATGAAATAGAAAGAGAATGAGATAGAGAGAGATGCATACATGCATACACACACATATGCATACACATACTCACATACATATTACATACACACTCACATACATATTACATACACACATGCATATACATACACATACATATTACATACTCACATGCATACACACATATACATACATACATGCATATTACATACACACATGCATATTACATACACACATGCATTTATATACACACACACATATTCATACTCATACTCACATACATACATGTATACACACATATACATACACACATGTACACACACACATGTACACACACATGTATACATACACACATGCATATGCATACATACATACACACATATCTGCATGTACACACACATACCTACATACATACACACATGCATATTACATACACACACATATACATACACACTCACATATGTATACACACACATATGTGCATACACACATGCATACGCATACATACATACACACACAAATGCATGTACACACACACATATACATACATATATTGGATTTTACATACATACACACATGCATACACACATTTACACATATACACACATATGTGTATATGTTTCTAGGTAAATGCATACACACATACACACACACATACATACATACATACATACATACATACACACACACACGCATACATACATACAGACACACATACATACATACATACATACATACATACATACATACATACATACATACATACATACATACACACATACACATAGAGAGAGAGAGTCACAAACACACATGCATACACATACACATACACACACGTGACATATACTTACACACATATGCATTTTTTAGGGTTAGGGTTTTAGGGTTAGGGTTTTTGGCTTTTACATATATACACACATGCATACACACATATACACATATAAACACATAATACATATGCACATACACATATATATACATGTGCATACACACATACACACACATACATCAACATATATATATATATATATATATATATATATATATATATATATATATATATATATATATATATATATATATATATATATATATATATACATGTATAACATAGACACACACACATGCATATACACATACACATATGTGACATATACATACACACATATGCATGTTCTAGGGTTAGGGTTTTAGGATTAGGGTTTTTGGCTTTTACATATATACACATATACACATATAAACACATAATACATATACACATAGATATATGTATACACATGCATACACACATATACATGTTTTAGGCATAGGTCTTCAAAATTAGGGTTTTAGGATTTTTACATAGATACATATATGCATACACACACATACACACACACACACACTCACACACACACACACACACACACACACACATATATATATATATATATATATATATATATATATATATATATATATATATATATATATATATATATATATATATATATATATATATATATATATATATATATATATATATATATATTCACATACACATATATATACACAAGAATACACACGTACACATGTTTTAGGTCTAGGTCTTAAGGATTAGGTTTTTAGGGTTTGTACACATGCAGCCAAATATTTACACATATACAAATATACACACATAATACATATACACATACACAGGTATATACATAGGTAGACACACATATACATGTGTTCTAGTTGTTGTTTATAAATATGATGTCAATGTGTCTCATTTA